>JAEMBT020000008.1:3522000-3992000 GCA_018873245.2 Archegozetes longisetosus
AATAAACTGGCTTCAGCTACGAATAACATTACTCATATTATGTTTTTTAATTACTGAGTAATGCTATAATTTTACGCTATAAACTTGTAGTTTCAATTTCTGTCTCGTCCCTCTTATCTTATCCAAACGCATCAGAGATTAATCCGGGATCTATGCATAACTTTTTTCGACCGACTGTACATCTTACTTATCTAGATTTTCAAGTTACAATCTGACTCGGTTATAAGCAACTGATCAGTGAGCAAAAAGTAGGTTGTCCATAACCGAGTCAAACTGCAAAAATCTCACAAGATATTAGTTGACATCTACAGGAATAAACTCAAATATTTGGAACTAATATTCAGTAGAAGAAACTTCTCTATCAGGTCAATACAACATTTCGAGTTTTAAAAACTTAGTATATTAAGTTTTGATATCTCTGATTATATGAATATACAATCAGATCATATTTTCAAAGGTATTGCTCATAATAGCTCAGCTATAAAGCGATTAGGATTCCATGTGTTTTATTTTCCAAATCCATTAATTGATATTTTCAAAAATATCCCAATACTTCAGTCAAATTCAAACTTTAGATCTAGATATGAAAATTGACGAAAATCAATATTTCACTATTCAACACTTGAATCGATGCAAACATGTGACAATTTGTTCAAAGATATTGAATTATATTTACTAAATTTAACATTGTTTCTAAGTCATCGATACTGACTCCGAAAGAATAACTAATCACATACTCAATGACTTGTCAAAAAAGCTATTATGATCGCCAAACTCTTCATAACAAAATAGCGATCAGTGATTCGGAAGTTATCAGTTCTGTCAATTTTGTCCTGTTATACAATCAATTTGTTTTAAAAATGGACTATATGACAGTTAAAGCGATTGAAACCTTAATAGAATTGGCATTAAGAAACTCTCACATTCGTTTCAATGATTTGTTTGGTTCAATTGCAATGAAGTGGTAGCAGAAAAGACATCTTAGACATGAAGTCGTAGACATAGTGTCGGAAAGAATTAATCTGAATTTGATAATCAACCAAGATGAACATATTAACGATCCGTAACTCGAACTTTTATTTATTTAAAAGCTTGATTTTATTTGAATTTTTTTACCGAAAAAATGCACGTGAACTTGATTGATTACTCATTTTCTTGTAATTAGAATAATACAAACCCGATTATTAATGAACGAAATAGGAGTAGACGAAAGTCAATAACAATTAAAGCATCTATGGTGAGATAATTTATTTAAAATAAATTATTATATAATTAATAGAACAATAATATTAATAAGTGTTTTGGATTTTGGCTTTAAAGTACAGAAAATTTCATATTACCATGTAATGAATGAAAGTTTAAAAAATCTGATTATAAGTTTATATTTGCTTTGATAATTTTTGTTTGAATGACTATTAAAGTCAAACTTGATCTTTTCTGCCAATACTGCGCATACAAAAGGTTAATATTTAGTATGCCCTCCATTATTAGCAATGATATGGTTAAGTCTATTTGGTATTGAATTATAACATTTAACGCATTATAATTATCTTTGTTTTGCATCTGACCTGTCTCTTGGTAGCGGATTATCCACTTATCGATACATCTTTTATCTCGATTTAGCGCATACGCATTATCTTTACTTTCATAATCAGCTCCAAGAAAAAACAAATATTTCTCGATTTCAGTAATTGACTGACTGTTTCTCCAGTGAATGCCATTCAAAAACTCCATTTTTATGCACTTGATAATTCATATTTGTAAATAAATGAAAAAAGCATCCATTATTGGGATTTAACAATAAAATTTTGACTAAAACTTGGCTCAAAAACAAGTTTGAAAGCAAAAAATTTACGTTTAATAAGCTTTTAAACTTTTATTCATTACTTGGTATTACTACAAACACTGCGAAACCTAAGATTGATTGATGGACTCATTATTTGACTTATTGATTAGTAATGGATGTATATTTGATTCAAATTTTGATTAAGACTTTTATCAAAATTTCTTAGTTTTATCAGTATTACGGTGCAGTTCAATTACATGGTAATATGAGATTTTCTGTACAGTAGAGTAAGATAACACTTTTTATGTGTCGCTTCTAAAGGAAATTAATCAAATAATGTCTTGGTGCGTGTCAATATGTATACCTTCAACCAATTGCTTGTTTCAGTTTTGGCCTCACATAGAATATATCTTGAATGTAAGATTGTCTTAGTGTCTGCGGATGTGGTTGGGGTCTTTCGTGTAAGATTCTAAGAACTCCTTAAGCACGGGATTTTTAAGTTTATGGAGAGGAGTATCAACAGCGAGAAATGCTTTCGTTAACGCACTGAAATATTTATTATTTCTTTCATTATTTACCGCATTTTCCATTGATGTGTTAATGAATCGTTGTCGCAAACGAGTATTTTGCTTGTCTAATTGTGACTGATGCCTTGCAGTTTGAAAATGCAAATTATCTCTGTCTTTTAAGTGCTTTTCATCAAATCTAATTTCTTGAGAACAGACATTACAATATAGCGTTTGACCATTAGTTGACAGCACTTCTTTATTTAAACGCACAATATTTAAAAGTTTTGCACTTCAAAGGCTTTTCGGTTTCATTTTATTGTGATGAACAAAGTAAAAGAATTTTGTAATGTTCATCATTCAAAAACTAGAACTCAAATGATTAAACAATCTGCTTTCTAACATAAGATCAATAATCTAAGGCATTTTAACCTTAATCTTTAGAATTTCCGGTTAATATGAAAATTGCACCTGTTTTTGGAAAAATAGAGATTTATCTTGGGTTTAATAGGGATTTTATGGAAAATAAAGTATGATTTATTCTCTTAGTTATGGCCTAATTCATGCTTAAAACTTAATATCCCTAAGTTAGGGCTATAAATAAAAAAGTTGGTTCTCCCAATAAATTGCCTCTTTCTTTATTATCCTGTAGTTAAGAGTGTTAGAGGTAAATATCGCCTATTATCAGGTTTGAACGAACGGAAAGTCAAATAGGTCTACATTATAGTGTGGAATCAAATGTAAGTATTCTCTGTTAAAATATATGATTTTGCGGTATCTTGATTTCGGGTTCGATTGTGGTAGCAAAGGTTTAGAATCTATTCCAATTTTTATTCAAAGTATTATAGACTCATTAAATTATTTGACTTTTTATTTTCAAAACTTATATCTAAAATTTGTTATGATATCTAATAATATATTGTTGACAATTCGCATAATCATAATAATCATAAAACAAATTTATAACTAGAGTTGTGAACTTACTGTAAGCTAATGGTGAGAGTAAGTTACTCGAGTGACTTACAGTAAGATTAGGTAAGTTACCGTAAGTTTTGTAAGTTATTTCTATTCCAATTCTCCATCATAAATGTGTTATTTTATTACAAAAGAATGTAATTACGTTATTAGAGGCTAATTACAAGTATTTTCTTGTTAAAGAGATGTTTTACCATTCTTTGATTGGCATAACTGTCAAATAGCATGATATTGCAAATCAATTTTGATAAACTTATTGCCAAAAAATTGATTTTTGGTAACTAATATTCATTATTTTCAATTAATATTGATTAGTTTAAATTGTTTTTAACATAAAAATAGTTTGGCGACGTTACTTATCATTAAAAATGTAAATTTGAAATTCGAATAACTTACCTTAAAAAAGTAAGTTAATAGCATTAGGTAAGTTACAGTAACCTATTAAGTAACTTACGGCAACGTACTTTAGTAAGTTACCTATTCGCAACGTTACTTATAATTTATTATATCTGTCACTATTATATGTTTCATTTGTTATTTTTGCTCACAACTGAATATATTAGACATAAATAGATTAGAAAAATAATTTTTTATTCAATTAATTTGAATTGTAACAATATTAAATTGTTATTCAGCAAATTATAACTTAAACTTATACTCAATAAGTGTCTATAATGTAATCTTATTATTAAGGTTTGAATAATAAAATTGATTTTCAATAAAATTGGGATCGTAATAACTATATTCCAAACTCGATTAGAAAAATACATTCATATTGGGATTTTAGCTGTGAACTGGTTTATGAGCCTCTTCTTAACCTGAAAAGGTTTCACTTACATTCAAACATTTTTGCATTATGTTTAGTGTATTGCTATATATCGTATTAAGTCATAGAAACATTTTGGTCCTGTATTTCAAGTTATTATTGAAAATCCGAATTGACTTGCACCTAAATCTTATTCTAGAGATGAACCTGTTTGACAATATAGCTGTAATATAGTGAAAATTATCGACAAACGAAGTATAATGTATTGTGAGTTCATTAGTCGAAAAATCGGACGCCACCCGGACTATGACCACTATTAAATTATTAATTTAACTTTTACTATTTTAATAATTTCGGCAATAAAACAATTTTGCAGTTTGATCAATAAAAAACATGTGCGCTCATAGCAGAATACAACAGCGTTGCCAAACTTTCAAGCTTGTACGACTTTTCAAATTATATTTAACAAAAATCAATTTAAACCTTAAAGCAAAATACCACTCCGTTTTTCGAAAATGATTATTTTAATTTCGAAAGCATTTATTAAATAATTTTTTTCGAAATTCTTGAATTTTTGAAATTTTTTCAGAAATTTCCAAAAATTTAGATTTATTCAATAAATGCCTTCGGATAGGCATTGTTAGTGTCGAGTTTGGCAGTTGTGCTTCCTGCCACAGCTTAATGTGTTTTATAAAGGATACCAGCAGAGTTGGAGGTAGAGATAAACAAAAATGAACCTCTAAACCTCTGAAACCTGAATTTGAACCTGAACCCGAACCCCAGGTTCAGACTCAGTTCAAATTCCAAAATTGGAAATACTATGTACTATCATTAAAGTGATCATCAGCAGTCCATCCGGAAAGGTGAAGTAAAAAGTTTAAAATTCGATATGACGTGAATAATAACTCATTTAAGATCACACTTTAATGCTGTATTGTCATATGTTTAATTTTAACGGACCATACAGGGCGTTCACTTTAAAACTATTTTTATTGAATCGATATAACTTAGGACCATGTCTCTGCAGTTCTTCTATGATAAACTTCATATCGGAAAATTTAAAGTCTACAAACCCTTACATATCGACCTTTTCCTTTCCATTGATCAAAGTCTGTTACTTGAAAATTTCAGATCGCTGTATTATCATCGATGTCCTCTGAGATATCAATTATTAAAATCTAAGATCTTAGGCATAATGATCATTTTGAAACGAAGTTTTCTCTCACTTTTTGTTGTTCAAGGTTTGAAAAATGATATCTCAAGATGTAGCAATGCTGTCATAATGATCTTGTAAGACAATGAAGAACATTTATCATTCTGCCGACTGGTTATCAAATAAAAGCTTTCTGAACCCTTCTTCAAGGTTTTTGAAAAACCTCAATTTTGAAATAGATAGGGGGCGTTGTAATCAATCAAACACATCATCAAAATAGGAAGGAAATTTTTAACTATGCAAAAAATTTCATTGAACCATAATCAGCAGTTTCTGAACAGGTAGGGTTCGGAATGCACTTTCGGAATGCTTTTAAAATCAAATAAAGTTCAAAATATAGTTAGAGTTATACAAAATATCAGACAAATAATCATTTTTGCAAATGACCTCTAAACTCTGTAAAAATTAAGAATAAAAATTTCCAGTTACTTTTGATACAAAATTTCAAGAGTTTGGATGTATAACCTCTTTGGTCAAGTAGTAAGATGTAGGACTCAATAGGCTATCGGCCTAGGCTTTTTATTTCTCTAAGTTTCTCAAGTCTAATATATTCGAAGCTTTTAAAACTTTCTTTATCCAATGGAATATGTGAATTAAGTAATAAATTATAGAATTTAACTAAATATAATTAGATTTAAATTAATTAAATTCATTTCAAACAATGTTTCTGTTTTTGTTTAAATGTTTATTTACTGATTAAAAAATCCTATTTATCATAGAATATTGTTTGAGATGAATTTAATTTAAGTCTAATTAGATTCTGTAATTTAATATTTAATCTACATGTTCCATCGGATAAAGAAAGTTTTAAAAGTTTCAAATATTTTAGACTTGAGAAACTAGGAGAAATTAAAATCAAACAAAATAAATTTAAACTAAAAATTTTAATTATTAAAGCTATTTTTAAGACATCACGCAAAAAAGCTTGGTATCTCGTTGAGCGTATTCGTCTGTTTCGCGATACTGTTGCTAAGCCTTACAGAAAATCTACGGTTAAGCATTTGCAAAAGAAAAAGTTTTTAGCGATTTATGGGATTATTACAAGATTTGAAAAGAGAATAACTATAAAATATTATAAAACTTTAGAGACGACTCCCAAAAGTATTGACCCAAGAGAAGTTAAATGTCATAAAGGGAATATTTAAGAGGTACCCAATCGTGTCTTTTCAAGTTGCGACGAACAGATCCAGAACAGGCAATTCAACATTTTAGAATATTAAAGTCCAAAATCGGGCATCGGAGCCTATACTACAAAAAATGCCTAATAGTAACTCTAACCAGAGAAGGACTAAAACTACTGAATAACTACAGAAAACCGTTAATCGTTATCATCATAGAAATATTAATTATAAATGATGGAATATACATTCCCGATAACCCACAGGGTGTGTTAAGGAGAACTTTTATACACTGCACTGATAAACAACATGTCTTTGATGAAAAATTTCACAGAAAAAATTTTTTAAAGTTTTCTTATATGGCAAACAATGAATAAAAAGGATAGGTGTTAGAGCATTATGTTTCTTCCAGTACAATGGATGGTCATACATACCTAAATGATTATATTAAGAAAATCTTACCATTCATTGAAAGATGTCGTAGTAATAAAACGATATTTTTGCTGGACATAGTTCTCTCGACTGTTCAACTTAAGTACTCTTAAACTCTCTTTCGTAAGATAAGGATTAAATGACTACAAGCATTAAATAGTGTCTGAACCACATTATATATTGTTTTATCAAGTTTTCACTTTCATAAATTTTCAATAAGGATAATAATAACTTATTCATAGTTAATACTAATTCAGAATTGATATCTTATCTAAGATACTAAAGAGGTTTAAAAAATGTCATATAAAATAATGACTGATTAAAACCCTAGAAATTTATTGGTAAGTCTGAAGCGAGATCACTTACATTTCTAAAAAAGATGGGTTCATATATAAACGTAAACTCGTTGAAAGTTTGAATATCGATCTTTGTCTAAATGACGAACAAAATCCTTGATTAATATTGATTCAACTTTTCATTAATATTAAATATTGAAATGTGAATTTGAAAATAAGTTGATTAATAATTCAAAGACTTTATGTTTATGGTTCTGTTGCCATAGTCTCCTCACAAAAATAATTAAGAGCTCAGATTAAAGTAAAATTGAAAAGTTTTACATTCAACTATAAGTCTCTAATGAAATATCCGGTTTGTTGAGGTGCAAAAACATATTGATTGTTGTTTAAGTGGGTATTTCGTTCATAAGTAAATTTTGAAGAATAAATGAACATTGCAATTGATCCGAAATGAACAAACTGATCAAGTTCCTCAAATTGTCATTCAGCTTTACTTTTAAAGTATTTTGGTTTTTTATATTACTATATCAAGCAATTGATATGACAATAGACTATTTTGAATTCCCTACAACTTTAAAGTTAGAAGAACTGAATGAAAGAAAATATTTCAAGTTACCTGCAATTCAAGTTTGCACTCAACCTACGATACTTTTTGACAGAAATAGAATTTTTTCTCACTTCAATTTGACAAAGAGCGAAATTTATTTCTCAAAAATGTGTCTGAAACTGTAAAAATAAAATTGAATTTATGTCGTAAAAATGATTATGATTGCATATTAGACTCATATATTAATATTCTTGATTTTGATGAAAAACTAATTAAAGAACTGAATTATCATGACTTGAAGAAGAGTGTATTGAATGTTACAATTGAGGCAACAGACTTGGTTCAATGTTCGGGCAAAGTCCACTCAAGTAGTGTTTACGGTAATCAAATCATTGAAAATTGTGAAAACTATTCACAAGTTATTAAATCAGTTCCTAGAAATGACTTTGGAGTTTGTTTCACTTACTTTAGTGATAGAAATTCATTGACTAACAATTCATTTACACTGAAGGATAACGATTTTATTAAGTTTGAATTCAGTTTAAAAAAATTACAAAATGTAATGTTTGGTCCGATAGTTTATGAAAATCTATTTTGGTTGATACATGATTCGAATACAATTATTATTCCCAGAAGAGAGAATGTTATCATACCGGAAAAGATTGGAGAGTTGAGCGAATTCGAATATTCGAGATCTTCAGTAAAATATCTTTCGTGGCCCTATCAGAGTGATTGTCAAGATTTTAACAGTGAGTTTAATTTGATTTATTTTTACTTAAGCAGTACATAATAATAGGTTATCTCTCAGTTAAAGATTCGCAATCATTCGAAGAATGCAGAAATGATTGTCTCATCAAAGAGTATCGTAGAAAATACAACTGTTCTCTCATTACAACCGTTGATGAGTTAGCTTTTTCTTTGGGAAAAATAGACAGAGATCCTAAATGTGATATGAGATTCACAGAAATTGGAGCCAAAAAGTGTATCATTAAATGTAGAAAATGTTGCGATGAACATTATTTTGAAATATCAACGAAGATTACTGGCTATTTAGATAGGGAATCTGCTTTGTTAAAGAAACAAAAACCTATAGTTAGAATAAAAGCGAGAAATTTGCCCTACTTCCAATATATATTTGAACCAAAGTATTCTCTAATTGTTTATGCATCAAATATCGGAGGATTGATAGGATTGTGGTTTGGTTTTGCTGCTGTCGATATATACAAATTAATTAAAACTCTCTTAAAAAAGATTACGAGTTTTCTGTTAAAAATTTGTTAACAGATTATTTAATCCTAAATCTGGTAATTTTATGCAAATTCGATATAATATTTGATTTATACGAGAAAATGAAGAATGTTATTAAACATTTATATGAGTATAACTGGAGATTATACCTGAATATCTTATGCTCAACTTGCTTATTATATCAAATTTTTGTTTGACTGAAGATTATCTGAGATTCTCTACCGAAACAAATATTGAAATCATTGATATTCTCGATGATGATGGTTATATTGATGAGATATCATTGCCAGCAATAACTGTTTGTAATGATTACCAGAATATTATTGACATTATCGAATCATATCATTCTGCACATCCGTATTTTTACAATTATTCGTATTTTCCGATTATGAAGGAATTAAAAACAAAAAATATAAATTTGAAAAGTATTGTTACAGATGTTTTGTACCCATTGCAAAATTATTCTGAAATCTATGAATTTTTGAAGATTAATCTCGACTTTGATACAACAGATCAAATGAGAGAGAATGAAGAGAAGATCAATACTTTAGCAGAAAGTAATTTGGATTCAATAAAAAACGAGATTAATTTCTTTTTAGCTCATTATGGATGCAAATTTGCAACTGATTTCAATTGTGTTCAAACAGATGCTTATATCTCTCCAAACGAGACATGTTTCACTTTTCGTCATGAAAACAATTCTACAAAAATGCATATTGAATCTAACAAAAGTTTATTAACACTCAGTTTACCAATCTCTAAATTAGAAAGAGGATATGTTTTGCAAAATGGATACAGCTTGAATTCTAAATTGTATCTTCATTCATCTAGTTTGTTACCGTTTATCACAACTTCTGAAGTACTTAAGTTTAATCTAGAGAATAAATATAGTTATACACAACCAACCTACAAATATCTAATTTCTGAATATCGGATCAAAAAACTTGAATATCCATATGATACTAATTGTTATGAATATGGTATTGAATCGAGAGCTGATTGTATTAATCAATGTTATTTGGATGGTTATATCAAAGAACTCAATTGTATTCCGAAAACCGACCATATGATCACATTCAAAATTACAAGTGATTATATTTCTCCAAATGTTTCGTTTTGTGTATCGAATGATAGGAACAAAACTAAAACATTGAATGACCATCTTATAGACTCATGTTTCAAATTATGTCCCGATTCTTGTCATAAACAATATTTTAAAATAGAATCAATTGTAAGAAGAGATACTAATCAAGAATTCAGTTTAGATTTAGATTTCAATCAAAATTATTACATAAATGTTATTTATGTGCCGAAAATGTTATTCATTCAATATATAACAGCTGTCGTTAATTTACTGAGTTTATGGCATGGAATCAATTTTAGAATTTTGATAGATAAATTAATAGAATTGAGTAATAGTTTTGTAAGACTATTTTCGTATATACATCAAAGATATCGATTCAGACTACATATCAGCTATCATGTTATCCGATGGTTTGACTTAGATTTTGAATATTTAAAAACTGAATTTCTGAGACGAATTATTATTCCGGTTAAAAAAAAAGTCTCACGACTGCTGATGAAATCAACTTTTTATAAGCATTTGGCTAATGGAATAATTTTTATAAAAAATGATCCGAAGATAGTTCTTCAGGTATGTTAATTGAATAGAAAATCACAATTTTTCAGTTATTTCACAAGTTTAGAGAAAAATAAGTTTAACAATAGAAAGCATATCTAAAGAAATTGACTTATACCAAGTTCATATCTAGAAACATATCGTTTTATAAAGTTTAGTATACATTAAGTTAGTTACTTTTTCATGATCAAATTAAAGTTCTGGTGAACAACAACAGAGCAGTTAGTTATCAATATATTTTTAAACGACTTTTGAACAGATGACATCATATTTCGTCCTGACGATTTTGTTAATTAATCAACTAGCAATGCATCGATCACATACTTCAGTTTCGAAACTGTGATTAAAATTGAAGTAAGAAGACATTACGAACATTTGACGTTTCCAGCAATTACCATAGCAATACCAACTCAACAACATCTGAACAAAGATCTATTTGAACACACTTTTGAGAATAAATGTTATGATGGATTGAAGTTCAATGATTTTAATAATTTAAATAAAATATTGAACTGCATTCGTTTAAATAACATAACTCGAAGAATATTATTAGAATATCCAACTTTTCAACAGTTTGATGAATACACAAAAATTGATTTGAACAATCATTTATTCAATTTTACATCAATTTCGAGGTCTATTAAAGGATTGGATTTACGTTCAATAGAAAGATCTTTTTATATAGAACATCGAAAAACATATACTTTTTTTATCGACGAAAAATTTGATAAACTTTACGATTTGAGTGAAATGAGAGAGAACTTTATAACGATTTTATCTTTTCCTCAAGTTTTCGAAAATCAAAGAGAATCTTATACACAATTGAAGTTATTTAGTGTTCATTCTCAACAGAGACCTATATTTTCGAGTAATAATCCAAACAAAGAAACTGAAGACTATTATGCATTGAATAATCAGAACAAGACTCTTTTGATTGATAAAAAGGTTCGATTGAATTTAGGGTTTCCTTATGGAGAGTGCAATCATTACAATTCAAATGATGCTCCCCTTGGTGCAATTTCTCAAAGCGATTGTTTGCGTAAATGCTCCAAAACCTATTTCGAGAAAATTTTTAAATGTAGTCCGTTAGTGATTAATGAATTTATCAGTGAATTGGATGAAAGCCCTAATGAATTGATTTACTGCTCTAAAAAGTCAAACTATTTGTATCATAAACTGATTTATGACAAACTAATGCTGAAAAAATGCAATACATTATGTCCTAAAGATTGCGTCTTCGTTGATTATAAAATTACAAAGTGTTTGATCGATGATGATCTATTTATCTACAAATACTTACCTGGTCCATCGGCAGACACAACAACCACTCGATTTTTATGGGACACGAGATCGCCAATGATTTACTACATCGAAACACCTGTTCTTTCATTGATCGAGTACTTGTGTTGTTGTGGAGGACTATTTGGATTGTGGTTATCAAGCGATGGAAAATTGTTTCTTTACTTTATACCCAATCAACTGAAAAATAAATTTGATGTGTTGGTCGAAACACTCCGCAATATTAAACTCAAATCTTCGATTAAATAATAAAGCTTTATGTAATATAACTTGTTTTGAAAATTTTGACTGTAGCTACTATATAATTGATTATACTGTCCAAACAAATGTTACAAAATAATTTGTTTACTTATGTGGCCTGTTTTTGAAGAAGTACCTTAGCAAATAAGCTTTTTACTATGAATTGAAAATACTTTCTATATTGAATTCAATATATAAAACTTTTGGCGCGTATTATGGACCTATTCGCTAAGGCACTTCTTCAAAAACAGGCTACATACAACTGACGCAGAAATTAGGTTGACTCGCTAAATCTTTTTAACTTTTGACTGGATTAACCGATTTTGAAAATTTTTTCATCAAATTAACCAAGAATAAATGTAATTTGTTTGACTTAAAGGAAATTTGAATATTCAGCAAGATAAAAAAAGTTATAGTGGTTTGAGTAAAGAATCAAGCTTTTTCGGTAAAAAATTCGGTTTAATGCATTATCGCTTATGAAAACGTCATTTATTAAAGATTTGAGCTGAAATTTGTTCGCATTTCTTTCACACTCGATTTCAATTATAAAAATGAGTTTTACTGCCAAAGAAAGAGAATTGAAATTTCGATTATTTGTTAAATTAAGAGCTCAAAACACCAGTCAATCGGTGATTATGAGGAGAGTCGGTATGTATTCAATCAGTTGTCAAAAATTATAATTATTTTCTCGATTTTAATCAATTTCAAAACAGACTTTCTATAAATGGAAAGAAATCGATGACAATGAAGAGCCTTTCCTTACGGTTACACACAATACTGGCCGCCATCGTAAGACAACAACAGAGGATGACCAGATATTGGCTCTGGCCGCTCTTCACAACAATTGAGCTGACATCAATGAACTGAAAAGAATACCAGAATTGAGAGACAACGAACGGATCCAATCGATTAGTGAGGCCACAATCTGCAGTTATTTTAATGCTATTTTGAACGCAAAGATTTAAAACATCCCCAAAACATGATAAATGATATTTCTCTCCCAATGAATAAATCTTCTTTGAGCTAATCTTTAAATAATGCAATGCCTGACACATTGTTAGCTGCATTATCTGTTGTTATTGATATATTATTAATAATACTATAATTCTCAATAACACACTGTACAATATATCTAATTTGTTCGTCATTGAATGGATGGGGTATTAAATCAAATTCTAATAAAACGCGACAACTTACTATTTTTGAAGAAATTAGCCGTAATTGCGATGTATGGATCATTTGAAAGTGAAGTACATATATCCGTAGTAATAGCTATATTATTATTCATATCTTTGAACATTTCAATTGTTTTGGCCTTTAAATCTTTATATAACTCAATTATATCTCTCTTTATTGTCATACGTTTGGGTATCTCTACATTAGATAATGACCTGATGAGTTGCACAAAGCCAGGTTCTTCAACAATATTGAACGCATGATTACCACTGAATATGAATTCGGACAAACACTATCTAAAAGTTATATTATCTTTTGGAACTGTTGTCTTAAAAAAGAAGTCATTTTCAACTGTTTTGATGGAATTGAGTATTGTTTATTATAATGTCTCTTCAATATAGTTGTAGAAGTTTTATGAGAATACTTAAGATCACAAAATTTGCATTTAAGTATTTTTCATTTTCGTCATTAAGAAAATAATCAGTTGTTTTCCATTTGTCTACTTTTTCTAGTTCATTATCACTAATTAGATCTATATCTAACTCATCACTCCTCTCGCTATGAAAACTCATTTTCAATGTTTGATTTTATATAAAATAATAATTTTAAAATAATAACTCAAATAATAAGATCAAAACACAATCACTAAGTAGTTTTGAAACAATAATTGGCTTATGTTTACTTCATGGGCCGCACGCGTTTTCAGCATAAATAAGGTTTCGAAAAACTCAAAGGTTCAGTATTATTATTTATTATTATTTTGATAGTTTCAAATTGTTTTAATAGTCAATTTTTATCAATAAAACGGAATGTGAATATAATTTGAATTATATATTTAAAGAAATTTTATTAAATCGGGTGTCAACAATCAATAGGTGCCAAAAAGTTGGTCTATTACCTTTAAACTTTTTTCGATTCTAGGTTGATAACTTACTCGCAATGGTCCTATTTGACAAGTTTTTAGTATCTCCAACATGTTTGCGTTCTTTACGGATTATATCATAAGTATAAGTCCCATTTGGGCAAAGATATCTGAAGATAACTTGTTGATCCATAGTTAAACTTGTCAAATAAGACTATTGCGAGTAAGTTATCAACCTAGAATCGAAAAAAGTTTAAAGGTAATAGACCATCTTTTTGGCACCTATTGATTGTTGACACCCGATTTAATAAAATTTCTTTAAATATACAATTCAAATTATATTCACATTCCGTTTTATTG
This sequence comes from Archegozetes longisetosus, assembly GCA_018873245.2. Classification (NCBI taxonomy): domain Eukaryota; kingdom Metazoa; phylum Arthropoda; class Arachnida; order Sarcoptiformes; family Trhypochthoniidae; genus Archegozetes; species Archegozetes longisetosus. The sequence continues at coordinate 3,536,464 of JAEMBT020000008.1, forward strand.
ATAAAAATTGACTATTAAAACAATTTGAAGCTATCAAAATAATAATACTGAACCTTTGAGTTTTTCGAAACGTTATTTATGCTGAAACCGCGTGTGGCCCATGAAGTAAACATAAGCCCAATAATTTTGGTTTCAGACTCAAGAAGTCATCAAAAACCAAATGAATTGTAGGCCCATACCATTGAAATAAGCAAGAAAAAGTTTAAGGCTCCCGCAGATTCGAAGCCAGACTTTTTGGCTGGCTTTATATGCACTAAGGATTAGCGAATTTTATACCAGTCTATGTTAGGATTTGATAAAAGTTATATCGAATCAAATGCTAAAATAAAATGCATTTTAACATAAACAAGCTTCGAAAGATACTAATGTTTTCTCAGAATAAAATGACATTCTAATCATTTCAGTATCTTTAATACAAGTGATATTCAGTACTGTAAAATCTGTTGCGGTAGAAAAATTTGATTTCTAAGATCTACAAAATGTATACAATGATTATATAAAAATCAAGAAAAATAAATTAGACGACATTAAACATTTGCTCAAATATGTAATAATTTCACATATTGTTAGTTTTATAGTAATTTCTATGATTCAGGAACCTCTGTCTCTAAAAGTAGACAAAAAATATCTCATGAAAGTCATAACATCTGCAACTGTAAAGGAAAGTATATGCGTTTATATACATGTAAGAAAAATAATATCTTATGTACAGAAACTCTGAATTGAATAGAACTCTAAAAACTGCTATTTTTATAAATCGATATACCAATACATGTATAATAAAGTATGAGAGATATTTAAAGATTTTGATCAGATTGTTTTATCATTTCTTATAAACATTTACCCCCGGAGATTCACAATCAGTATTAAAAGATCAAATAATTACTGTGGCGTTTGACGACTTTTTGAGTCTGAACCTAAATGTGTTCACATATATTTAATATAAGCATCTCATTTATATGACATCATCTTTTAGGCTAAAGTTATTTGTTTGATTGGCTTTCAATCAATGATTAACACATGAAATATATATATATACAGATAAAATTACAGCTCAAATAAAATAAATAAGTTTTGTGTTTAACCCTTCGAAGGAACTGTGGGGTCTTATTTGTCCTAACAATATTTTGAAATTCTGTTAAAAACAAACTGTAAATGCAAAAAATTAAAAAAATTCCGTATTCTATCAAAAACTATTTCTTAACAAAACTAAATAATTGTCATTTTAATATTACTTATAATTAAAATTCTAAAAATAAATATTTAAAGCAAAGCCTGGTGTCGTACCCCACCTTTCTATTCATGTAACTTTTTTTCGTAATATATTTCAATGCAATTTGGATGAATCCAATAAGAAAGGGGTTAACTGTGATGTCAAATGTAATGACTTGGATACAATACGATACGTGAATGGAAAAGTAGGGTATTTTTGTTTAGTCCTTGAGTTCTACGCATAATAAGCGTAGATTCGTCCATGAAAGTTCCGCGATTTTTTGACCCCATCTTTCCCTTTAAGTGATTCTAAACATAATTCCTTTGAAGGGTTAAAAGCCTTTCAATTTGTGAACTTTGCTGACTTGACGCTCGGTAAACGCTCGGCGCTCGAGCGCCTCGAAAAAGTGAGCGCCGATCGTTTCATCTTCCCCGAGCGTTAGCGTGAGCGCCGAGCGCCAATTTCCGACCGAGCGCGAGCGTCAAGCGTGTGCATCACTGGTTATAAAGATTTTGCGAGTCAACCTAATTCTGCGTCAGGTGTATATATTAATTTTGTTTTTATAGTGTTTTTATTAGTTGGACACACACATAAACATAAAAAATAAATTAGATCTAAAATGTTCAAATTTGCAATATACGGCTGTGACGAGATCAGAAGCAAAACTTTCAACAGGTATAAATTTTTTTAAAATAGATTTTTTAATTCACTATTCTCAACACATTAATTTACAGTCTCGAAGCTTAATAACTCTGAATTAATTGTTTGATGTTACGCAACAAATACAAAGATTGACAAAACAATACAACTATTTAGAAGTATAGCAAAATTAATTTCATTCTAATATTTTAGCGTATTGGTTGCAAAATAAACATCTCTTATTCATAAACACTAATGAATAGGTTATTTTGAAAATGAAATTTTCGTTTAAATCATTGCTTTTCTCTATTAGGAAAAACAATCAAAGCTATAAGTCATTCAAATGCTGGCTATGTTGAGGACCTAAAATAGCCTATTAATTCATCTTAGAATAAGTACATTTGGGAAAAATGTCACCTCTTTATAAAGTGTGGTGTGGTAAGTATTAAAATAATTATAAATTGATTTGTATTTTTAATTAAATTTACGTGTTTTAGAAGTAAATAAAAATACATTTACGGAGATTGGAGGCGGTGAGACAGGCTGGTGGGGGTCATACCCGTTATTAATTGTTCGGAAATTAAATTTGAATTTATGTGATTTTCTTCAAAATATGTAATTTTTCATTAAAATTTAAATTTCTCATTCATCCTTGCTCATTTTTCAAAATTTAAAATTGGTTTATCAATTGGGGGAGTTTGTCTATGATCATGTCAAATTTGGCTAGAATATGTATTATGGTTCCTGAATTATAGTCTGTTTTATCGTCCTAGTTAGATTTGAAGAAAATCATATAAATTCAAATTTAATTTCCGAACAATTAATAACGGGTATGACCCCCACCAGCCTGTCTCACCGCCTCCAATCTCCGTAAATGTATTTTTATTTACTTCTAAAACACGTAAATTTAATTAAAAATACAAATCAATTTATAATTATTTTAATACTTACCACACTCTCTCATTATTGCAGAGCTTTTCCTTTTCTGTGCTCTCATTTTAATAAATTTTCGGAACTTTAGTTTTAGTTCCCTTTCTTCCGCACTTAATGGCATTTTGAACACAATTTAAATCAAATCTCAATCCTTTGTTTACAAATTTTTTCAGACAATCGTTTGTATAACTCATTCAAAAATTAAGTTAAATTTGATTTATTATATGAATTTCAATGAAATTTCTTTCATTTTACATTTTCATCGAATTACCACCCTCAATTTAAATGTTTTCAAAAACAAACATGATATTTATCAATCGGGGGAGTTTAAGTATGTACATGCAAATTTTCATACAATTTCATCAAGAGGCTTCAGAAATATAACATGTTTTACCGTCCTAGTTAGACTTGGAGATAACTGTATATAGTTATATTGTTTAATAACATTTACTATAGAATTTTTAATAGTAATTGGTCAAGAACACCATAACTGTGATTTGATTTTATAAAAAGAGTAGGCTAATTTTGTTTGATCAGTTCGATAGGCCAGAGTTACGATCCATTTCGATCTTTACTTAAAAAATAAATTCAAGTGTTCCCCTTCAATAGAGTATAAGTTTGATTCCGTTCGTAAGGGGACGAAGAGGTTAGATCATTTTTTGAAAACTGATTTCTCCATAGACTCCATTATAAAAAATGTAACGATAAATCCTTTTACTCCTAAACTATATATAATTAAGATTTGATACAGATTTTCCAAAATAAAACTCAACTCAAATTTTGAGTACAATTTCTCCTTATATTACGCGTCGATCAGATGCAACTTATGAACAAAGTTTGAAGCGAGTAAAGGAAAAGTCAAACTTTTAATCATAATGTTTGAGATAACAAAAGTAGCATTTAAAATGGTGTTCTCAATAAAACAAAGAGTTTTTATTTATAAACCTTATTTGTTAACAAAGTCTTGTGATGGAACTAGAGAAGAATTTACTGATAAATTTGGTAAAAAAGGGCTAACTAATGCAACTGTTATTGACATTAATAATAGCATTAAAAGCATATGTTGCAGAAAACATTTCCAAACACTATTTTTGTATATCATATTAGATTAATAATAGTCCATTTTGATAGATCAAATTTTCGGTATATGAGTAATTGATATTACTGCGATTAAAATATCATTATCTGAGTTTAGTTTCATTTTGGACAATCTGTATTTTGTCACATTATGAGACTATCCAAGGGAGTATATTGACGAGCTTGAATCGCCTCGACCAGTTACAAGACGAGGCTTTCCCTTCCTCTTTCGATGCCACATCGCAAACTTTCACAAACAAATATACTGTGAATAGTTGAGATCTGTTAAAAATAGGTTATATTTGAACAACTTCTTTCATTTAAACTCCTCTCAACGTTGTTCATTATTGTTGCATTCAAATTTTTAACTTAAGTCAGCTGATTCCCCTTGTGTTGTTATGAGATCACCAATATTGTGCTTCAAGGCCTAACCTGGAGATCAAGTAGCATATATCGCTGACTAGGACTGCCAGCCTTTAAGCTTTAAGTTTGTCTCCCAGCCTCAAACTCGAGGTTATAATCTGTAGCTTCGAAAATTTTCAGTATAAGCATCCATTATTTCACTAAATGTTTTTAAAAAACTGAACTAAATATTTGTTCAATAATTTTCTAACAGGAGAAACTGTATCTGAAATGTTAAGAAATCCGATTAAATTGTATGGTTCAATTGTACAGCAAATTGAGTATCTGAAAGTTTAGCGAAAATTAAAAATTCATTTAATAGATAAAATGTGAATATTTGAATAATTATTCGTAAAATCACTTAAGAGCTCAACTTATCTATATTACTGTTAAAACTAGTGATGTAAAATTTCTAGAAATTTTATTTTAATGAGAAACTTTCTAGAAAGTTTCTCGGGACTATTTTTCCTACGCCGTGATTATTTTGAATGCCAAAACCAAAATAAGTGATATTTTTAATATTTAAAAGTCGCTAATGTTGTATATCACTTAAATCAAAACACTATTTCAATTAAAACATAATTTTAAGCTGAGGAAATAGAAAATTTCTTCTAAGAGAAATTTTGTGCGACAGAAAATTTCTAGAAAGTTTCTCTCCGGAAATTTTCTTTTACAACACTAATTAAAACTAAAAGAATTAGGCAAATATATAAAGGTACTTCGATAACTTTTGTTCAGCTTTTCAAAGGATAAATGATCACATTCCTATCACTCATTTTGTATAAGTGAGTGATTTTCAAAAATTTGTATAGATCTTTAAACTTTTTCTGACACTTCGTTTCTTTCTAAATAACTCTTAATATGAATCTATTTTTAAAGAAACATGTTAAGGGATTGGTTTTGCGCTATCAATTAATAACACATTTTATTTTAGAAGTAAATGGCCCTAACTATTCACATGTTTATGTACTCTCAAAAAACTCTTTCGAAAGATAAGAATTAAATAACTACAAGCATTGAATCGTGTCTAAACCACATTAGACATTAATTTTATATTTGTTTTTAAGTTTTCGCTTTCATAAATTGTCATTAAGAGTAATAATGACTTATCTATAGTTAGGTACTAATTCAGAATTGGCAACTTATCTAAAATACTAAACGGGTTAAAAAATTAAATACCCATTAAATCTCTAAAAATTTGTTGGTAGGTGTGAAGCGAGATCACTGACATTTCTAAAAAAGATGGGTTCATATATAAACGTAATCTCGTTGAAAGTTTGAATATCGATCTTTGTCTAAATGACGAACAAAATCCTTGATTAATATTGATTCAACTTTTCATTAATATTAAATATTGAAATGTGAATTTGAAAATAAGTTGATTAATAATTCAAAGACTTTATGTTTATGGTTCTGTTGCCATAGTCTCCTCACAAAAATAATTAAGAGCTCAGATTAAAGTAAAATTGAAAAGTTTTGCATTCAACTATAAGTCTTTAATGAGATATCCGGTTTGTTGAGGTACAAAAACATATTGATTGTTGTTTAAGTGGGTATTTCGTTCATAAGTAAATTTTGAAGAATAAATGAACATTGCAATTGATCCGAAATGAACAAATTGATCAAGTTCTTCAAATTGTCATTCAGCTTTACTTTTAAAGTATTTTGGTTTTTTATATTACTATATCAAGCAATTGATATGACAATAGACTATTTTGAATTTCCTTCAACTCTAAAGTTAGAAGAACTGAATGAAAGAAAATATTTCAAGTTACCTGCAATTCAAGTTTGCACTCAACCTACGATACTTTTTGACAGAAATAGAATTTTTTTCTCACTTCAATTTGACAGAAGAGCGAAATATGTCCGAAACTGCAAATATGAAACTGAATTTGTGTCGGAAAAGTGGAAAAGATTATTATGAATGCATCATTAACTTTAATATATATATTTTAGATTTTGATTTAGAACTATTTGGAGAGATGAATTATCAAGAGTTGAAGAAAAGTGTCTTGAATATTACGATTGAGGCAAGAGACTTGATTCAATGTTCGGGCGAAGTTCACTCAAATAGTGCTCATGGCAATCAAATCATTGAAAATTGTGAAAAATATTCACAAGTTATTAAATCAGTTCCTGGAAGTGACTTTGGAGTTTGTTTCACTTTCTTTAGTGACAGAAATTCATTGACTAACAATTCATTTACTTTAAAGGATAACGATTTCATTAAATTTGAATTCAATTGGAAATATTTAAAAGATGTAGTGCTTGGTTTGCAAAATCATGGAAATCTAGTGTGGTTAATATATGATTCGAACACAATTATTATTCCCAGAAGAGAGAATGTTATCATACCGGAAAAGATTGGAGAGTTGAGCGAATTCGAATACTCGAGATCTTTAGTCAAACATCTTTCGTGGCCCTATCAAAGCGATTGTCAAGATTTTAACAGTGAGTTTAATTTGATTTATTTTTACTCAAGCAGTACATAACAATAAGTTTATTCTCAGTTAAAGATTCACAATCATTCGACGAATGCAGAAATGATTGTCTCACCAAAGAGTATCGTAGGAAATACAACTGCTCTCTCATTCCAGACATTGGTGTGTTTCCTTTTGAAATGAAAAAAATGAACAGGAATCCTAAATGTGATATGAGATCTAAAGAAATTAGAGCTGATAAGTGTATCATTAAATGTAGAAAACATTGCGATCAACATTATTTTGATATATCAACGAAGATTACTGGCTTTATCGACAGGAAATCTGCCTTATTGGGTAAACAAAAACGTGTATTTATGATAAAAGCAAGGAATTTGCCTTATCTGCAATATATATTTGAACCAAAGTATTCTCTAATTATTTATGCCTCAAATATCGGAGGATTGATAGGATTGTGGTTTGGCTTTGCTGCTGTCGATATATACAAATTAATTAAAACTCTTGTAAAAAAGATTACGGATTCTCTGTTGAAAAATTTATTAACAGATTATTTGTTCCTAAATCTATTAATTTTATGCAAATTTGATACAATATTTTATTTATACGAGAACCTGAAAAATATCGTCAAACATTTAGCTGAGTATAACTGGAGATTATACCTGAATACCTTATGCACAACTTGCTTAGTGTTTCAAATTGTTTATTTAACTGAAGATTATCTGAGGTTCTCTACAGAAACCAATATCGAAATCGTTGATGTTCTTGATAATAATGGTTATATTGATGTGAAATCTTTGCCAGCAATAACTATTTGCAACGATTATCAGAATATTATTGATATTGTCGAATCGTATCATTCTCCTGACCAGTATCTTTACAATTATTCAAATTTTCCGATTATGAAGGAATTAAAAATGAAAGACCCACTTATGAAAAGCATTGTTGCAAATGTTTTGTACTCATTACAAAATTACTCTAAAATATATAATTTTTTGAAGATTAACCTCAACTTCGATACAATAGATCAAATGAGAAAGAATGAAAGGAAAATGAATACATTAGCAGAAAGTAATTTGGATTCATTAAAAGATGAAATCAATTTCTTTTTAGTTCATTATCGATGCAAATATGCAACTGATATAAATTGTATTCAAAGAGATGCTCATATCTCTCCAAACGAGACATGTTTCACTTTTCGTCATAAAAACAATACCACAAAAATGCATATTAATTCTGACAAGAGTTTATTAACACTCAGTCCATCAGTTTCTAAATCAGTAAGTGGGTATGTTTTGCAATATGGATATAGTTTGAATACAAAATTGTATCTTCATTCATCTTACTTACTGCCTTTTATCATACCTTCAGAAGTTCTCCAGTTTAATTTAGAGAATAAACATGATTATAAACAACCAACCTACAAATATCTAATTTCTGAATATCGGATCAAAAAACTTGAATATCCATATGATACTAATTGTTATGAATATGGTATTGAATCGAGAGCTGATTGTATTAATCAATGTTATTTGGATGGTTATATCAAAGAACTCAATTGTATTCCGAAAACCGACCATATGATCACATTCAAAATTACAAGTGATTATATTTCTCCAAATGTTTCGTTTTGTGTATCGAATGATAGGAACAAAACTAAAACATTGAATGACCATCTTATAGACTCATGTTTCAAATTATGTCCCGATTCTTGTCATAAACAATATTTTAAAATAGAATCAATTGTAAGAAGAGATACTAATCAAGAATTCAGTTTAGATTTAGATTTCAATCAAAATTATTACATAAATGTTATTTATGTGCCGAAAATGTTATTCATTCAATATATAACAGCTGTCGTTAATTTACTGAGTTTATGGCATGGAATCAATTTTAGAATTTTGATAGATAAATTAATAGAATTGAGTAATAGTCTTGTAAGAAGACTATTTTCGTATATACATCAAAGATATCGATTCAGACTACATTTCAGCTATCATGTTATCCGATGGTTTGACTTAGATTTTGAATATTTAAAAACTGAATTTCTGAGACGAATTATTATTCCGGTTAAAAGAATAGTCTCACGATTGTTGATAAAATCAACTTTTTATAAGTATTTGGCTAATGGAATAATTTTTATAAAAAATGATCCGAAGATAGTTCTTCAGGTATGTTAATTGAATAGAAAATCACAATTTTTCAGTTATTTCACAAGTTTAGAGAAAAATAAGTTTAACAATAGAAAAGTATCTAAAGTAATTGACTTATACCAAGTTCATTTCTATAAACACGTTATTTGAGGAAATTTAGTATACATAGTATCAATTACTTTGTTATGATCAAATTGAAAATCTGTTGATCAACAACAGAACAGTTGTAACTTTTCGTTAAATATTAAGATATTTTCAAACTGCTTCTTCAACAGATGACATCATGCTTTGTTCTGACGATTTTGTTAATTAATCAACTCATCAATGTATCGATCACATACTTCAGTTTCGAAACTGTGATTAAAATTGACATAAGAAGGCATTACGAATATTTGACGTTTCCAGCAATTACCATAGCAATACCAATCAAACAATATCTGGACAAAGATCTATATGAACACATTTTTGAGAACAAATGTTACGACGAATTGAAGTACAATGATCTTAATAGTTTAAATAAAGTATTGGATTGCATTCGTTCAAATAATATAACTCGAAGAATATTATTAAAATATCCAACTTTTCAACAGTTTGATGAATACACAAAAATTGATTTGAACAATCATTTATTCAATTTTACATCAATTTCGAGGTCTATTAAGGGGTTAGATTTACGTGCAACACAAAGTCCGCTGTTTACAGAATATAAAAAAACATTTACTTTCATTATCGATGAAAAACTGAACAAACTTTATGATTCAAGTGAAATCAGAGAAAACTTTATAACGATTTTATCTTTTCCTCAAGTTTTCGATATTCAAAATCAATATCGTATCCAATTGATGTTCAATGTTCATTCTCCACAGACACCTATATTTTTGAGTAATAATGTAAACAAAGAAACTGAAGACTATTATGCATTGAATAGTGAGAACGAAACTCTTTTGGTTCATAAAACGGTTCGATTGAATTTAGGATTTCCTTATGGAGAGTGCAATCATTACAATTCAATTGATTCTCCCTTTGATGCTATTTCTCAAAGTGATTGTTTGCGCAAATGTTCCAAAATTTATTTCGAGAAAATGTTGAGATGTAGTCCGTTAGTAATCAATGGATTTGTCAGTGAATCGGATGAAAAGTCTAATGAATTGATTTATTGCTCTAAAAGTCTAACGATTTGTATCATAAACTGATTTATGATAAACTAATGCTGAAAAAATGCAATAAATTGTGTCCGAAAGATTGCATTTTGATTGATTATAAAATTACAAAAAGTTTATTCGATTATAATCCATTTTTCATCAGAGACTCACCTGGACTGTCGGCAATAACAACATCCACTCAACTTTTATGGGACACAAGTGTACCAATGATTTACTACATCGAAACACCTGTTATTTCACTGATCGAGTATTTGTGTTGTTGTGGAGGACTTTTTGGATTGTGGTTATCAAGCGATGGAAAATTGTTTCTTTACTTTATACCTAATCAATTTAAAAATAAATTTGATGTGTTGATGGGAACGCTCCGCAACATTAGATTCAAATTTTCAATTAAATAACGAAGATTCGTGCACTATAACTTGTTTCGTAACATTTGGCCGTGAGTTTAAAACAATTGACTTTACCGTCAAAACAATTATAATAAAAGTTACTTTTGGTTTAGATTTTAATTTTGTCTGATTTGTTTCACGTTTTATTGATTTGACATTCACAAAGCATAAAAAAATATATTCGATGTATAACTTTAAATTTGTAATATACGACTGGGACAACACTTTTAGCAAGAGATTAGAAGCTAAAACCACAACAGGTATGAAGTTTTTGAAACTGAATTTTTGACACATTATTCTCAACAGGTTAATTTGCAGACTCAAAACTTAATAACTCTGAATTGATTTTTTGTGTTACCTAAATTATTTGAATATTGACACAAACATCAAAATAATTCAGAATTAAAGTTAGATTGATTCCAATATTTTAACACTTTGATTGCGAAGTAAACTTCTCTTATTCATAAACACTAATGAATAGATTGTTTTGAATATGAAAATTTTCGTTTAAATCTACGCTTTATGTGGGAAAACAACTAAAGCTATACGTCATTCAAGTTCTGTTTGTGTTGAAGACCCAAAATGTGGGATACGCGATATCTTTATTCAAATGCTACTAATAGTAGACTTTTTCCATTTAGCATTTTTCTAAGTTTGATACACTGCTCGTTAGTTCAATTTTTAGCAATATTCATAACTTCAGGATTTTCATTATTATTGGGGGATGAACGCCAGATAAATTTATTTGAGAAATGCAGTTTGATTCAACCATCCCGTTTTCTGATTCCTTATTTTGTGACAATAAAAAACTTTTCTTATCCTCTGTTAAGCTGGTTTCTATTTTGTTCTCAAAATAGTACTTAATAGAACGATAGTCTCTCATATTTTTGTCATGATAGGACCCAGTTCTTATATCCGTTATTTCATATTTTGGTTTTCTAATTTATTCCATTTTCCTTATTTTCTTTCTCTAATTGTACATCAATTTTTCTCTTTCCAATTTCATAATCGAACGAAGGCCTCTGGCTAGGATCCCCATAGTAATATCACTTTTATTATGTGAAATTTTTACTCAATCTTGGATATCATCTTGTTTATGTTCATCGCTATCACTATCATCACAGACTTCCGAATCATTTCATCATCAATAACTTGGTCTTCTGAAATTTGCTCACACTTTATTTCTGCGATAGTGTTCTTATTTGTATTTTGACCTTTATTAACCTCATTACTGTAGAACGACATGTTAGTATCCAATTCCCAGTTCAAACCCATCTTTACCAGGTGTAAGACTTAAAGTGTACAATTAATACAAATTGTATTTATAACTAATGTCTATCATCCATACTTATATTCCGTAGAATGTTTTCTGATAATTTTAATAAATATTTATTACAGTTGTTCTAATTTTATTCATTATTGAATATATTTGCCCATAATTTTACCCTCTTCACATCTAGTCCCAAACGAGTCTCCTCGGTTCAACCAACCAGACAGCAGATGGTATTACCAGATTTGTTATATCAAACCAGTTTTGGTACTGAGTGGTACCTTTACAAAGCGTTTAATAGATACTTATACTTATATCTATTCATTGAAATATGGTGCTAACGATGAGCTCGTTTGTCAGTATAACTGCAAAACATCGGAAAAAAGTATTGAAACGCGAAACGCAATGTATTTCAGTTATACTGTCAAATATTCTCATCGTAAGTCATCCATTCGATATTAACTCTAATTTACAAAATCGCAAAGTTGAATCCACTGAACAACTAGACAAACTCTAAATTTCAAGGCGAAATTTCTAAACTTTCGTAAGGCTTGTCACTCATTTTAACGAATGTTCAGAACAACTTCTCAACTCCGGTTTTACAAAACTTGTAATATGCGTATTTAAACTTAAAGATCAAACACAATTGAATTTCCTTTCAATTACCGCCCACGAAATCAACAAAGAATTTGTAGAACAAGTTACTAGTCCTTCAAAGCTTTATGAATGCGACAATCGAATTAAAAAACTGATTGCTTCTTGAAATTGACCGAATTAATTAAAAGATTGTCTATAGTTTAGTCATTGATATCAAGCATTTGATGAGTTGTGACATTAGTGACTAAATGTTGTAAAAGTTGCCAATTTGTTAATTAAGATTTAAGTACTTGCTAAAGTGTCAAAATGATAAATAATGCAATACTAGAAGTTTTATAAATAGTTATTTATATGACTTGTTAGCTCCTCTAAATATAGTTCAACACTTTCTTGTGTGACTCAACGCTACTCAACATCAGTCTATAAGTAGTTTTCTTTGTTCTAGCACTTGTTCGTGTCATAGGTTCCAACTTTAATTATGAGAACATTTGTAATAAATCTTACTTTGATATTAATTCTCATTAATGCCTCTAATAGTGAACGGAGACGTTTGCCTCAATGGCATATTCGAATGGCCCAACAACAGGGGTATTCAGGAGTTTCATCAACATTTTATTATCAATACTCTTTAACTTCATTTCTCTTTTCAAACACCAGACCCAATACTTGTGCTGTCGAAGAAGTTCCTCAACTCAATAGAAAACTTTGGACTGAATGCAAATACTGGCTCAGACGAGACATTTGTGGATATCAGCCGTAATCAAATTTACTTAATTGTCCATTTGCAATTAGTTCTCTGTTAAAATAGCATTTTTCTAAACTAGAATCTTGAGATACGAGTGTTGCGAAGGCTTCACTAGAGCCGCCAATCAATTTGGTTGTCCAGAAGGTTTGACAATTTCTTTTTTATAAGAATCTTAGAATCTTTTCAAGAGAGAAAAGTTTGTCAAGTTTTATAAACTTTTCATTTTGGATTTTATTAAATGTTGGGAAATGAAGAAAAGCCTCTTCGGAATTTACTGGAAACTGCTCAAGACTTGGGTGCCTCTCAATTCGTTGAATACGCAATAGATTCTGAGATCGAATTCGACTTGACACAATCCGAATCAGCTCTCACTGTGTTCGTACCGACTAATGAAGCTTTTCAGGTAACTAATCAGTCAAACTCAATTGTTGTACATAACCTCTCCATTCGTTAATATTGATGATAACCTAAATCTTCGGTTTATTTTTAATTTAGTTCTGTTTATTTTACTTAAATGTATGTCACTCAATAACGAACTTGAAATAATAATAATTGACATAACATAAGCTTTGAATGACAACAAAGTTTTTAAGTTTCAAATTAACTGTAGTTTACATTAGAAAATGTTTTAACATTTTGTTATTCAAATACCATTCAGAAGATTTAGTACTCAACAAATCTATTTTCATGTTTAAAAGAATGAAATCAATGTCAAACTTAAACCTTAAATGAATTTGGCAGAGATAACTATTGAGGTTTAGAAGTACGAAGTGAAGAAAAATTTATGAGGCAGTAATGCATAGGCATAAAGTTCGCATTACTGTAGCGCTGTTCAAATATAAAGCATAGTAAGAGATTAATTTTGGAAGCTTAACAGTCCTCGATAGCAACAAGAAAAAGGTTGTTGCTATGTCGACCTTCCTGTGATACGCATAAATTAGTGGCCGGATTCGATTGTAATCTGCCCTGACTGCTACACTGAATGTTCTATCAGTTTCTCAATATCCGATATATTATGGTCTGATGAAAAGCATCCCATGACAACGTATCACTTCTAGTTGCTATCGAAGATTACAAATTTTTTAAGTGTGTACGTATCACTACTAAAACTGAGTTCTTGTTAGTCGAATGATTATTCATATTACTACTGTAAGATAAAGTACTCATTTATCAAAATCTTATTGTGAGAGCTTTTAATAATCATTTAATTAGTTTCTAATAGTTTTTGAGTCACATTAACGAGTTGAGCAAAACTTGTCATTAAGCCAAAATCCAATTGAGATATGTGTTCACAAAAATATGTTAAATATGTTAAACATTGAGAATAAGTCTCAGCAACAAAAATATTTAGTTTGACATCAGCTTAAAACTAGAGTTTGACTTAATTTATCAGTGCATAAATGTTCAAATCTATAAAAACGATTAATTCAAATCATGAATACAGCAATGCTTTATCTGCAAATTGTTGCAAACCCAAACTTTGAAAAATAGAGCACATGAGCTGAAAAGAGTGCTAAAATGACTTATTAGATGTTAAATGCAAGTTAGATTAGGTTTGAACCAAATGCAAGAATGTGGAATATGAAACCTAGAGGAATGTTTTTGAATCTTTTCAGAGTCTACATGGGATCCCAAAACGGGTTTTTGATGCAGACATCAGATCTACTCTTCTTCATCACATAATCCCAGGACGTATTTCTACAAATGACACCAAAAACGATCAATCGCTTCCAACATTAATAGAGGGACAAACGCTGAGAATCAATCGATACCCAAACAACATCTATAGTGTTAACTGTGTACCAATTATAAGAAAGGATCAATTGGCAACTAACGGTATCATTCACTTAGTCGATGATGTTTTAATTCCGTCTAAGAGATGGCCACTAAAGTCAGTGCCAGAGACTCTTATCCAAGACGGAAGGTTTAGAGAACTGTCGCGACTATTTCTTGAATCAAATTTAATACAAGATATTCAAGAAGTTCACGGCAACTCTCCCTATACTCTGTTTGCACCGTATGACGAAGCTTTTCATAAGCTGTCTCCAGATCACTTGAACAATGTTATATCTAACTCTAGTAGTACTAAAGGTTTGTTATATTAAGATATCTCATGTTTATTAGCTTGAAAATTAAAGAAAATCTAAATTCTTAGCTCTTCTCAAGCATCACATTATACCTCATACCATATGCCCACTCGCACTGACATCAGAGCACAATATGGAAACTTTAGGGGAAGAAAATGTAAAACTTATATGTAATACGACTGGCAAATATATTAATGGTGGAAGAATTACCGGCGAATCAATACTTGCTGCAAATGGAATCATTAATGTCATCGATGATCTTCTCATTCCTGATTCAGGTTTTTCATTACTTAACCTTCAATTTTAAATTCTTTCTGATCATCATATCTAAACTTTTTGAGTGTCGTTTACAATAGTCAGAACTTTGTACGAATTGGTCGAAATGCGCACAAAGCTCAGTTCACTCAAACAGGCTTTAGATCTGTGCCCAGATATGATCAACTTGTTGCGAGATACGAGTCAATCACTGAGTTTATTTGCACCGAATAATGATGCCTTTGAGAAACTATCGAGCCATCAAATCGGGAATGTCTTTGATAATTGTCAGCTATTTATAAAGAGTCATATTATTCCTAATAGACTTTCAACAAAGTCGATGGCGGATAAGAAAGTGGTTGATACTCTTTCACCCGGTCATTCAGTCACGTGCAAAGTCACGCGAAAGGTAACTGATTCTCAATCAGATTTTGAAGTAATTCAATAATTTGACAATTTATTAATAGGGCTTTGGGATAGATTCAGCATCTATTGAAGAACCAGATATTGGTGGAGCAAACGGTGTACTGCATATTATCGACGAAATACTAATTTTACCTTAGAATTAAACTCTAGAATAGTTATTAAAATGCAATTTATTTAAAAATATTAGTCTCAATGTGAGTGCTTGTAATGTGAAATTTGGTTCAATATATTCCGGGCATTGATAAAAATATGATTATTTAATTTTAGTCAATGATATGTTAAAATATATGTTAGATTGTATTGATTGAATAGATGAGAAAATGATTAAAATTGATAGAATCATTTCTTCATTTATTTGATAGAGTTTGAACTTTCAAATATAAGTTTTTTGATCTGTTTCGAGCGCGTTTTAGCAATTTTGTTACAAAATTCAAGTTCACTAATAGTGATTTTTGTTGAGCCGGTTTTGTGTATCAGATGTATGACATCACTATCAGCATTGACAACGAAATTGATTATAGATTCAGCTAAACTTTCTTCTTCTGAACTCGGGTCACATAAGATTTTCCTATAAATTAAGGATTGAGTCGGATTATATGCATTCATAAATTGCTATTAACTTAAACCAACCCATCGATTATAGCAAAAGAGCTACCAATTGGAAAATTACAAACTTGTAGAGGTATTTGAGTTTGTTTATATATTATTTCATTTTTCTCATTAATCTCCACTAACTGTATCGAACCTTATAATCGATAAAGTAAATCAAATTAGTCAATAACGAGACCTAAAACATGACAATCACTCACAGCATTGTAGAGCAGCTAAGATAGCAGTAAAACACGAGTCAATTATATTTCCGTCATAATTAAGACAAATTACTTCAATATTCAAATTCCAGACGAACTGTAAATAAAACCAAAATCAATGGAAGAATCAAATCGAATTAAATTCTAGGGTTTGTTATACCTTGCCTTCAGAAACGCATAACTTTTTGAGATCAATAACTTTGCTTTGATTTATGACAGTTTGGATTAATTGAGTCAAAACCAAAGCATCATTATTTGTAGCACCAGAATTATACTTAGAAGAACAAAGTTCTGGCAATTCAATCGTTATTGTGATCACTCCTTCATCTGGAGTTTCGCTTTTCGGCTCAATTATATCCTCGAAAGAGAAAATTGTTCAAAATATTATAAACTGACAAAAATTGATTAAATATTGAATTATTGAGGTTCAATAATTAGACAATTACAGGTTTAATGCCACAAATAAGTGCAGTATTTCCTAATTTAATCATTGCCGAGCCATTAGCTGATGTGATGCTACCTGTTGGTTAATTTAATCCAATTAAAGTCAATTTTAGTCATTCAAAATAGATCGAGTATTCACTGGAAGTACGCTTTTGAGAAATTCAGGTAACAAAACTGCTTAAGTCTTATTGAATTGCTGAAAGACAAATTTTATTACTCATTAAACTTTCAATATTTGAGGCCATTATCTGATCAAAACTTGTTCCCAAAATCACTCAAAAGTTTGTTCTATTTGTTTAGAACAAAATGATTCCTAAAAAGTGAAAATAAATTAGGCTCCCATTGCTTGTAAACTTTGGTATATTTGACGATAAAAGTTGACAAGCTAATCCATAACCAGCATTGATTACTCAGCATTCCAGCAAAATTGATACTTTAAGAGTCCTTAGTTAATCGTATTTCTCAAAAACATACTACTTATAAATTCTTGAGATAATAAAGTTTTTCTTAAAAAGTAAACTCGAGTTTTGATAATTGATAAGTTACTTATCAATACTCCTCTAATAAACTTAAAAGTAAGAAACCGACTAACAAAATGTGACTTTAATTTTAAAAAAACTTATCAATAGTTGAAAAATACCGCAATTCAATAAAGTTGAGCGAAACTCATCAAATTTTCTGCCATCAGTTCTGATGTCTTGATTCTAGTGATTGAAGTGAGTCAAATTAATAGTTTGAAAGCAAATAGTTGTTAATAATTACCAAAAATTCTTGAATGTATTGAAACGGTTGTAATAACCTATTAATTGATTAAACTTTATTAACAAATAGTTTCAGCGATTATTTTAATTGATGTAAACATACTTCACTTCTTCTGACATTGTTTTACCCGAAACTCAAATCAAAACTTAAGATTAAAGTGAATCTCAGATGAAGATAGAAGATCAAAACCTGAAAACTTGAAACATGTGATTTTTGAAAACAAACTTTTAATTCAATCACGCTCCCTGAGTGATTTTCCACAAAAAATTACAACTTTTATCCATTCAATATAATATAGACTCAGTACAAAAATATAATAAAATTTTGTAGATCTTATTGACTGTTTTGAAGTTGATATATAAAGGCTGTGTTACCCCTAATTTTTTACCCATTGAGAGGTACTATTTATTATTATTCCAACTTAAGGACGGAAAAAATAAAGTGACATCTAATGCACTAAACCTCAAACAAATACTATACTAACTTTTGAAACTTTAGTTCTGTTCTACTAAAACTTTGGTTCTGTTTTATGCTCTAGGCATTAGATGTCACTCTATTTTTTCCGTCCTTAAGTTGGAATAATAATATTAATAAACAGAGCCTATCATATAAGATATGAGTTTCATCATTTTCATTGTTTAGTCCTTTAATGGGAAAAAATTTGGTCGCGCGTCCTTAGGTGATAGTCACTGTAAGGATCAACTTTATAGTAGAGATTTGTACGGTATATTGACTATATGTCAAAATATATGAGCTCTAGTACTTTTATTAAGCTAACTTTCATATGTACTTAAGTGCCTTTTGCGAACAATATGAAAATTTGGTAGAGAAACATGGGCTAAAGTGATATCATTTTAGAAACAACTTAACTACAAGTTGGAGTTAGACATGTTTCACAGTAAAGTTATAGATTGTCCAACGAAGAGATAAGGTATTAAAAATGATCTTAGCCTAAATTTAGTCAAAACAAGGGGTGGTAATCAAAATATAAAAACAACTACTAATATTAAATTAGGTGCTAATAAATTAGATCAAAATCTTTATTAATAGATGGAAAGATGAAGTGAAATATAATAAGAATGGCTTCTAACCACAACTACAATAAAGGTAGGAGTCATAGGAAGCATAATAATAGGGGATATAATAATAGAAGAGACCAGGAGACACTCGATAGACATTTTAATGAGTCTCTACCGCCAACAATACCGCCAACAAATATGGTGCCGAATATGGGGACAAATGATTGTAATTGTGATCCAGAATTTGTGTCATTCTGCAAAATGCACTGCGTGTCTCATCTGGAATGTGGACAATCGAGAAAACTGAAATGTCATCTTTGCTCGGTTGTCGCTGACGTCAAATCAATTCAATCGCATTTATCTAGTGATAAGCATCGCGACAAACATCAACGACTAATGGAGTATTTATTCCTCATGAGTATTCCTTATCCATCAGAATCACATTGCAATAAGTTATCTGATCTTTTGAACGCTAATTTCGATCGAATCGCTATCAACTCATTTAATTTCATCAGAAGAGAAGAAGTTGTCGATAAAATCAATGTATTGTTGAGGAGAAATGGTTTGAATCAGTTTATGGTCCGATTGTACGGCTCTTCTATCAATGGATTTGGTCTAAAGAATAGCGATATTAATATGGATTTAGTTATGAGTCCATCGGAAGCTAAAGATCAAAATCTTGAACCTCAACAGCAGTATGAATTAGTAGCTATCACATTGTCAAAAGTTTCTGATACCATTGTCAAGAGTGGAAAGTCTCACGATTTGACTAATGTTAGAAATGATTACAACCTCAAAGTACCAAAAGTCCATTTCACTGATTGTAAAAATCGGTTGGAATGCGAGCTCTCGATTACAGCTGAGAAGAATTGGCGTTTGTCTAAATTGCTGAGTCAGTACGCGATGATTGATCCAAGAGCTCGCATTTTGGGGGTAGCTTTGCGAGAATGGGCGCGAATTTACGGCTTCGATGATCAGGAGAATGGTCTTTGGCCTGCATTCGCGTTTCCGATTCTGATCATACATTTTCTTCAGCGATGTGTCCCTCCAGTACTTCCGTGTCTTCACGAACTGTTCCCACGAAATAATAGTACAAGTGATGGAACACAAACACAAACACAACATCAGAATTCTGTGGCTTCGTCGAGGACGCCATTCGAAGACAATGAAGCGCTTGAGGAAGAGTTTGATCTCAAATTATTAGACTCTTCAAAATGGGTTCAACAAAACAACAAAAGCGTTGGTCAGCTATGGCTAGAAATGCTTCATTACTATACGATTGAGTTCGATACAGAGACATTTGTTGTTTCAATACGTAACACACATTCGCCACAGACACATCGCCAAAAGAATTGGACAACACGTGTGTTAGCCATCGAAGACCCGTGTCGTCCATCGCTGAATCTATCACGTTCTGTAGGAAGTATGCGATTGTATAATGTGTTTATCAAACAGTTACAAATGACGTACAAATACTTTGCAACTCCGTACATTAATACGATCCCGACCAATAGCTATTCAAATATAAGAAACTCAAAACCACTATTCACTGAAAGAGACTTTGATATATTAGTCGATCAAACTGAGTATTACAATAAATTAAACGTTAACGATTTGATTACACAAATGAACTATGTCTTAATGGAATTGAATGACGATTCCGATAATAAACAAAAGAAAAACAGCGACGACTCCGAGTCTGACGAAGACAACAAACTAAAAGAAGACAATTTTCATATAAAAGTCAGAAGACTTCTTAAAACTTTTGGAATTCGAATGGTATTAAGACATGAAATCGAGTCATCAATTCATTACATACGTAAAGAACAAATCGTTCATTCATTCCAACTCAATCGAATGCCATTCTTTCAAAGGCCACAAAAATATTGTCGACTTTGTCGCAGATATGGTCATCAACAGAGAACATGTCCAGACGAACAACTGCCAGATTTAGTTAGACTACCAGACATTATGGATAGTGAACACAAAGACATTTTGAACGATATCTGTCTGAAACTATTCTTCATGTATAGAATGGATGAAAGAGACGAAGAACTCCATAACATTGTGATGACTGATTTAGAAAACTTTATACAGAAAAAAATGCCAAAAGCAAAACTCGAACTGTTTGGCTCAACTAAGAATGGGTTCGGAGCGAGAAGGTGCGATCTCGATATATGTCTCACATTTGTTAACAATCAGACCGGAGAAGGTTTAGAATACGCTGAAATCATTGAAAATGTCGGCCAATTGCTTAAATATCATAATTGTGTAAGAAATATAACTCCGATTACGTCAGCAAAAGTACCAATTGTTAAGTTCTTCTACATTTATAATCAAATGGCCATTGAATGCGATATTAGTTTATATAATATTTTGGCACGTTTCAACACTTTATTACTCAAAACCTATTGTCAAATCGATGACAGAGTGCAAATACTTGGGTTTATTGTTAAGCATTTTGCTAAAGTAAGTCTTAGTTTAGTGTTAAGTCAATGATTTTTAAATATTTCTAATTCTAATAGACCTGCGACATATGTGATGCTTCGAGAGGGAGTCTTTCATCTTATGCCTACATTCTAATGACAATTCACTATTTTCAACAAAAAGGCATTATTCCAGTTCTTCAACAGATTGGATTAGATCATAAACAGGATCGCATTGTTGACGGCTGGGATACCTGGTTTTTTGATGATTTGCATAATTTATCCAAATATTGGCAACCAAAACAACCGAATCGCGAATCAATTGCAGAACTATTTTTAGGGTTTTTACGATATTACACTGAAGTTTTTAATTTTGACGAAGATGTTGTTTGTTGTCGACAATTGGCTCCCTTGAAGCGATTGGAGAAGTTGTGGACCGGAAGAAAGATTGCTATTGAAGGTACGGAAAACTTGATTTATTTCTGATCGGACTTGAATTGTGATGAAATGTTTGAATTTTCAGATCCATTTTTGTTGTCTCATAATTTGGGTGCGGGCGTTGACAACCAAATGGCAGCTTTCATTAAGACATCAATAGCTAAAGGAAGAAATATAATTGGATGTCCACCTTATGAGTTGCCTCAAAAATATCGGAATTGGATCGACTACTTCTTTGACAAAAGTTTATTGACTCAGGGTTTGCCTCCGACCGGTCGCGGCTGTAGAAACTGTGGCAAAATTGGACACAAACAGAATATGTGTCCAGAAAGAGTTGCAAACAGAAGGAATATACGTTAAGATTAAGTAATTTAAAAATTACTATAGATAAAATTATACAACAAATGATTCTAATTTTAACATGATTTCAACTTTTATGTCGTGTTTAATTTATTCATAAGATCACATAAATAAGATTTTACTCAATGTTTTGTTTTCATAAAAATAATTTCAACGAGTTTTCTGATAATTATCATTATTTTTCTTATAAATTAATGGCAATTAATTTAAGTTAAAATGAAATATTTTTAATATTTGCGTTTATTTGTTTTAACTGTACAATTAAAGTGAAAGTCCAATAAACTGAAATGTTATGTAAGCTTAAACTTAAGATTTGTTAAGACTTATAGTGCTGAAAAAGAGAATTTTGCTTTAACTTTGAAGTCTAGTCAATCAAGAGAGGTTTTCAGAAATTTTTGCATCAATACATCGCAAACAGCACATCATTTTTTATATCACATGATTGACGTCTTGAGATTTTGCTCTTTCAATACCATTAGGTTTGCGCTGAAGTATTCAGTGATGCAAAACCATAAAAAATATTTGTCTATATTTTTCTGTATATAGATTTCAATTGAGTTGAAATAATCGGATTTGTTTTGTAGAAGTGATTCAGATTTAGTATTTCTTTTTTATTTATGAATCAAATTTGGTTAGTTTACTATTTGTTTAGTTAGAGGCAAAGCGAGTTTTTTGGTTTATAAGTAATGCAATTTTTTGTTATAAGCAATGGCTGTAAGCAATGCAATATTTTTCGGCTATAAGTAATACAAGTTTTTTGTTCGCAAGTATAAACACTTAATAATAGCCTATACTGTGGAAAAACACACAAAGACTACTATAATATTACTAACGTATTGTTGATTTTATTCAAAAAAATTCAAATACTTCTTCACGTCACTTTGTCATCTATCAAAATACACTCATCCGATCATTTGTTTTAAATAAAGTTATTATTTTCACACTTTTGGTAATAGTTTTCAATGATATTCAAGTTTTCTGCACGAATAGAGAGATCTATATTACTAAAGACATTATTATAGATGATAAAAACGTTAGAAAACATGAAAGTTTTAGTGTATTGAATGTGAAAATGATTAAATAAGACTTAGAAGATTGTTTTATTGAATGGTAAATGTGATTAATAAGATCATTAACTACTAATGATAGTATAGTTCAATAGTTTAAAGGGTTTGAAAGCATACAGTCAGAGTCAATGAAACAAAACGTGATGAAAAAAATGTATGTTTTCAAACAAATATCGCGGTTATTAACTTTGATAATTACATATATTTTATAAATTTTAACTTAATTTTAAAATTTATTGATGCATAAAATATAATCGTGTGTCTAGTCTTCATTGTACCGGTCAGTCAGCTATAATTATCAGAAGAGTTTTTAATTATTTTATCCAAAAAATATCCGGCAATCAGTGATCACATATAAAGATTTAAACTTTTTTAAAATAAAGATAATAATAAGAAGAACATCAATACAAATACTGTACTGGAAGTGACTGTTCCGTTAGAAAAAATAATCCAAAACTTTACTTGTGACTGAAATAATAGTTGATTTTCTTGTAGGAGAGCATAAGTTCATTCACTTGTTAGGAACCGATTTTTGCCTAAATCAAACTTTTTCAGAATTGATTTTTATCTTAAATTAGTCCTTTGTTTAGGTTAATAGCATTTAAGATTAACCTCTTTTCTATCTATTATTGCATCAATTTATGCACATAACAGATCTAAAAACCTTTCAATGACTCCTCTCATTCCGATAAATATCTAATCAATCGATTGATAGAAGTGTTGAAGAGTCCCCTTTCACACAACTGAAAGTGTGCCATTTTATCAGATATCCTATTAAGATAGCTTTGAATAGAGAACTTTCATTTTATTTGATATGAGAAAATAGTTATATTTGTGAAAGAATTGATTTGCTAATAGAAAGCAAAGCAATATTAAGCAATAGCTTCAATAGAAGTATCTGTCTGCAACCAATGCCAATGTGTGTGAAAAGAACAAATTCGATTGACTTATAAGTATTTTATGTCGAGTATCTATATAGATATACAGTTAGAGACATTCAAATGATACATAGTTACAAGAAAAGCATAGTTGCCATTTCATACTCCTTATAATGCAGATCAATATGAACTTAATTTTGAATTTAGACTCCCTTTCCATCTAAAATGATAAAGAATTGAATTTGATGTTTTGTGAATAGTTATGGTCTGATAGATATGTTGAGATAAGAAGGTATGATTTCTGGTAGCTATACATGATTGTTGAAATGACAAAGTATATCTAAGATTTCAACAATGATGTATTGCTTCCACAAATACTATTGCCATTCCATTAGGTTATGAAAGGTTTGAAATATAAATATATTTTTATAAATTATTAAGCCCTCAATTTTGTCATATTTCACGCTTTAAAGTAGTTTAGAATTGAAGTTAAATTTCTATTTTTATTTACGAGATTAATCAGTAAATAAATGTTAATAACATTTTGTTACGGTTTTCACGCTATTCATAGAAAAACTTTCAGCTGCTAAGAGAGTGTTAGTTAAGAAGTCTTATAAATAAAGTTTGATATAGTTTTAGGTTTTAATAGTTCTAATATTGAGGTTTAATTTAGCATCAAAGTCAAGCTGAGAGAGCAAACGATTAAGTTTAAGGGCATTGAAAGAAGAATAGATAAATATAAAGTTAGGTACAAATTGATGATGGATAATAATGAATAGATTAATATGAATAGATTAATATCGGGTAAGATAGATTTTTATGATGGATATTAAACAATTTGAATAGAAACTAATTTGTCTGAGCTAATAGATTATAATTTAGTGGATTTGTAAATGATTACCATACAATCTTATAATCATACAATGATTTTTAGCACTTAATTGTTGCCCTATTTTTCACACTCGCTTTATTCAATGGCCACAATATCAATTAAACCTAGGCTTAAGATAACTGTTTGCTATTATGTCAGTTTAAGAACGTATAATTTAATCTGAGATATTTGTACACTATTTTTAAGATATAGTTTAGTTTAAATGAACAAATTACGAGCAAAAGGTTATTACTACCTGAGAATAAATATGCATCAAATTCACTTCTAACTACTTTTATATTCTATATAAATCTAACTTTTCAACTTTTCTCCCTTTAGTAAGTTGTTTACTTTTGTGGTCAATTACTATTAAGTGATAATCACATATTTTCAAGTATAATTCTTTATTGTTAGTCAAACGCGTTCTCTTCTTAACTTTAATTTGTTTGCCTCCAAATTCTAGAGCAAAGTAAACATTATTATCAAATATTTCTTGTTAGCTAAATGTTCAAAAATATTTATTGATTTTCATGTCAATAACATTTAAGGTCTGGAAGAAAAGAAACTTCCGATTTATTGTTGTCTAAGTAAACATTGTTAAGAAATACAAACATTAATATTATGGGTAAATGATGTATAATTTCTACACTATTGAGAAGCATTACTTATAATTTTGAATTGAGAGTGATTAAAGTTAACCAGAAAAACGTTTCACAATTGATGGCAAGTTTGGGTCTGATCGTGAACTTTTATTGTAAATATATCTCACGATAATTTACAATAGCTGGTTGGTTGGATTGTTAAACAAAATCTCACATCTAACAAATTCAATCCTTATGTGACTTTTGGCTAGAAATCAGTTTTTAAAGGAAAACTATTCTAACCGCTATTTAATGCTTTCTTACTATTCAACTCATTATATCTGTATACTTAATCAAACTGCATTAACTTAAGCCTACTAACTGTTATTGAAGCCAGCTTAAAGTACTTTTCAAAACTTTTCACTAAACACAATTTTCTAATTTACTCAAAAAGTAGTTAATGTTCGAAAAGTTGACTATAAAATCGAGTAATCGATTAATAAAAAATCGATTAATAAAAAAAACAAATCAGTCTAAATATAGGAAAAATGGGATGAAGTGCTTATGCACTAAAAGCCACGAAACTACTATTTAAGTGATTGTAAGGATGAGATAACTTACAAACTCGCAATATTGCATGTTTGTAACAGTCAATCAAATGTGTGAGGCTTTCAATCAATTGAATTTGATTTCAATCAAATATAGAGGTTAGGTCTACATTTTCATAGAAGTCAATAATTATAACTTTTAAGCTATAGATATGAGTAAGACTAATAAATGTTTTCTAAATAGATGAAAAACATCAACTTTTTTCGCTGTATGTTGTTAACCTGCCCTGAAGGGGAGTGCTTTTAGTCTACTATTGGGCCTTTGGTCCGCGTTTGGCGCTATTTAATGCAAAAAGAAGTTCAGATTGAGAAGATTGAAGAGAGAGGTTTCATATGAAACAGTATTTGCTTGTAGACTCATATACATGAGTGAGTTTAATGGTTGTGTTAGATCGGTTGCGATGGTTGTGATGGCAGTCAAGCGTCAATTCCTGCTTTCAGAAATGTGTGCCTGACATACACATAGCTGTCTCTCAGATCTGAACTTACTGTAAACTTGCTCGCATCGAAGCATTGCTCTAACAATTTATTGATAATATATTTTTCATGAAACCTCTCTTTGAAAGAAAATCAGATTTTCAACGCTTTTAAAAACATATTCTTCTTTATGTTTCTCGACGGGGCTATCGCTTCTAAGTTACTTCAATTTGTTTGCCAACTAAGTTCTTAAGAAGTTTTTCTTGTGTTTCAATGAAAGTTGACAACAGTTTTGTTTAATTTGTAAAAAGTTCAGTTTAAATACCTTTTCATTGAACTATAGTTTAAAAAGGTTTTTTTTCTGAAGAAAAGCCCGACTATATAAAAGTTTGGCCTCTTTTTAATTTGATTTCGTCTAAGTTGTGATTGGGACAGTAGCGTGATTTAAGTTAAAAACAGTTTGATTTTTTGAAATATTTTCAAAATAGTCACTGTTGAGTAAAATCAATAGTAAAATCATCGAAAAGTTTGTTTCAAACATCTAATAATTGTGTTCACCGGTGAGGGAAGATTGTAATCAAATTTTTACTGATTTGTGTATCTTCCAAGGTGCTGACTCTAGATAATTGGCGACATTATGGATATTATAATGATCCGTAAGTATAAAAAACTAGCGTTTGTGAGAAGACACCCAAAAATTGGTTCATTTAATGCTTACCGATCCAAGACTTCCTTCACTCGTTCAACTTATGTATAGTTTTACGAAAAATGAATCAATTCTAATGAAGTCTTGAAGAGTGACTTAAATTTGCATAAGAGAGAAGAAGAAAAGAGTTTAGATAGAATTGAATTGTGTCTTGAAATGACGAAATGTTGTGCCAGTTTTATTCATTCGCACCAATTGTAATGTGGGTGTTCTGTTCTTTCGTCCCTCCAACTATTTGTTATAATACTGAGAGTTCTAACCAATTTAATCATCATATGTATGATAATAGCAGCTATACTACAAATAGTACTAATATTTTCAATTTTACTAACTCTTCCAACTCTACCAACTCCACAGATACTAATACAGACTCTGTTGATCATGACCTAAGTGCTAGTTCTGCTCAATTTATATCTTGGATAAAGACTAGTAGTGGTGATTATGCAAATGAAGGGATTAATAGTAATGTTTATAACAATCGTAATGAGCCAAATAGTGTGAATATAACTAATGATAATGTGAACGAGAACAGAAGAGAAGACGATCTGGGATTGCCTCCAGATATAGCTAATGAATATATAGATACAGTGAATCCACCAAAATTCAGGATTCCTATTTCACATGGAGTCCAATACGTATCATCATCAGCTTCACCATTCAATGCATACTTGAATCGCGTACATGCCGGCAGTTCAGTGGTATCAACAAAAATGAATTACTCAAAGCCAATAAAGCCAAACGAGTTGAGTCGCAATATAGATCTGGCGGCTCTGTTGAAAGCAGAGTTGGACGCAAAGAAAGCAGAGTTGGACCAGACAAAGTCATATACACCAGCACCTAATCTGTTTGCACTGCTACCAGGAGGTATAAAGACTGAGAATCCATTTTTGGAAAGTAATTATAAAACGCCAAATCGTGTGAAAACCAGTACTATGAGACCCCATATAGCATCTGATTATAATAAAAATAATTATAATCGCGATAATTATAACCACGATAAGGGACAGTTTGTCTACAGTGAAGGCATTCCTTTCCAATTGAGTGGTCCCTCGCATAAGCCAACTATAACTATAACAACACCACACAGTATTAGTATTATTTCGTCTATTAGCCCAACAAAATTATCTATTTTGAGGACTAGCACCACAATTAGACCGGCTCAAAATAAAGTGAAAATAAAAACTTCTAGCACTACGACCACAACTACAACAATGCCAACTATATCCACAACGACTACAACAATGCCAACTATATCTACATCGACAACAATTGCCAATAGTTCCAAGCAAAACAAAAGCAGTGACTGGTCGTTACGGGTAAATAACCAATCAATTGAAGGGTCAAGTAATGAATCAATTGAATCGAAAAATTTAATTAATAGAGAAAATAGTGATAAGAGAAATCAGTCACACGAGGCTTCAATTACTAGTAATACAGTGACAAATAAGGCAAATGATAATGAATATGAACCTGAAACAAATCCATCAAATAAAACCGAATACAATGACTTCGAGTATACTGACAACTCGGCCCTTAACCCTAACTACACAGTTCCCGATGGCTTCTCCGACCATCCGGGGGCTACCTATAGACTCACTACAGAAAGACTCGCTTACATCCTCATAGGCTCGTGTTGTGCTCTTTCAATACTATGTCTGATTGTGGTGGCTATGTCTGTCAGATGTCGTGATATGTGCGACGAGTATCGTTCGTGGAAAAAAGCCGAAAAGGCAGCAATTCGTTGGCAAAGGCATCAGTACAGACTCGCTCATCATCAACAAGACCTGTCACGCTATTTTCGCACTTCAGTGGAGGCAAACCAAGAGTCGAACACGAGGACAACAAGTGGTCAAATAGGTTCAGCTCCAGCGCCTATGTTTGGTCCCACTTGTTGCCATTGTATAAACTGTTCGTCTTCGTGGTTGTTTCGTGATATGAACAAAGGCGGATATTGTTGTCAGAGAGGGTATTATCATCCGGCGCCACGAGGAAAGTTACCATTCGGTGCTGCTTCGAGTGTCAACACATTTATGCCAAGATATGCCAACAATACTAATAATAACTTTTGTGATGAGGGAGAAGATACAGACTCTTTGAATGCAAGTGATTTTATAGATAATCATCACATAAATCATCATAATCGACAACAAGCGCACCATTTTGGTGAGCGACCTGTGTCTCCATCGGCGACTTCGAGACCGGTTCAGGTTTCGCGACACCAGCAGCTGAGAAGAATAGCTCAGCCAAACGGTAACCCGAGTTGGATTCATTCATCTGAATTAGTAGATGAATTACATAAAAAGCACTGTAATATAAGCCATATTTCGCGAGATCAAATAGATCCGCAAAATCTTAATTCTAGAGCTCGTAATCGACAGCATCTGAATGAGAATGTTGTCGTTTGGAATAATAATGACGAAAGACTTATTTAGTTATGAAAGTTTTGTAATACTTATAGCATTTAGTAGTTTAATAATATGTTTTCGTTGCACAATAAACATAATAAATTATAGTTATATAGCGTGCAAAACTACTTTATCTTACACTCTAGTTATTTGTCCCAAACTTACCTGAGCCTTAAGTAGCAGTGAGTCATTTAGTCATTTTTTTAAATGAGCTTTATTCAAATTTTCCCAAATACAGTAGAATCTGTTGATTATCAACTTTTTCTAGTGGCGATTTCGTTTATTCAGACCAAATAGTTGTTAGAAATGTTATTAGCAAAAATGTCCCAAAATTAGCTAAATTTTCTATTTGCTTATGCATTAAATCCATATTTATTTTTAGGTACTAATCAAAACTTACAATTTGTAAAATTTTCATATTTTCGTTTGGCCAACAAGTAAAACTTAAGGCCAACACTTGAAAACTAAGGCTTATGCGCATCAATGATACATATAATTGCTGTAAAGTAATGAAATTAGTTTTAAGTCAATTGAGTCGAGTCGAGTGGCAAATATGACTATAATTTAGTAATTTAAAGGCATTTCCTGACATTACGAAGTTTTAAAGTATTTTTTCCAAGTTCAATAACTAAATCATCCCATTTATCATAGCTAACAGTTTGTCAAATTTGTTTTCAATATAACTCATAGAAATAGTAGACAATTAAGTGTCTTAAGTGTCTTCTAAGAAGCGATATTCGATTGACATAAAGAGTTGATAACAAACCAAAAGTTATGCTAAAAATTGTCACGCATTCATAGCTTCATATAATATGTGTTCGACTGTAATTGAGTTGAAGCGAAAGACAAAACTTTACAAGAGAATAAAGTTAATTAAAGAGAATTTGATTATATTATCGTTTTTCAGAGACAATCTTAAGAAACGTTATTCTTTGATCGTAAGGGATTTCAAGTGTTCAGCGATCCGTTCAGAGACAAAAAGGTTAGTTTTGGTCAGTTTAAAAATAAAAACCGGTAGTTATCTAAGCAAATAATCCATTAAAATACAAGACTGGCTCCTAATAGATAATAATCTTCTTATACTTTTCACATAATCTATTCATCAATCTTTGAACTGTTTGAATGCTTTTCTTTATTCTTATGAATATTTAGTCTATTATTGAGCAGCAAAATAGTTTGTACTTATAAAATAGTTTGTATTATAATCGAAACAAGTTAGAGAGCAAACCCCTAAACAACTAATCGATGTAAAACAGGAGATTATTATCAACGATAAAATCGGAAAGAGACAAATTAATTAAATGGCAAGATTGGTAGTTTAAATTGAATAGCAAGCAATTATTCTAGGCAGTAATTAAAGTTTGTCGCCTGCGTTCACTTCACTTGTATCCTAATAGTATGTTTTCAAACTGTGTCACTTCTATGAGCTGAAAATTGTTTTCAAACTTCTTTCAAACTCTATTATTATCAATACTATGTTCATTCCCTAACAAACAACGTTTATTCCTTACATCAACACTTGTCGGTTGAAATCCGAAAATTTCATAATTAA
Source organism: Archegozetes longisetosus (assembly GCA_018873245.2). Taxonomy (NCBI): domain Eukaryota; kingdom Metazoa; phylum Arthropoda; class Arachnida; order Sarcoptiformes; family Trhypochthoniidae; genus Archegozetes; species Archegozetes longisetosus. Next base: position 3,567,594 of record JAEMBT020000008.1, read on the forward strand.
ATCTAAACTTGATTTGAAGGCAGAACTCAGTGACCTTGTGATAGATTGAAACGATAGACTTGAGTTATGATTTACTTTATATTAGCAGTTAATGAAATCATAAACCATTGCTGTCTACTGAATGAGGAAATAATACTTGAGAAATATGTTTTAGTTGACAAAATTGAAGTTAAATCTGTAAAATGTTAGACAAAGTTCCCCTATAGTAACAGAGAATTGTAACAGGGAATCGATCAAAATAATTTTATAATTAGTTTTCTTTTCAATACAGGTTATTAGACACGAAACTAGAAAAATAAAATAATATTTTCATTGAATCTGTCCCAAAAACTAAGCCAAATCTAATAAATGAAAATTAATTTATAATTTTTTGGATAAATGCCCATTAAGACTGACACACATAGAATGCTATCAATTTTGTCAAATTTTTAATTAAAGTATTGAAAATTGAAATTTTATATCCATTCAAAGTTGAATGAATTCTCACGACTTTCATGTTCTACTTGTGATATACTTGTAAACTGACAATAAATCAGTAAAAAGATCGACAAGTACTTAGCATATTATCACTTTATTACCCATCAAAGTATAGAAAATTATCATAAGGAAGTATACATTTCTATGTATGAACAGTTGAGATAAACCGCGAACTATTGTTATAATTCATTCAATAATCGTTACTTTTTTATAGCTCGAGTCATATAGATTTCACTTTAAAAACTATTTTACTAACTTCAGAAGATAGGCATTGTTCACATTTTTACTATTGATTGTTCGAGATCTAATAAATACTTAATGTGTTGACAGTTTAAAAGTGTGTCACAACTGATCAAACTGTAATAGTGTTAGAGTTACCCAAACTGTAACACTGTTAAAGCCATTCAAACTGTAACGTTAATCAAGTTTCTCATACTATATCACTAGTAAAGTCTCTTTTTATGTAACAATTTATTTATCAAGTTATTATTTCTTTTTTCTTAGATTCGTGTCATCTTTTCGAAAACAATAAATTGGAAAATATTTGTGTTTAAAGTTCATATCTATGTAAATAAGGAAACGATGGATCAAAAAACAAATCGATATTTCGAAGGCTTTCGAAAACATAGAAAATCTCATAAATAAAAATTGGAGTTCTGTTCGATAACAACTGCAGTTAGCGTAAAAAATACATATTTCCTGAATAATAAGCACATTATATAAGAGCTGATAGTAGGCAAACATGTTTCGATTCAAACATGTTTCGATTGAATTAGATATTCAGTTTGGTCAACAATGCAATAGAGAGTATTTGAGAAATATTTTTGGGTAATAAACAGTTGTTAAAATAGCTACAAATCATTATAATTATACCCAAATTATATAAAAATGATTTTGTAACCGACATCAGAGAACATCTTATCAAACAAATTGAGATGTGAGACTCACTGAGACTCACTGAGCAACTCATTGAATAACTAGTTGCAAATCGCATACTCTAGGCTATTTCTCATTTTCAATTACCGGTTCACTAAATTCATTTCTAAAATCATTTCTAAACTATAATCATTTCCTATCATTTCAAGTGCAATAACTGTTTTGATTTTGTCGATCAAAATTTGTGCCAATTTATCGTCAAATGTATAAAATGTGTAATTTTCGTACTATTTTACTCGAATATTGTAACAAATGAATACATAAAAACTTTTCAGCTTTATTTTTAAATTCATTTGACTTCAGATTTTAATGTTTTTCTGAGTCAATCAAACTCGCATTTCTTTGAGATTATTAATGAAAAACTAAGTCCATTCTTGAAAGCACTTTGTCTAACAGAAAACTTCATTTATATCGAGTTTTGTTGATAGAAATGTTGTTTTATTTGATTTTAAGGTTTTGAAACTAATTAAAACTTCAAATTAATTACTTTGGTCCATATAAAAGATAAAGAAATTAATAAAAACTGATATGAGTTAATATTTGAAAACATATATTGAGAAATACTGTTTGAATTAATTTTGATTTTGATTTAGACCATAAGAGAGAAACAAAAGGTGTAAACTAATTACTTTTTATACATTTCAGAATCAATACTAATATTAATTGTCAGACTTGATGGCAAACAAATAGACCGTTAAAGCCTTGGAATCATTAAGTCATCATTAGATAAGTTTGTCCTCTTTTTGTCTAATCAAATTTTCAGAAGATTCACAACTATTATCGAACTATTTTTTAATAGTTCACTCGATCACAAGTTTCAAGCTAACTTTCAACTTGATTTGTTTCAGGTCTAAATCAAAACTAAGTTGACATTAAATAAATATAATTAGTAAAAACGTTCAATTAAAGCAAAACTTGTTTGAACTTCTTTCAAACTTCTTTCAAACTTCTTTCGCACCTGAACTCTATTGAACGAGTTTGACTAAAACAAAAGCCACTAAAACAATCAATAATAAAAACTTATTTCTCAACATATATCTTCGCTAAAAGGACTTCAACTTTTATTTGCCAGTTTTCTATTTAAAAAAACGTTCAAAACATTATTTATTAAATAAATGAAACGAAAAAGAAGTCATAAAATTGATTGTTGATTCAACTTTGGAGATAATAGTTTATTGAAAAGTGAGAAAACTAATGAGAAAATCAATAATTAGATGATTCTAAAGTGTTATTACAAAACCATAAGGCGTTATTTAAAACAATAACAATATGATTAATTCTACTAAAGGTATTGTCAAATCTTAAATGGACGTATTGCATTAGTTCAGTTTATGATTAACAACCACAGTTGAGCCATAAATTAAGACAAGTTTCAGCGCTTTCCTTTGAATTTTCTCTTTTCAAGCAGTCTATTATTAGAAGAGTCCAAATTCTTCAGATGAACATCAGAGTCATAATCAACTCTCATCGTACGCAATGCTTGAGTCATCTCTTCTTGAACTTCTGGCCATTGTTCCTGATCTTCGCGTAACACTCGAACCGAATGTAATGGTGTTTGAGGCACTTCTGCATAGCGCTAAAACACAAATCAATGTTTGATTATTATTTATTTAGGAAAAATATCTTAGATAATTAGTTTATTTGATGCTTCTCTAACTATTATTAGTTAAATTTGTTCTCCCATTTCCTACACTTTCAGTTATGAGTCCTTGTGTAAATATTATTTTAGAAAACTTTAGGCGTCAAGTTATTGAACAACGCCTTAACTCATATTTAATCAATTTAAAATTTGTTATTTAGTTCATTCAAATGTTCCAATCGTTTCGTTTATTTGTAGTGAAAATGCAAAATTTATATTTGTTTATTTCTCAGTGAATCAAACACTGTTGTTGGAAACAATATTTGCACTAAGTTTAGAAAATACTATTTAGATTGAAGACAGTTATGGGACATGAAATATTTCTCCAATACAGTGTGTGACTTGACTGACATTGGAGTGGCAAATATTGAATTACAAATAATGTGAGCTAAAAATAGTGATCAAAAGTTCATTCATTCTCCAAATATGCAAAACTTACTGCAATCCAATTGTGTCGCATCACATTTTCGATTGTTAATCTTTGAGCGGGATCTGTCTTTAATAAGCCTTTTATCAGATCCTTAGCTAAAAGTAAACAAATAATCTAATTAGATTTTATGTCAAAATTCTTGTTACTAGTTTTTCACCCGTTATTGTTGTAGATCATGCTCACATTTAAACTAAGTCAATGCCAATCAATGCTCAATATAGTAGTGTGTCGTAAGTTTTCGACTCCTACTGTAAAACGCCTTAAACCCTATCAAACAATAGCATCTAAGTTATAACTGAAAGTACTCTACGGACTCTGTCATACATTGGTCAGTACTATAGGACTCAGCAAACGCAGAGTTTGAGTCCTTGTCATGAACAACAAGTATTTGCAGCTAAATCAAAAAGTATTCGCAAACTTCAAAATCTTTGGCTTAGAATGCAGTAAAGTTTAACATAATGTAACATTCAATAATTGAGTGTTGCGTTTGATTTTATGAGCTGAGGTTGCATTTCGTGCATGAGTCAATTTAGGCGTACATTTTCAGTTCAAGTAAATTGGTTAAGGTCGGCATGAGATGCATAAGCTCTGACTTCTGATTGAGCCAAATATATTGGAATTCATTAGTGAGCGTGATCTTGAACAATGCGGGGATGGAAACTATAAAGTTCCATAAATTCCATTACACAGTAATAAGTTTTTGATTGTTGTGCGAGACTGAAGAGCGTGATTTACACGTGATTTACACACAATTTTAGTAAAGGACACGCTTTCAACAAAGAAAAATCTATTACAACGTAATGAGACTTAAGAAAGACTATAGTTGAACGAATAATTTTGATGAAAGGTTTAATACCATCTCTTGAAACATGTCTCCATTCAGGATCAGGAAAGTCGTACTGACCAGCTCTAATTCTCTTTTTCATTCCTGGAGAAATAGCTAAACCATGATTGCTATAAAAAGGTGGATAACCGCATAAAAGTATATACATTATGACTCCCAAAGACCATAAATCGCTAAATATAAATAAATCAAACATCAGCCAAAGGACTTGACATGAACTTTCGAATAAATACCAGCTTTTATCATATTTTTCAGGTCCTAATACTTCAGGTGCGACATAATAAGGTGTATAGCATGGCGTTTGAAGTGATAATGTGTTTGATGTCTCTTTAGCGAAACCAAAATCAGTTAACTTAAGAATTCCCAGATTATCACTTCTTGTATATAAAAGATTTTCTGGTTTTACGTCTCTATGCGCAATATCCATGGCGTGAAGATATGCGATTGCTTTGCATATATCGTGCATTATTTCGGCAGCTTCCCGCTCGGTAAAAGCATTTTCAGCTCTGTCTTGAATTTTCTGAAAAAGTTCTCCACCTTCCATGCTATGAACAAAGAAGAATAAGAATTAGTGATTAAGAGAAGAGAATGAGGAGTAAATAAAAATAGATTACCATTCCATAACAACAAGAATGCATTTGTGACCCCCGTAGACATTTTCGTAGACATCGACGATGTTAACGATGTGCTTACAACCACTCGCTCTCCAGTGGAGTTCTACTTCTCTCCGGGCCTTAGCACTATCCCGTAAAACCTACCAATGATTAAAAATAAATATTTTGCGTAAATATTAAATTTCTTAACGCCTTTTCTGCGAGCGTTAAACTCAAGTACTGGAGTCTATAATTAACTTTTAAGTTGAAATTCTTAGCTCTCTTGTAAGAAGCTTATTGAGAACTAAGGGAATAAAATGTTTATTTTTGTTTGCGTAACGAGCTATCTGTACAACCATTAAAATTATCATACTGACGATAAATTAATTAAGTCATCCTCTTATTCTGTTACTTACACTAACCTCACTTTTACGCCTTCCTATTCATTCCTGTTATATACTATTCTATCCTAACTATTTTATTATATGCTATTCAATCAACTATTTTCAAACTATTTTACTTTTCAACTGATAATTTATGCCACATTTTTGTCAAACTAAGGGATAATTTAACTCAACTCAATAATGGGTTATTTACAGTATAGATTCAGTAATGTTTCTAATTTAAAATTTAAATTATCTATTCGTCAGCACTATTTTACATGAGTTTAGGTTTATTCAGCCTCATAATCAGGTGCTGATGTATATCTGATGCAATATGAGGTTTTCAAACAAGGTTCTGGTGTATATCTAATGAGATATCGGGTTTGCAAATCAAATTTCAATAATTATTAATTTTCATCATTCCAAAGTACATTGAGTATGAAGTAAAAACACTTAACAAAATCACGATGTCACAACGCCATTTGTGCCAATCAATCATTTGCTGAAGAATACAAAAGAATTAGCGAAAGTGCAAATTCATATCTAATTAAATCATATCTAAATAGTTTACAATAGTATCTAAAAAGCACGACCCAAATGAATGCTTAAAAGTGGTTTGAGTAAACTTTCTTGGTATCATTTGTAACAAAAACTGCACAAAAATTGCACAAAAGTGAAGACAAACGAGAAAATAAACGAATTTTGTGCTCAATAAAATAAATGAATAACTACAGAATAATGCGGAATGACACTTTGTTAGGGAAAGATAAAGTTCAAAGTTGAGAATTGACAATTAATTGAAGTGTACGAAAGAAAAGTAAAACTGTAATCAATATTAAATATCAAACGTAATACAATCGTTGATCAGACAATGGAAAGGGAATTAAAGAGCAGTTCAATGATAATATTGGTAAAGAAAAAGATAGATATATAGCAGAAATGAGTAATAGATTGAATAGAAATATAAATAATTATATGAATAATGTAAACTTATATGACGAAATTGTATTAACCACAGTAACCCTAATCAGATTACTCATTAGAACAATTAAAGGCTAACCTATCGAGTTCTCATGGCCATAATCAGTACAACTGGTATTCATTATATTAAAATATTTGTCTCTTATCTGAACTCAAGGTTATTTTTGCTAATCATCTTAATTTTGGTGCAATAGATCAAAAATCTAAGTTAAATGCTCCCAGTTGAATGTTATATAGCATTAGACAGCGTTGCATAGTATAGAAAATGACTCCAAGGGTTAGTATAGCTGAAAAGTTTTCCCAAATCTTCGCACCTCATTATCAGTTTTGTTTTCTTATTATTTCCAAAATAACACTGTTTTTATTTATATTTCTCAATAACAAACTTGATATTTTCTATGAAATCATCAATCATAACATAGAAAATCAAGACTTTTCAGTCAACGTTAGCCAACTAAGAGCAATATTTAGAAGACTTATTTAAAAGTATAATAAAAACAGAGCAATGTTTTGCTAAGACTGTTTACACGATAGCATAAAAATCTGTTAATGTCAAGCAATCGATTCGCGATAAAAAAAAGTTTGAAACAAATTTTATGCACAGATTATCACTTTTAGTTGTACAAAATTTATTACTCAAGCGAAAACTAGCCTAATATACAACTATAGCTAATATAATCTTTGAGTTAGTTTACGGAGATTAGGTTATATTTGAGGCAAATGAAAGCATATAAGAGTCAACTTGAGAGGCGTCGTGAAAGCAGTCACAAAAATTTTATCAATAATTTTGGCTGGGGACCAACTATTATCAAAACAAACAAAACAATAAGGAAATATTATGTAACCATTCATTCAATAAGAATGAATATCTGGATTCTGTAGGCTTTTCTCTTTAAATAAATATTTCGACAATTCTGATACCTGTTTGGCGAGAATATCATTCTTATGAAGTTACTATGAAGTTTAAGGCTAACACTAATTGTGATAGCGCCTCAAATAAGGGCCTAACGCATTGTTTTTCAATTCAGTTAGTACTCGATTCTTACACTCAAAAACATAAGTTTGATTACAGTGCGATAATTAAAATTAGTTACTCCAATAATTAACTGCACAAAACTTTCAATTATAACACATATTGATTATGAAACATATTTAGATCTAGTTGAACCGAGTATTAACTGGATTTAAGAGCAAAGTACGTCAAGTCCTTAGTGCAAGCTTTCGTTCATCTAACGGTTGACAATCACTACAATTGAGGAAATATCAATTTCGAACAAATTAAGTTGAAAGCAAGCAACTAGACTATTAAGTTATTCGATTGCATCGTGCCGTCATCCTATTCTTATAATCCAATCGATATGAAGGTCATCAATAGACTTAAGTTATGGTTTGCAAAAAATGCACTTTCCATTATTTCGCAATGGGTTTTTCTTTCATTCATTCATTCATTCATTAGTTCGTCTATTGGTTCGTCTGTTACTTGACCACTAGATTCAGGCTTGTTTAGAGCTCAATTATTGATCAAATAACATCTCTTCAGCCATACTGACCAACGAGATGATGCAAAAACATGATAAGATTGGCCACAAAACGATTAATCTGACTCTGAAATAGCTAGACTTGGACAAAAATGCAATCATACCACTAATGCAAACATTCCATTGATAGCTTAAGAGTAAAATGACTAATACTACAATTGCATTTAAGTAATTATGCAATAAAACTCAGAAATAGGTTGCAAATGATATGATATGTAGAGGAAAGACTGCAAAAACCAGTTTCTCTTTCATTCAACTAAAATATAAATAATTGAAACACTTATGCAAAACCTTCCCTAAAATCAATTTCCACAAAATTTGACTAAAAATTTGACTAAAAATTTCACTAATTTTCTTAGTCTTTGGCCAAAGCAAATGAGAGCAGAGAATGGAAAGTGAGAATTACCTTAAGAGCAAATTTTTGATTAGTCGTCTTATCCCAGCACTCGACAACTTTACCATTGATGCCTAAGCCCAACACTTTATCTGTAATACGATAATCATTAATAATAGGAACAGTTTTGGTCTTGAAGACTCTTTGAGACATCTTCTAATCAATTATGAAGACTTTAAACACAATTTAGCCAAAGACAAAGTTTAATAAATTTAATAAAGTGGACGTTGGGTTTAGTTACACCTCTCTGAGAAATAGCATTGAATGTTAATATTAACTAGCGCTAAGCGTATGCACTAGTCATCTCTAGTCCTGTGTCGATTATACTGACGAGTATCAGACGCGTATTACGTCACCTATTTTCGATTGCAGTGCAACACTCGTAACTAGTAAACCATTTTAATTTCCTTACTCTAACCTACTATTTTCATTTTCAGACTTCTTTCTTAACTTTAATCCCCACTACTTTATCCTTTGGCAGTCTATTTTAGATATCGTGTTGTCATTTAGTCAGACAATTATATAATTGAATATTATTTTAACTTTTACTTAATTTGTTATTTTAACATTCGTACAGAAAGTATGTCTTGAAAATGAAGTCGTTTGAAGGCATTGTTCAATCAAATGAATTATTATTTGATTTATACCGAGAAAATACTATTTATAGTAGTATTTCACAATACATTATTTGGTTACGTAAGTCAGTATTGAAACTGATTTTGAATTAAAGGAAAAACATTAGTCTTTTCACAGAACTATAGAAAAGTTACATCAGTTTTATTTAGTTACAGTAGAGGTCATTCGTATTGCAAAATTACTTTAAATCAAAATTAATGTTGACTAAACTGACATTTAACGGAAAACAAATACTAATAAAACTTTTAGTAAGCTGATACTAATTTTAGCTAGTTTTTCACTCTTTCTGAGACCTATTTCAATCAAACTAGTTTACAGTATTTGCTTGTAGTGTCAGTCATATGTTTGAACTAAACATGTGCTACAAAAAAGTCAAAACTGAACTTTTGAAATATTCCTAAACTTGAGCCAATGTCGAAACCAAGTAAAGCTAGTTTAATAACTATAATCAAAAACGACCATTTAGCTCAATATAAATCGATATTCAATACGGAATTATGGGACTTAAACGAAATAATAAACGAGAAATCAGGCGATAATTCATTGCATTTATGTTCAATATTCAACTCAATCAAAATAATAAAATACTTATTAGTGGATCGTATCAATGAAGTAGACGTCAACCAAACAAACAGAGAAGAGAAAAATGCTTTACATCTGAGCGCTCAGTACGGACATGAAGAGTGCCTTCAGTTGTTATTAAATACTAATCAAGTTTTTATCGATGCCCTCAAGCGCTCCGATTGGAGTCCATTGATGCTGGCCTTAACTAAAGATAATTTGCAGATAATTAGGCTGTTAGTTAAAAATAAAGCCAACCTAAGGCTTAAGAACAAAGATGGTTGGAATGGATTCCATATCGCAGTCAGAACTGGTCATTTGGAGATAATCCAGTACTTATTGAGTTGTGACAAAACTATTTGGTCGACAAAAAGTAAAATAAATAGAAGTCCATTGCATACGGCATCGCTTTGTGGTCACTATTCTGTTGTTCAGTTTCTACTCGATAATTGTGATTATATTCCCGATGAAAAAGACTCTTGTGGTATAACACCATTTATGGAATCGCTTCGTGTCGACAAACCAGATATAAGTCGACTATTTATTGATAAACAAAACGTAAATCCATTGTTGAGTGATGTTTTGGGTCGGAATGCTTTGCACATCAGTTCTGAAGCAAATGCTAGAAACTCTATTAAGTTTTTAGTTAATCAGTTGGGTTTTCATGTCAACTGTGTAACAACTGTTGGACTGCTGAGTGCTTTACATTTGGCTGCTAAAGAAGGACATTATGAGACAATCGAGTTGTTGTTAGAGTTGGGCGCAGATTCAAGTTTAAAAGATACTAAAGGAAGAACTGCTTATGATTTGGCGATCACTTTCAAACACTTTGATTGTGCACGTCTATTAGAATAATAATTTCTACTTTGTAAATAACTTTAAAATTAATAAAATTGTTTTTTAAAATTGATAGTTGTCTGATATATTGCTGTAATTATAAAACAACTGAACTTAATTTGTACGAAGCAGGCGCTTAAAAATGATTTACATGAGAAGAGAGAAACAATTAATCAATTGTTTATAGAGGGTTCGTATTTGCTCATACACTTTAAGGCTTCAGGATTTGGACTTACACTATTTTTAAAACTTTTCTATATACAGCTCCATTCAACTGATTGGATAAGAATTTAAGTTTAATAGTTTTTAACCCTTATAAGCAGAGTTCGGCAAAACAGTTGAAAACATAGTTGGTTAATGTAATTGTGAAACAACTCTAATATTAAACTTTGAATTTTATTATGAAAACTTGATCCAATAATTAGAACATTATCAAAGTGAGTGATTCATTGTTTTAAAACATTTTCTATTGCATGGTTTATGTTTCAATACATATATCTATTTTATATGTATGAATCATATATTAAAGTCAATATTTGATAGTAAAATTCAAGGTTTAATATTAGGGTTTGTTTCACAAATATATTAACCAACTATTTTTCAACTATTTTGCTGAACACTGCTTATAAGCAATCAATATACAGGGTGTGAATTAAATAACTGATGGACTTGTTTTTGAAATAACTTAATAAGTTTTAAAGATTTTTACATGAAATTTAATATTCAAATAAAGGAACAATAGGAAATTATGTGAAGATATGCTCGATATGCCAACCATTACGTTGATGGATATTCTTGAGTCGTAATTGAAAATTGCTGATCACATCATTTAGAACATCATTTGGAATTGCTTTAATTTCGTCTTCAATTAGTTTTTCGAGTTCTTCAATTGTTTGAGGATCCTGAGCATAAACTTTGTCCTTCAGATAGCCCCATAGAAAATAATCAAGGGGGTTAAGGTCAGGTGAATAAGCTGGCCAATCAATACCTTCCCCAATGTAATGAGCGCTATCAACGATGTGATCAGCAATTTTCAATTACGACTCAAAAATATCCATCAACGTAATGGTTGGCATATCGAGCATATCTTCACATAATTTCCTGTTGTTCCTTTATTTGAATATTAAATTTCATGTAAAAATCTTTAAAACTTATTAAGTTATTTCAAAAACAAGTCTATCAGTTATTTAATTTACACCCTGTATTTAGTCTCTATAATATAGTGTATAGGTTGATATTGTGTTTGAAAATCTCATGCACATTATCTAAGTTATTAACGTGATTAGTAACTTATTGGCTCCAATTATCGAGTCAGTCAGGTTAAAAATTCAAAATGCGGGCTTTTCATCTTATTGAACTTATTGTGTTATAGTTTTAAATTTGAATTATTAAATATTTTACTTTATTTGGTAGTAATTATAACAAAAGAAAATTTCATACTGAAAAATATGTCACTTTTATTTTGGAGTTAGCGAGATTTAAGTTAGGGGTTTAGCTCCGACACCAAAAAGCCACTAATTGCTTAGCCATAGCATAGCATGGCAACATAGCATGGCAACTTTCTATCAAAAAATTAGTTTCAAAAGCGTCTTTTAGAAAAGGTACCTCACTTTCATACAATAACTGGACAGAATCTTTTACTAAAAGAAGTAATTGTATTCATTACTACATCTCGTTCCAAAGGTTTGGATAATTTAGACATATGCTTGTTGGCTCAATTGGGGTCACACGATAAAGGTTCGAATTGAAATGTTAATTTTTGACAATATTAATATTGAATAAGATCCAGTTTGACACCCATTTCGATAGAAATTATCAATTCAAGCTTCAATCTGAGTTTAAATTCTGATAAGATTGTTCCGCAACAATTAAGTTCTAAATCGCATTTAAATATAAATTAAAAGCTAAAAATAGCCGAATAAGTTATTATTGAATGTCCAGTCTAATGTTTGATCATATTGTAAATTTCGAATCTATTCCAATATATCTGGAAATGAGTGTTGAAAGTTCTTTATATGGCATTTCGCAGAGCTCCAAAACCAACTAAGCCTGGAGTCCAGATGCAGATCAAGTTGAAAACCGAAACAATAGGATGTATTGACTTAGATTTAACTTACTTTTCATTGATCTATTGATGTAATATTAGTCACAAATTGGTATTTGTCTTCCCCGATTTACCTCTTCCTAACTAAAGGAGTCGAATGGATCCTAGATCTGTTGTTAGAATTAACGATCGTATTCATAGAACTAATTCTTAAATAAGATGTGAAGAATGCACAAGATTGAAAGGAAAAGTTTTTATCGTACTTTGCAACAAAAACAATAGTTTAATGAACAATATTACTTTTATAAGCGTTTCGATTAGAATGAGTAAAACATCTTTGATGTGTTGGAGTTATCTTAGAAACAGATTTAATAAGTGAATTCAGACACATAAATAAAAAGGACTGCTTTAGAAGAGCCTCCATATAGTCCACCATGATATAGCTTAACTTCTAGTTCTAACTCAATATCTTGTGGTCCTTGTATAGGTTTAACCAATGAAACCATGGCTTCATTGAAAGCAGTCCTTCTCAAATGAAAGTATTCTTTTGTGGCTGGTGTTACACCATAAGCACCGATTCGAGCGGAATTCAATTTGAACTCAAACTGAACTGTAGTTACGGACAGAACGGGACCTCTCATTGTAAACAAGTCGAGATAACCAGTTGACGGAATAGTTATGTTCGAAGTGAATGTCAAATAATTGTAAGAATAAGCCAAAGGTTCGCTTAAGTCTTCTGAAAGGCATGACTGATCAGTACATGTGGCCGTCGCATAAGTTTTCTTGCATCGGCTTTGATTGAGACAAAAAGTTTAGTTCAATAGCTCTCGAAACTCAATAAATTGACATGAAGTTCAAATAATTACCTCTTATGAGTCCTATCTCTTTGATAACCTGACGGACAGGTGACTCTATTACATTTATAACTTCCCCTTGTATTCAGGCATATCTCATCTTCACCTCTGCACTGATTGGTTTCTTCACATTCATTAATGTCTAGAAATAAAATTTTCTGATAAGTAAAGAGACAGAAACAGCAACTTTTGATCCATACCCTGACAAGTTCTCATATCAGCCCCTAATCGGTAGCCATCAGGACAGGAACATTGAAAAGATCCAGGAACGTTCCTGCAGTTGCCGATGCAAAGGTAATAGTTATCTGAAACTTTTTTCTTATCGAATTCAGCGCATTCGTCGATATCGACACAACTTCTCTTGTCTTCACCTAGTTTATAGCCACTTTCACACGTGCATTGATATGAGCCCCAAGTATTGAAGCATTTATGAGCACAGAGGTTCTCCATTTCACATTCATTAATATCTTTACAGAATCTCGCACTTCCATCTTCAACAAATCCTGGTTTACATTCACATCGATATGAACCTAAAGTATTCCTACATTCGGATGTATCGGGAGAACAAATACTCGATCCATATCTGGCACATTCATCGATGTCTTCACATTCTCTCCTCTGGTTCAAAGCATAACCAGACGGACATTCGCATACGTAATTTCCGGGTCTGTTCTTACAAACTTGTGATCCTTTGCATTCATGTGTGCCTAAAGCGCATTCATCGATATCTTCACATGCATTCCCTACAATGAAAACATTACTATTTATGTAGGAATACTTAAAAAGTTTATAAATGAAGAAGGGATAGTTATACAGCAGACTCTATCTATAACGAAGTCGAACGTAGTGAACATAGAGCTATAGTGAAAACTTTTTGAAAAATTATCTGATCGGCGGACTCTGCACACTATATCCGAAATAATGAGCCCCGGTTATAATGAACAGATTCCTGGTGCATTAAGGTGTTGACTACAAGGAGAGGTGAAAGTACCATATTTGTTGAGTTGAAGTCCAGGAGAGCAGATGCTGGTACAGCGAAAACTGCCAACAGTATTGATACACTTTTCATTGGGCCGACAGGGAGAGTTTGCACATTCATTAATATCCATACATCGGTTATAAGTTTCATTAAATATCTTTCCGACTCCACAATCATTGATTTGACACGTGCCATCGCTTAATAGGTGGTAGTTTGGTGGACAACTGATACGATCGCATTTGAACGAACCCTCAATATTTCTGCATTGAAATCCTTGGCCACAATTGTGTGTTCTCAAAGCACATTCATCGATGTCTTCACATGAATCTGTTTCAGCGTTGATTGTATAACCAGTTCCACAATCTTGAACTCGAACACAATCATAAGAACCGATAGTATTGTCACATCTGAGAGAGTGATGGCACGAATGTGTTCCTAATTGACATTCATTTATGTCTTTGCACTCACCAGTCAATGAGTCTTTAGTGTAACCAACCTATTAATTTGGGTAATAATAAATGTTTAGAACATAACACATTGATCAATGGTTTCTCAACCAGACCTGACAATAACAAACATAGCTTCCAATCGTATTGTGACACGTCTGACCTCTAAGACACGGTTGATCTTCAGTTTCGCATTCATTCACATCTTCACATTCGCCGGACCATCGATTGCGTTTAAACCCAGGACGACATGAGGTCACATCTTGACGCGTGATTGGTTCACAATTATAGGATCCATCGGTATTGACACAGTTCTGAGTGGCCAAATTGCATGTGTGCTGACCTATTCTGCACTCATCAATGTCTTCGCACTGATAGGTGAGTTTAGAGAATCGGAAACCTTTAGCACAAGTGGTGGAACTAGCAGCCCTTGGTTTGTCAGTAACTGATTCAGAAGCAGGCTCACAATAATAGCCTCCCATCGAATTGACACATTTTTCAACTGGTTCTTGACAGTCATACTGTTTATCAGCACATTCATCGATGTCTACACAATCTCTTTCTCC
Organism: Archegozetes longisetosus; assembly: GCA_018873245.2. Classification (NCBI taxonomy): domain Eukaryota; kingdom Metazoa; phylum Arthropoda; class Arachnida; order Sarcoptiformes; family Trhypochthoniidae; genus Archegozetes; species Archegozetes longisetosus. The sequence continues at coordinate 3,582,732 of JAEMBT020000008.1, forward strand.
GTTAGGTCCCTGCTTGAAACCAGGCGGACACTTATTGCCAATCATCAAACAAGTGAATGACCCCAAAAGATTTTTGCATAATTGTGTTCCGCGATTGCAATTATCAGTTCCTTCAAAGCACTCATCAATATCTATGGTCAAAGATTATTAAACAAATGTAAACAAATGAGAGTATACTATAATTGAAATAACCGTTTGGGTCAAAAGAATAACAAACAAGTTAGAGATTAATTAAGCTTGAAGATGACTAACCGATGCATTTATTTTCTCTGATGCTCCATTTATATCCTTGAGAACAAGGTAACATGTTTGAGCTATCTTGCTCATTTTTAGGAATACATTGAAAACCTCCTGGATTATTAATGCACTCTTCAAAGTGTCTGTCGCAATTATCGGTCCCTTCTTCGCACTCATCGATATCAACGCAATTTCTCGCGTCACTTGTCAGTTGATATCCTTTGAAACATGAACACCGAACCGGACCTACCTCTGGTCCAGGATCGTAGCAATTATGAGCGCATGGCGAAGAACTTGTATCACAAATGCTAATCGATGCACCTGTTGATTATTCAAAGAGACATTTAGTTGTTAATAGAGATTGAAAGCAGAAAATTTTTAGTTTATTTATTCAGCTTTAATAATAAAGCACTAAATTATTCAGCAATAAATAAATGAGAGAAAATTGAAGCATTAGATTGCATACCACTTCTTCTACTATTGGTGGGATTAGTTTGAACTTTAGTTTCAATGCAGCACTCGTAATAGACATCTTCGTAGGGGTTGCCTAAACCAAAACTGCCGTGTGGGTTGAAGGTGCAAGGAAAGTTCGCTTTACTTGCCATTAGGCCCAACTTGCACGATAGACAACAATCTTGAGTCGATTCATTAGCAACTTTTGTCACTATAACATTCCTAAGAGCATCGCATTGATTATTTGATTTGGCTAATGTCTTGCCTTCTTCGCAATTTCTAGATCGATGCTCTCTAATGCAACACATTTGGACAACAAGTTCACACTGTTGTTTATATTCTGAATTTATAGTTAGTCTATCGAATGATGTATTACTAAAGCTGCATCCTGCTATTGGTAATTGTTTGGCTCGAGTTGTGCCCAAATCACAACACGTTTCGAGCATAAATTCATAATCTGTGAAGTTTAAAATTCAATAAAAAATGTTTAAAACTTATGAAGTAGACTTGGGCATGTAATTAAGTGGTTGTTAAAAATCAATAACAATCGAGCCATGTTTTTCTATGGGATTTTAGTATTTTTTTTTTAAATCACTTAAGTACATGTCGAAGTTAAACAGATTTTACTTAAATTTTTCTTTCAATACCTATGTATCTGGCATTCACTATCCCGATGCATAATAAACTTAGAAATGTTGCAATCAAGTTGAGCTGCATTTTTCAAATTTAGAGACTTGAAATATAGTCGAAAACTTTTAGAAACAGTCTAAAATCACATTTTATAGAGGACCAAAACTTTGTTAGTTTATCAAAATTTCGTTAAGAAATTATGATTAGTACAAATAAAATGTATACCCAAGTGAATAGTTGGCGTTTAACTTAATAAGGAATAGGAATTGAAGTGCTATTGTTATCAAACAAATGCTGTTTATGATAAATTATTTTGATGAGCAAATTGTTAGCTTAGTATATATTGACTCTTTTTGTCTACTTATTATTTATCTTCTATTGAATTACTTCTTCAGTTTATCATACAAATTAAGATAACTAAAGGTCGAGCATAGATTTTATGAAACCCACATCGATCTAATAATTTATTAATTAACTAACTTTCATTTTAGGCTCTTTTTTATTAAGGTTTATCCCAAATAAGTGTTGCAATCGTTTTGTTTTTCAGTTGATTGTATTTTCTGGTCAAAGTAAACACTCATTTCGAGTGATTAAGTGGTTTTCACTTGCAATTAAGCTAGATAACAATCAGAAACAAAAATACTTAGAATTGCTTTTTTCAATTCTATGTACTGGTTTTAGATAACATGGCTTGTGATTGCTTGCAATTCAAAAGATTTCTTATGAGTAGATCGGATTTTTCCGGGAGATAAAATTTTATAAACTGTTCGACTATTGAAAACTAATTAGTTTTAAGAGGCAATTTTTTCAAAAAACATGATTTTCTCATATTTTTTGTTCAAGTTCATAATTTTCTAAAAATAAAATTCGAGCAAAATTTATATTATGATGATTTTTTGGACCTTTAAAGCATGTGATTAACGGAAAATAAAGGGAAAAGTTGATTAACCTGAATTTCAAAATTCAATAGTTGACTAGGTTTTGTCTTTCAAAATAAGAAATTTTATTCGATTTTGATAAAACTTGAAATATGTAGAATAGTACAATCTAGCTCAAATTTCTGAGAAGTGGAAGATTTTCGGGAGGAATATTTAGAATCAGGATTTTAAAAATTGATATATGAAACCCTTGGGTTATGAAACACTGTTCATAACCCCTTACTTAAAGATTAAAGATTAGAATCACAAATCCCTGAAAAATGTAATTTCATAATGAGCTTCAATTATAAGTCAACTACTTTGAAATAATAGTTTCTTTGATTGGTTAGTTTGTCTTTTAATAGAAATGAGCTTTGGTATAGTTTAAGATAATTATCATAAGATATCTTTTGTGGTAGTTTTTTAATTTTCTTAACTGCTCTTAAAATAGTATTTTAATGCAAAGCTCGCCGTACTTTCTATTGCTTTAGTCTAAATTTAATTTAAAAAGTAGTTAAATAATAAAATTTAAAAAATTCTCATTATTTACATCCCAAAGCTTGACTTGAATGTAGAGCTGATGAAACATGATATAATAATTGTTAAATGAAAAATTTGAAAAACTCAATTTTTAAACAGAAGGAATAGTCGTATCATCCGTAATACAATCGATTTTAATCAATGACTCAACAGTGATTTTCAACGCAAACATAAGGAGATTAAAGTGATTTAAAACAAATGAATGCTCATATTGAAAACTAAATGAAAATTGTATTATAAAAATATGTTGAAGTCAATTAGAAACATTCGAATAACCAAAGCCTGTCTTATTGATTCAAACTAATTTGAATACAACATTACTGTATTATAGATTACATGTCCGCAAGAAATAACTCAATAATTAATGAAAAAACAAAACCTGGAAGACTGTCAAAATTGCAATCTAATTTTGACTTTTTTCTTATTACCATCAGATCTGACTGGACTGGTGCTCACAGCTTCGACGAAAACCATTTCAAAGAGAGCCAACTTAAGAAGAACATAATTGTTATTTCATTCATATCTTTAAGTACAACAGTGTTAGTGATATGAATGGTTTGTATTAGTCGTGCAATCATATGTTTTTGAGACACGAATAAAAGGCTAATGATTGGGAGCCCTTCAAAGTTGCAGTGGATATCCTAAATAGCAATACACTGCAGCTTCATCTGATATGAATAAGCAAATTTACTCTTTAATCAGCTTCCTCGATTCAATATCTAAAATATCATTTTAAAGTGTCAATAATAATCGAATTGATAAAAGCAACATATTTCAAAATAATTAACAAATAAACGGTCAAGAAAAATTACTCTTTATAGGAATAAATTAAACTGAATTTTCCGAAGATGTAATGTAATTTGATCGCTGAGATATTATATTTATTCAGCTTAGACTCAAATAATTTTTTTGTTAATATATATTTATCAAAAGCGACAATTTTAGGTTATGGTTAAATAGTTGATGATTGAAAGAAAAGTTAAATCCTATATGATTGAAAAGACTTTCTAAAATGATTGTGAAGATAGCAATCACATTTGTAGTTCTAGCTTTTTATCTCAAATGCATTGATGGAGCAGAAATCAAAACTAATTCTGGTAAAAGACTAAAATGCTTTTATCCATCCAGACCTGAGAATATGCCTGAAGATGTTTACGAGAAATTTAAGCTTTCGAGTAGAAACTTGACCGATACCAACAAGAAAGATTTCTGGCAAAAGTTTCAAGACTGGTGGAAAGATGTTTTATGTAAGAGTCCATTTATTGATTAAAGAGTCTAGAAATTAGTTTATCATTCAAATTATTGCTTTAATTGATTTCTACTTAGTATGAGTATTCATTGCTATTCTGTTTATTTTGAATTTTTTTCTTAATTCAATTAATTAACGAAAATCTGATACTTTAGATACATTTTTCATATGAAATTATTATATTTTTGAATGAATCGCATATTTAGCTTTTTAACTTTTGTTCGTTGCGTTCAAAGTGAAATTCATTGTTATTGAGCGAATTCATAACAATAGTTATCAGATATTTCTGATAACATATTGAGATAAGCACAAGGTTTTTAATCAATATAAAAACTTAAATCAATTTTATGGCACTTGAAGAAAGATTGTTGATGAAGGAGAAATTTTCCATTACTGTTAACGCGTAGATTACTTAAAATTAGAAACAAACATATTTAAGTCTTGTATAGATATTTGGTCAATAGTGAGAGTCCTTTGGTAAGGAATTCTGGTTCATGGTAAATATTTCCAAATTTTGGTGTATGTGGCAATAATAAATTTGAAAATTCGCTAACGGGGAAAGGGGAAATGAGTTTTTGAAAAAAATTACAATTGGCTCTATGAGATGAAATCAAACTTTAAGAATTTATCTAAGTACCTCATTTTAACTCGATTCTCTTGAAAGTTGACTCAATTCAAGAGTGTAGTTAAATGTTATTTTTAGTCAAATTTCACGTTTTCGCCAGAACCAAAGATATGTCATAGGTCGAATTGAAATTTCGAATAAATACGCGTTTAATAAAGAAAAATTTTCATAAAGTTTTTATGAAGATTTTTTTCTTCATATTATCTTGATAGTAAATTACTTAGATACTTGTTATTCAGATCTGAAGTTGAAAATTCAATTATTTGAATCTAGTTATGTTCAAATGAATATTGAATTCTATATACTCAGTTTGATTTGAAATCTCAAGTAAACATTTGACACGCTTTTGGTTCTAAAGCCAACTTGAAATTTGCTGAAAACGGTACACAATTGAATCGAGATAATTTTGAAGAAAATTGAGTTAAAATGAGGTACAAAAATTATTTTTACACTTGATTTCCTTCAGTAAGGTTTTTCAAAGTCTCTTTAACTATTGTTAGTGAATTTTCAAATCTATATTTGAGACGTGCATTAACATATAAACAATATTTACTATGAGCCAGATCTCCTTGCTCAAGAACACTACCGGTCAAATACCTATACAAGACCGGAATGCGCTCCTGATTTTGATTCCGTGTAAATATGCGTTTTCAAAAATGCAACACTTTTTGCCTCATTAGCTGACTTTCAGAACATGCTTTCAATGTACTGATTATTTATTTCAGCTAAAGTGAAGACATTTTTTGAGAAAATGGGTAACTTTATTAAAAATCTCTTTTCGGGTAAAAAGGATAAGAAACAAGTAACTACCGAAGCGCCTCCAACACCACTACCTCAAAAAGATAGTGATGGAGTTATTTGCGTGGAATATGATGAAACCACTGTCAATGATAAATTAGGAACTGTTACTAAAGCTGAACAAACAACAACTCGATCAATGCATGAGATCGAGTCAAAAACAAGTGAAATGCCTTCAACGAAAGCCTCCAAAACCGATAATACAATTAGGGATCAAACGATCGACAGGAAAAGTTCATTTACAACACCAAGTGAAGGTTACGGACAAAGCAAAGAATCTGAACCTGTAATTATTGGCATTGAAACGAAAGACAATAGAGTTGATGACAATAAAGTTAATTTATATAAAACGGATCCAACTGTTGTCAAAGGTGTTTAAACATAGTATTGATTGCAAATAAAACAATCAAATTATGTATAATTAAGATTTGACAATAAAATAGACTATCATTTTTGAACTATTTATTCAGTAAAATACCATAAAATTATCATTTATTAAATGAGTTTCCAACAGTTATTAATATGTCAAGTCTTTCGATTGAATCAAAGTTTTTATAATGCTTATTTTTCAAGTATTTAATTAGAGATTTGCTTAAACAATGAGTTCATACTTCAGGTTTTGCAAATTCCAGAAAATACTTTGTTTGGGGTGAACAAAATAAATAATTTCTAAAATAAAAACTTACTTAACTTTGTTAGAATTATAGACAATTTTATAGAATAAAAAATACTAAAATATGCATTATGAATCAATACTAAAACAAATCAGTTATGCAACAGGAGTAGAAAGCTTCAAAACTGGGACTTATTTTTAATAATAAATTAGATACATTATTAAGTTTAAAAATCATCTTTTGTAGTTGGTATTGTGATTGTAGTTGTTTTAGTTTTGATATCTTTAGAATTATCTCTTATAGTTTTATCGATCCAATCATAATATTTAGCAACATCTTGATATACACCTGGTGTTGATGTTCGAGCACATCCGTGTCCAAAGGATACTATTCCCATTAAAACAGTTCTTCTATTGATTACTTGAGTTAGTGGTCCACCAGAATCGCCCTTTTCATGAAACAAAACGAGTTATTTACCATTAAATGTTAACGAATGATATAAATGAGTGAAATGTTTCTTATATCCAATCAAACAACTAAATTGATAATCCGTTTTGATATTTTAATGTAAAAATTTTCCAGCTAACTATCAAGCTTTAAACATGTTTGAATGACTTGAGATACATTTGGGAGGCCTTACTTTACAGGTATCCTTTCCAGGAGATGCGTAACACATCATTTGTGGTGTTAAACTTCCAATAAAATCAGAATAAACTGCGTTGCATATAGTAGTATCAAATTTACTAACTGTGACTTTCATCAGGTCATCGCTCACTTGGCCTTCTTCGCTGAGAAAGCCCCAGCCATAGACTGTAGCCTTATCTGTGGACTGTGTATCTTTTGATGGAACACAAACTCCATTTACAATATAATATGTTTTGGTTTGTTTCATGACTATCAATTCAGAAGTTTTTACAAGACAAATATCATTAGCATAAGTATCTGGATCGAATTGTTGGTGGCTTATGATCGTATCGATACCATATTTGAAAGCCTGTGGACTTTTCCATTGAACCATTCCAACCATTGCTTTCAACTTATTGAGTGAATATGATACTCTACTTAGTGTAAAATAGAGGATATCATACTTTTAAACAATATTTTACACAAACTCGAAAAGCCATCAATTTTATAATACATACCCTTGAAAACAGTGAGCTGCTGATATAATCCATCTTTGATTAAGAACAGCACCACCACAAAAGTGTCCCAACTGGCCATTACTTTTAGGTTTTTGAAATGAGACCATCCAAGGAAATTGCCCAATAGCTGCTCTCTCACCACCAACTATCTGACCACCTTTTTTCCGTGTTATACCACAATTTGGTAGATTAAAGTCATTTTGATTCGGAAGTTGACTCACTTGAAGTAAAAAATCTCCCTTGTGGTCTTCTTCGTCTAAACTTAACTCAAGAGATTTAGTAGTAGGGTCGAAAGATTCAGAAACTTTCGAACTATTTTCTGAATCTATTGAAACAGTTTTAACAACTTTCGAAGGGTTAGGAATTTCCGAATTCCGACCAGAATTCTCTGATTGAACCACTTTTGAGGAAGGATTTGAATTCCAAGAATAAGGTTTATTACGACTTTTGGTAACTCTAAAAGTATTGCTAATAAAGGATTTAGTCAAAGATTTACTATCTTTAGAACCTTCAGACCCGTAATGATTTGAATTTTGTTGGATAGAATCTATAATGAGATAATTTTCAGTCAATTTGGTCACAACATGACTCTCATACCCTCTGAATTTATTAAAATTACGAAAAATATTAAGTCTATAAACCTTAGCGACATTTATTTTTTTGTCTTTTTAACACTTAATCTATATATAAAAATTTATAACCAACAAAATTAAATTTGGTTTACAAAATGGTTGATAAATGTTGTGTGGTTTAGTTCTCGGATATCGAATTCAAACTTTTACTGATTCTTAAAATTAATTGAAGTATAAAACAATTTAATCTAGCCTAACCTAATCACTACTTAAAGTTCAGTCTTATCAAACTTATAAACAGAGTTGAATAAAATGAGTATAATATGAACAAAAAACTGAAATCATCTCTAGGAATGAAAAATTACGAAAACTTAAGATTAAACATACATAATATCCTGTTAATTAACATATAATTTAATACATGGCAATTAAGCATAATATGAAGTATCGTGTATTATTACAAACTATATAAATGATTTAGATAATTTAAAATTGAAGGAAATTCAAATAATCTATTGTCATATCTATTGCTTGATATAGTAATATAAAAAACCAAAAAGCTTTAAAAGTAAAGCTGAACGACAAATTCAAAAACTGAATCAATTATTTCATTTTTGATTAATTGCAATGTTTATTTATTCAAAAATCACTTATCAGTGAAATACTCCACTTAAACAACAATCAATTTTTTGTACCTAAACAAACCGGATATTTCATAAGAGACTTATGATTAAATGCAAAACTTTTCGGTTAACCGGGAAGTTTTGTGGCACTCGACCATAAAAATCGGGTGATGGTGCCATTTGATAGTACTTTGAGAGGTCCAAAGAGGTCACCACCATGAGGCTCCACCCACCCGATATCGAACCACGACCTTTTTTATTTTAGCCACTCTCCACCCCCACAATATGGGTCTCAAAAGAAAGGTCTCAATGAGTAAAGTCCATTGGTAATGGTCGCATGATTATAGGATGCATACTTCCTGAGAAATTGACTAAAAACACTCCTATATTCTACGACCAATTGGCAATACATCGAAAATTGACATTGTTGACCAAATCTGAGACAAGCCACTAGTTTGGTAATGTTTAGTCTGACTTTTTTGTATGTAAGCAGAGTCCGAATGATCTGACAAAACATTTTGTCAACCTATTTATATACAAATGTTAGAACAATTACAACATAAATAATCTCGAAGTCAACAATGTCAATTTTCGATGTATTGCCAATTGGTCGTAGAATATAGGAGTGTTTTTAGTCAATTTCTCAGGAAGTATGCACCTATAATCATGCGACCTTTACCAATGACTCTACTCACTGAGACCTTTCTTTTGAGACCCATATTGTGGGGGTGGAGTCAGTGGGAGTGGATAAAATAAAAACGGGCGTGGTTCGATATCGGGTGGGCGGAGCCTCATGGTGGTGACTCTTTGGACTCGTCTCATAATGTACTATCAAATGGCACCATCACCCGATTTTTATGGTCGACTGCCACAAAACTTCCGGTTAACCCAATTTGCTAATCTCTTAGTCTATTGGGAATTCTCTGGAGTTTGGTGTAAATGAAACTTACACAAACTTTTTAACCAATCAAAAAGTACTTTAACATAAACACAACACTTGATTAATTACATAACTTTACACTGTGATAAAATTGATTTAATTGTTAAATTATGAAAATTTGTGGTAAAAATAATTTAAAATGTGAAAAAGGGGCTTATATTGAGTCTCAACAGAAAAGAGTCGTAATTAAAAAATATAATGATTTGATTAAAATATTATCAAAGATGAGGAAACGGGACGTAATTGATAATATTATAAATCTATGATTGATGATGTTATCATAATATTATCAATTACGTCCCGTTTCCTCATCTTTGATAATATTTTAATCAAATCATTATATTTTTTAATTACGACTCTTTTCTATTGAGACTCAATATAAGCCCCTTTTTCACATTTTAAATTATTTTTACCACAAATTTTCATAATTTAACAACAATTAAATTAATTTTATCACAGTGTAAAGTTATGTAATTAATTAAGTGTTGTGTTTATGTTAAAGTACTTTTTGATTGGTTAAAAAGTTTGTGTAAGTTTCATTATTTGTTAAGATCTCTAACTCTAGAGGTGTTTGTGCAGCTTCTTTTTGGACGAGTAATAAATAAAAGTTCAAATTAGGTCTTTTATAATATTGAACTTTGCTGATAAAACTTTTCTTTAGAAAGTATGAGTAAACAAGTTTTGATGTTCGATTGGGTTGGATTTTAAAATGTCCTCCCTATATACTTGAACAGAACTCAATAATGACTAATATTTGAAGATAACAATTTTTTGTTTAGCTTGGTTTTTTTAACATTTCTATACTGAAACCTCAACCTTAAAATGCACTCGTTTAGTAGTGCGACTTTTATTTCATGACTGTACTTATTCAAAGTTGAATTGATTGGCTATTCGGGTCTTCAACACGATAAGTACTTGAATAACGTATAAATTTAATTGTTCCCTACAAGAAGAAACCATTGACTGAAAAAAAGCTTTCATTATCAAAGCTGTGTTTTTATTAGTGTTTATGAATAAGATTACTTTATTTTGCAATCTAAACGTTGAAAATTTAGGATAAACTTAATCGTACTTTAATTGCGAATAGTTTTGATGTTTTTGTCAATTCTCAATTCATTTATTGCGTAACATCAGCTCAAAGTTGTTGAGATTATTAAGCAGAGTATCAAACAGTCATTTTGATAAGGCTCATGCCTGTTGACATTTTTGCTACTGATTACTTGCTAAAAGTGTTGTCCCAGTCGTAAATAACAAATTTGAAGTTTTACATCGAATATAGTTTTTGTTTATGTGAGTGTCCAACCAATAAAATTTAGTAAAATCAAAATTAAAATCTAAGCCAATAATAACTTTTATCATAATTGTTTTGACAGTATAATCAATTGTATCGAACTCACAGTAAAATAGAAAACAAACTATAGTACACAAAACTTTATTATTTAAATGAAAATTTGAATCTAACATTGTGGAATGTTTCGACCATCACATCAAATTTATCTTTCAACTGATTGACCATGAAGTAAAGAAACAATTTTCCATCGCTTGACAGCCACAATCCAAAAAGTCCTCCACAAAAACACAAATACTCGATCAGTAAAATAACAGGTGTTTCGATGTAGTAAATTATTGGTAAACTTGTGTCCCATAAAAATCGAGTGGTTGTTGTTACTTCCGATGGTCCAAACGAGTATCTAATGCCAAATGGATTATAATCGAGTAAACTCTTTGTGATTTTATAATCAGTGAAAATGCAATCTTTCGGACACAATTTATTGCATTTTTTCAGCATTAGTTTATCATAAATCAGTTTATGATACAAATCGTTAGACTTTTTAGAGCAATAAATCAATTCATTAGGCTTTTCATCCGATTCACTGACAAATCCATTGATTACTAATGGACTACATCTCAACATTTTCTCGAAATAAGTTTTGGAACATTTGCGCAAACAATCACTTTGAGAAATAGCATCAAAGGGAGAATCAATTGAATTGTAATGATTGCACTCTCCATAAGGAAATCCTAAATTCAATCGAACCGTTTTATGAACCAAAAGAGTTTCGTTCTCACTATTCAATGCATAATAGTCTTCAGTTTCTTTGTTTACATTATTACTCAAAAATATAGGTGTCTGTGGAGAATGAACATTGAACATCAATTGGATACGATATTGATTTTGAATATCGAAAACTTGAGGAAAAGATAAAATCGTTATAAAGTTTTCTCTGATTTCACTTGAATCATAAAGTTTGTTCAGTTTTTCATCAAAATTATGAACATCCAAATATGAGTCTAGTATGCAATCATATTTATTTTCACTTTCATAACACAAATTCAATTTCATTTTTACAGTTTCGGACACATTTTTAAGAAATAGATTTCGCTCTTCTGTCAAATTGAAGTGAGAAAAAATTCTATTTCTGTCAAAAAGAATGGGATATTGAGTGCAAACTTGAATCGCAGGTAACTTGAAATATTTTCTTTCATTTAGTTCTTCTAACTTTAAAGTTGAAGGAAATTCAAAATAATCTATTGTCATATCTATTCCTTGATAAAATAATATAAAAAACCAAAATACTTTAAAAGTATAACTGAATGATAATTTCAAAAGCTGAATTAATTTGTTCATTTCTGGTCAATTGCAAGTTTAGTTTTATTTATTTTTCAAAAATCATTTATCAATGAAATCCCCACTCAAACAATAATCAATATTTTTTTGTACCTAAACAAACCGGATATTTTATTAGAAACTTATGATCGTACGTAAAACTTTTCAATTATTATTGTGAGGAGACTATAGCAACAGAACCATAAACATAAAGTCTATGAATTATTAATAAACTTATTTTCGAATATTCATTTCAATATTTAATAGTAATGAAAGATTAAATTAATATTAATCAAGTATTTTGTTCACTATTTAAACAAATAGATCAATATTCATACTTTAAAGAATTTACGTTTACATATGAGTCCATCTTTGCAGAGGTGTGTCATTAGTCTCACTTTAGACCTACCAATAAATTTCTAGAGATTCTATCAGTCATTATTTTATGACTCTTTTTAACCCCTTTAGTACTTTAGATAAAATGTCAATTCAGAAGAGATTTTTGTATCTTAGGAAGACTACTTTTAACCTTCGTATTTAACAAGTAGTCAACGTAATAAGTAGTGAGTTTGTTTACAATACAAAATTTGAATATTTGCGCATGTATTGGAAAAAACACTACTTCACAGGGATAATCAACGAATTGTGCAATAATCTCTAAGATGCAAAAATCTCTTTTCAATTCTTAATTATTACTAAACTATAGATAAGTCATTATTACTCTTGATGAAAATTTACGAAAGCGAAAACTTAATAAGGCAAATACAAAAACAATGTCTAATGTGACTTAGACACGATTCAATGCTTCTAGTCATTAATCCTTATCTTTCGAGAGTTTTTGAGAGTACACAAACATATAAATAGTTAAGGCTATTAATTTCTAAAATAAGGTGTATTGTTAATAGGTAGCGCAAAACCCATTTCTTAACGCATTTCTTCAAATATATTTATATTAAGAGTTACTTTAAAAAAGAAATAAAGTGCCAGAAAGGTTTTGCAAATCTATACATATTTTTGAAAACTACTCATTAGTACCAAATGAGTGGTGGGAATGTGACCCTTTACCCTTTGAAAAGCTGAAACAAATTTTAAGATTTTGATTGCAAAATAAACTTCTCTTATTCATAAATACTTAGATATAAATTGTTTTGAAAATGAAAAATTTCGTTTAAATCATTGCTTTTTCTGATTAAAACATTCAAAGCAAGCGTCATGCAAGTGCTGGTTAAGTTGAAAACACAAAATAGCCAATCAATTCAACTTGTTAGAATAAAGTGCTTTATAGAAGAAATTTTGTCTCTAACATTTGTGGTTTTACTGTAAATCTTCTGCAAAGATAGTCTTCACCCGTACAGTCTGATAAATCCCTTTCATCAGTTTTAAGGGTTTTTATACACTAAACTTCAATGAATTTTGATGAACATCTTTTCGAGTAAAAGATATGTTAGAACCGACCTTTGACCTGAAAGGTGTAATCGCACTCTAAGACGGTTATTCATAAATTGAAGTAACTCTTCCCTGAAGGAACTTAGCAAGAATTTTAGAGTTCAGATGAAAGGAATCAATACTTGACTAAAATTAATTAGATACTTATAATCTGCTTGGCACTTTCAAGCTTCAGGCCCAAAAACGAGTGTTATAATTATTTCGATTGAGAACCGGAGGTTTTTTATCAAGAGGAAGAGCAAGGTTTATTTTTTAGGTTTATCACAAGTTGTTAAATGGTAAATAAACTATTTATTTGAAAAATATTCAATGATTTCACATTTTTAGATGGCTTTCATATAGTTCTATCTTTTGTCGGGTTTTGCAGCTTCAACTAAACAATTACTTCTAGTGACATACTGTAAACTCATTACACGATATCGAGGAGTTTACTTTTGTACAAATCTCAGCTTTAACAGAGTTAACTCTCATACCAATTCTTTCATCAGATCATAAATTATTATTGTTTTACAAAATTATAATCATCGTATAGTTAGATATTAATTTTTCAAAGCTTCTAATCAGTAAAAACCTGAGAAAACATCTTCGGTTACAGGTCAACTCCGGAGACTAGAGAAAAGATCTTAAAACCAAAGATATAATACCCGTACGCAAAACACGAAAACTCCCATTGTTCAAGACTTATAACTTTTTAACTACAAAGAATTAAATCGTGAAACAGGTTGCAAATTAAAGTTAATTATTCAGATCTATTGCTAAATTTATATATAAGGTAGACCCTCATCAATATTTTAGGCTTAAAATATCTATAAATGAACTTATTAGTAAATTCCCATCTATTATATAAATAAATGAGTAGATGGGAATGAAATTCCTATAAAAATCTCACATCATATTTATTGATATTTAATTGTTAACATAGTTGTACTTCAACTGATTTCAAATAAGTTCTTCAATAAAATTGAAAAAATAAATCAAACTAGATATAGAAAATTTATGAAATTGCGTGCTCAAAATGTCCCCAACTTTCGTCTAATGCATAGAATCAGTATTTTTACGTAATTTCTTTATTTAAATTTATTTTGTAGTAATTTTCATTTTAAAGGAATAGCTGTTAAAACTCACGATGAATAGGTTTATAAAGACGACTACAACATTCCTTTCTTAAAAGAAGAGCACGGTGATCGCCTTAGAAGAACTTCAATTAGTGACGATCTACTATTAGTTGAAGGGACCGAAGAAAAGTGGTGATCGAATCTTGATGATTTTAAAGAATAAAAACTTTGAATCTCAAAGTCTGGGATCGAACTCTCTGTAGGAAACTCAATGACAATGGTATTAAGAAAATTTATTCAATCAATTAGTAATTACTACAAATGATTACAGAAAATATCTAGCAATTAGTCTCTGTTACATTTTCCAATAGAGTGTACTTATTCTATTCTACACGCAACAGAATTTATAAATTTGACTTAATATTAAAACTTATCAATGTTTCAATCTATAGGTGGAGTTTAGTAAAATCAAACTGATATCTCAAAAGAGTATTAAAGTTGGAGTTATTCGAACTGAAAGATCGTTAATTCGTTTAAGATGATAAGCAATGCTTCACTATCGAAAGAGTAATTAAGAATAGTTATATTTTGTAAACAGACTTCATAAGATTTTATCAGCTATATATTTGATTTCTTTTGGAGACCTTTCGAAAAAACTACACAATGGATTACTTGTATTATGATTTCATTATAAGAGTGTGCAGACAGGGCACTTATTCCTTGCGTTTGAACTTTCAATAAAAGATTGTAATTGTGATTGTTTGCTCTTAAACAAAACTTCATATGATATTCCAAAAACTCAATATTTCAACACATTAGATGCATTAAATTCAAAGTAAGCATTTAAATCACACGAATCAACATAAAATAGGTACATTTTTAACAAAACTATTATTTATAAAATAATTATGGAATTAGCGAAAAGTACTTATTTGCAAAAAGGAGAGCCTATTGATGAAGTAGAGCGTAATTTGGTATTACTGTTTTGTGGACAAAATTGTATAAATTTAGTTAATTCAATGCCCACAAGATTACAATTAGTTAGAGAAGTCAATGGCGAAAACACAAAATGTTCATATTTTTCAACTTTAAGTGATTAATTATATTTTTTATTTTTATACTTAGACTTTGTAATCTGAATAGAATAATGACTACTAAGTAATCTTATCTATTTTTTCGTTAATAGTTCCAACGCAAACAATTATATGCCTCGTCTGTACTATCGATCAAATGATTATATGCCAAATTTTGCGCTAAAAAATAGGGATCACAATATCATAGTTTAAAACTTGTATTTCGGCATAAACTCAACAGCAATGAATGCATTATAAAAGTTCAGTTCTCAAGAAGTTTAATAACAAATATCATGTTATAAAACAACATTAAAATTTTGTTGGCCGGATTTTTTAGCATTCCCTGAGATCTATGCGTAAAAACTGCGGGAAAACGCATAATTTGACACAATTATTTGATCGATAGTGCAATTAGCAAACCCAATACCCTCTAGTATGCATTGTAGCCCCAGCATCAGTAAGTGAACCAATGATTGAAAACACTCTTTAATTTTTCGTCTTAGGCTCGTCTATTGATGTTGAGGGGATGTAACGCATACAAAGGGTCCGTGAGTGCCAACTGTACATCTTTACGACGAAGTGATAATATATTTGAATTTGTAATTTAACTACATATTGAGGTATGATTTTTCAGCTAAAAGTTGAATTAATGATAATCAGTAAAAGCTCACGGCAGATAAGCATATGAAAATAATCTTTATTCAACTTAAATCATCAAATAAGGAAAACTGCAACTTTTTTTCAATATTGAAACCAACTAAACCCAAAGTAAGGTTTACTTTGAAGAATAGATGTTGTCGTCATATTAGGGTGACTAATCTGGATAGATTAGTGGTCGATCACATTTGAGCTAACAATAGAAAGTAAGAACACTCGTTTGATTTCCACGAATCAATAGAAAGGGTGGCATATCGTAAGTTAATAATTCTAGCCACGCCATGTACAGAGTGGCAGAACAATCACGCTTTCTAGGAATCGGTAATGTCCTGTAAGTCAATGTGATGTATAGTTAGTCAAGTGGCTGATTCAAGAGTAAATATTTGGGTTTTTTGTAGCTTATAAATATTTTGGGATTTATTAAATTATAAAGATTGGAGTTTTTAAACTTACAAAGATTTGGCAATTTTTAAACTTACAAAGATTTGGCAATTTTTAACTTACATGGCGATAAGAGTAGAGAATTTTGAGTGTTGCACTAAATGTTCTCGAAGCCTCATATATTTGCTCGTCTATCGATTTAGTAGAATACAAGGCATCCAATTAATAAGTGAAAACATTATCAATAAGCTTACCCTATCTTTGAAGTGAAGGAGTTCGCTTTGCGATGTTTCGGTCATTGAATCAGTAACTGGTGTCGATTCATCAGCCACTGACTTGCCAATTAATTCCACGAATTTGTTTCTCCTGCAACAATTTAGCTCAGCAAATGAGTAACAGTAGTGATAGCTATAGTTTGGTCTTACGTTTCTTCAGCTGGCTCGCGGTCTGTATTTGACAGAACATAAACATCCGAATATGGAATACGAAACTTATGCAGCAGTTCAATGAGACTAAAAACGTTATCTATTAATTTATATTTCAAACTATTCAAGTGATTCATACCTGAGTTTGACAGAATTGACATCTACAGAGCCCTCGGTTAATGTAAATACTCTTAATTTGCACCCGCGCCAAAGCTTATCATTTTTTAAGATATACGGTATTAATAATGAAAGTCCTCCGTCTTCGTATAACCACCAAACATCTACATTCCCCTTTGGTTGCTTGTATCTGAAACGATTGACTACTTCATAGATATTCATCGGTGGTTCACGTTTTGGTGGTTCATTGCTATTCAAGTCCATAGTGTTGAATTGTGAATCCACTATCTTTGATACTGAATATACATTAGATCCAGCTATTGGAGAATCAGATAGAACTTAAGGTTAACTCATCATCTCCCTATCAAATGCTATGATAGTCGCAAAAATTTATTGGTTTAAGTTTATTCTCATACTTAAGTTAATTTCTTGTTGGCTCGCATCAAATGAATTGTCATAATTCGAAACGAAATATTCCGAAAAATCAAGTCCTTCTTGAACACGAAACAGTATTAGAGAAAAATGACAGTCCAAGACGTTACTGAAACAGTTTGATTAGTATCACTAAAAAGGTTTTAGTAAAAGGTATATCAAAATTGATTACTGAGTTATATCATAGTAATCGAGGAGATCGCTATTGAGACATGTTCTCCAGTCATTCTTATAGCCCATCATAACTATATTAGGAGCAAACTTTCCAAGGCCTGCGGACTAGAGTACAGGAATTATAGCTTTAGAAGAATTTAAAGAATTTAAGAAATCTAACGAGTTGAAAGAACCTGAAGGATCTAAACATGTAATAATATGGTATTTGATCAAAACAAAATTCAATTCTTGCAAACCTGCATCATGCCTTTGATGCCATCACTGAGAGATTCTGCTTCTACTAATTTATAGAATCCATTTATTTTTTCACTTTTAAGCCATATTTTTTGAGCTGTTATGACCTTCTCTCTGGTTTTGTAAGGAATCGGTCCTTCAGTTATATGTGCCAAGAAGAGTAACCCATATTTCTTAGTTATTCTGTTGGCCATATCAACTAATGCCTGGCGATTCTTAGGATTTCCACATAATAGTACAATCATAGGTCTGTATTGTTTCACATGATCTTCGTATGCAGTCAATCGGAAGGTTAGATAACGTGCACAATTGAAAAATTGTGTTTCAGTAGATGGACCCCAATTGGCTTTACCTGTTTATTCAAATAGTATACTAAAAGGTAAATTTCTGACTGTAATTGATTTATTCACGATGACTTACCGGGATCTACAAACAGCATAGCTACGTATACGATGATAGTTAATCCACAAACTACTGCAGCCGATACGTAATCAAACAAAAACATCAAAACTATACAAAACATTCCAATTACTAAACTAATCCATTTGTTGTAGTATTTGAAGCTTGGTCTAAAACTTATTGAGTCAAGCCATGAAACGTGAAATAGTGAAAAGTTGACCATAAAAAACGCCCCTAAATAAAAGTTTGATATCCAAACTCCAGCCGTGTTGACATCACCGATGGCTATGAATATTCCTGCGATTATGAATGTGATCAAATATCCATGTCTTGGGTCCCTTGCTGGACCGTAACCTTTTCCGAACCAACCAATGTAAGGAACTAAATGGTCGTCACAAAATGCCTGAAAAAATATTTAGTCATGGTTTTATTAAGAAATTCCAATGAAAATGAATAAATTATTAAGAGAACTGATAGTATTCTACAGGATATTTCAAATAATATCCTACAGAATATTCTAAATATACAATGCACTATATCAAAGGATATTCTGCATGTTAGAAGAGACCTGAAATATTCTCGGAGCGGCTGTATAGCATCCCAGAGCTGAGGAAAGTGTGGCAGCAAATATTCCAGCATATATTAATGGTTCAATTCTGATGCCAGTGTGTGATATGGCACCAGACATGGCCATAGTTTGGTAATCATTAATTAGACCATATGGACAACTTTCTGCTAGGCAGGTGAGGTTATTATATATAATATCTTTTGGATCTCCAGTGGCATAGGCGACAATGGTAAAACCAGTAAATATAATGATTATCGCATAGGTGGTTGAAGTGGTGGCTATTGCCATAAAAGTTCCCTTAGGTATAGCAGTTGCCGGGTCTTTCAGGTCCGCTGACATACTCGCGCCCGTGAATATCCCGGTCACCGATGGAAAGAACACACCAAAGACAGTGAAAAATGTCTGCCCGTCCCATCGCGGGAATAAATTCGGAACTATTACATAGTCGTGCCAATATGCAAACCCTTTCCCCTGTTGCTCAGCTGTCGGAGGGATCAGTGCACCCACGAAGTAATCAGTCAATGATACCACCAAAGTCAGGAAGAAAAACATCATTGTCTTCAAGATAATTCAATTATGTCTTGTTATTTACATTAATTCTTTTCAAGCTTACAATCAATCAGTTGATAGAAAAGTTTAAATTTATTTGTTTTACCTTTGCTTCAAATTCCAGACTAATCAAAGGAATGGCAGCGATCACAACCAGACAAATGTACCCAATTATTCTTTGATCATTTACGTCTGAAGGAATCTCACAGATTCCTTTCCCAAAAGCCTGTTGCATTCAATATTATACTCTTTAATTCCTCACTATCAAATTAAGTCTAGAATTGAGTCTAAAGGGTGCTCACATTCAGTATGTCGGAAACACTTTCGGCAGTACCAAGAAGATTAAGGCCAACAAAAGCTGCGTTTGTGAACGTGAAGAGAAATCCGATGACTCCGCCGGCTTCGTGGCCGACGCTACGAGATACCATTGAATATATTCCTCCTCCTCCGATGTCTCCATTAGTGCAAAGAGCTATCATTGATGTTGTTGTGACTGATGTTACAATAGTTGCGACTATTATCTGAACCAATGATAAAACTGAGGATTGAAAGGAAACGATGAAATTGATTTAGAAACTGATTTCCAAGCCATACTTACTGACTCCTGCCTGTCCTGCCATCCAACCCATTCTCAAGAATAACATGACACCAAATAAGTTCATCATTGTTCGGATCTAGTTTTCAGTTATAGTCAAATAAATCAATTTATAATTAATTCAAATAATTAACTATTTAAGTCTCAAATTTTTAGACATACATAAACTCCATCAACCCATCCCAACTTGTGGGCCAACGGATCAACTGGATTGGAATCTGGCAATTCGCCTCCATTTTCTTTCTAAAAATGTTAGAAATCCTTACAAATACTTCATCTATGCGTTAAAATTAATACGACATTAATAACATCAATTCTAGCATTAATTAATAGCTCTAATTAATTAATTAACAGTCTAACATAAATAAAAGCTTAATAGTTAAATATGGAGTAGATAAATGTTGCTAGGTAGTTTAATATTAGGTTATTTAATATGATTCAGAATCTGAGTTCCAGATCCACAACTGAAAAGTTTACTCGGCTTTTCAAATACTAATCAAATACCTCTGTTTTCGACTGATGCGGTAAATGAAGTTCTTCTAAATCAGGTCTTTTACGTTTTGTATTGATTGTGTCATCATTTCTATAGAAATCAGCCCGCGGTATCTCTTCGTTTGGGCTTTCTGGACTCGAAACAAGTGAAGTTTCGTCTTGTCGATTGCCTCCAATACTCCGTAGAAATGAGGGCAAAATACTCGATCTTCTCCGCTGAGAAAACTCAATACCAATTGCCGAATCGTCTACAACAACTGGATTAACATAAGCACCAGTGGGAGAAAATTTGAAAGATCTGGTCGAACTGGTCATTGTCTCTCTCTCACTTTCTCTGTCGAAATGCTAGCAAAGTTGTCTTTTTAACAATTTTAGTGATACTAGCCTTGACTTTGGTAATAGATGTATTTAATGAATTGCATCTTTTTTATTTAATCAAATTCTCATTCGTTGGATTGCAGGGAAAATTTCACTTGTCATTGCTGTATTAAACGTCATTTACCTTCACTTTCATAACCTGGTTTTATCTTCGGGGGGGGGGCTAAAATTCTGAAATGAAAGCTCGGATTTCGGCGGCGATGGAATATCTATTGATATGTTATCAAACCTTTGATAGATATTCAACAATAAGCCATCAACTGATGCATCAAAAAAGACAGTTTCAAAGTTGTTATCTAGCACAGATCTGTACTTAGATTTTGAAAATATCTCAGGAAAACTATAGCCCCTTCTGACTACGGCTATGCTTACCTTAAAAGACGCAATAGCTTATTTGAGTATTTGATTTATTGTCAGTAGGAATCGAGTATAAACCAAATAATTCTTGAGTTAGTGCTTTATCATTGAATCGAAAATATTCTTAAATGAATATTGATTAACTTATTGTTTAATACCCATCAGTACATGATAAAAGATTATCGATTCCATAGGCTGGTGTCTTCTTAAAACGCTATAATCAAGGTAAGAGTTGTAAAATTTTTTCAAATGTAATTGCCATTAATGGGAAGTGTTTATTGCTTAAGTCATGTCAATAGACAGTAAGTTTAACAATAGTGCTGTTTTATGAATGAAAAACATTATGTTAAAAAGTGTTTACTAATCATGCATTAAAACTTAATATTAATTTAGAGATTTCGAAAAATTAATCACAATTATTATAATCGAATTTATATGCGCTAAAAGTTTTGACGAGAAAACAATCGTTTGATAGATTTAGATTTTTGAAGCATTCTAATCTTTGCTTTGAGTGAATAAACAACGAAATTTGAGTTATTAGTACCAGTATATACTTGAATACTTTCTATGATATTTGCAACTTTTTCTATCATATTTTATAAACATGTCTTTATCATCTTTCAACCATTCAATTACCAAATACAATTCCAAACATTTTCTAAATAATTCATTGGACACAATTTAGTTTTTTAAAATCTAGATTTTAATTATTCAATACAAGAAAAAAGTTAGTGAATCCTTGAAAAATAAATTATGAGAAGTTGAAGAATATAAAAATAGCAATTAAACAGGCGTTGATGTGTAAGAACTTTTCAAACATTTGTGGGCCTTAAATGAATAAAAAATTGAATTCAAAATTTCAATTTATGGCCAAAATTGTGAGAAATGTGCTAACTATACGTACACTTTTCGCGTAATTATAATGTGTATTATTAGCCGTAAACGTGTTGTTGGCATGAAATTGTATAGATTCTGAAGGATTAATCATTTGAATGTGATTTTGTTGTGAAGATACCTGTCATTAGTCAATAAATGATTATTCTGTTTAATTCAATTATTCTTAACTAATATATTTAAATAATTATAACAAAACTAATTACATTTGGGTTCCATTGATCAAAATCATTATTGAGTCTAAAAGTTATCTCCCCCTGATGATCAAAATCATTATAGTCTCCTTCGTAATAGGGAACATCACATTGTTCTTCAACTTCTCTTCCATAATCGTCGTAATAACTACCATCGAACTGAATTTTTCTTGAGGAACGTTTTGAAAGAGTTTGATCGTTGAGAGAATCTGAAAGATTAGGAAAACAAGAAGAATCAATACGGAAGTAAAGTAAAGAGACGTAAAGATAGAAGAAGATACTTGAAGTTGAAGTATGATTAGATTGAATATATTGCTGGGGTAGTTTGCCGTTAGGACAATTAATATTTTTACACTCTCTCATGCTGTCCATATATTGAAGAATATCATCTGATTTGTCATTTTCTTCTTGATCAGATTGAAACACTTTATCGCGAAGTTTATGTACAATTTTACATATAACTGCTATCAAAAAGGCTATAAACAGTAGTATAAATGCAATTATCACTAGATTTTGTATCAAATCATTCCACTCATTCAATTGAGGCGTTTCTAAAGTTAACGAGAAAATAATAAAATAAGATTATGGAAATAGAGATAAAAGACTAAAGAATACCTTCTAATACAAGAGGAGGTGTCAACGTTTTAGTAGAGTAAGAAAATGGTTCACTTTTTCCCTTAACATTGACTGAGAAAACCTTAATATCATAGATAGTGCCCGGTTGTAAGCCAGTCAATTCAAAAGATGAGACACCACTATTGGTTAAGTTGAGCACTAATTTTCCATCTTTATTATCATATAGTTCTAAAGCGAAGTTTTGTTGTAAACCTCCATCGTATCCAGGTATGCAGTTTATTAGGAAAGATGTAAATGCATGATTCGCAGATGTGCACTTAGTTACAGGTTCTGGCCTCCCTATAAAACAATTTTAATACTTGTGATTCACCATTCAATTTGAAATTTTCATTGAGAACAGAAAGATTTGATGTATAAAAATTCAATGTATGGTTAATATATAAAAATTCAATGTATGGTTAATATATAGATATTTAATGTATGGTTAATATATAGATATTTAATAGGTGGCTAACATATAGAAGTTTAATGATTAATATATAAAAATTGAATGTATGGTTAATGTATGGAAAAGTTGAGAAAAATAAGGCATAAAACAAACGCAGAAGTAATACCAGCAGGTATTAGATTATAGATGCAAGGCACTTTCTGACTGCCAACTACATTTTTAGCCCAACACGAAACGATACCATAATCCTCTTTTTTTCTAGGCGTGTATGATAGCGAACTTCGAAGGCCTTCACTAATGAATTTCAGATTTTGATTATGAGTGTTGTTAAATGTCCAATGAAAGTAAACTTGGTTAGGACGTGCGTCGATATCACATAATACTTTTGCGGTTTCTCCAATCCCTATCCCATAGACTATCTTTTGGCCTGATTTACATACGGGTGCATCTAATTTTAAGTAAAATTATTATCTTATCTTAACCAACTAATTATTTGACTTAAAACTTATAAAAATAATTCAATCTATCTAAACACTTACACTTAGTTAGGCTATTAAAGGTGAATATTGGCTAACGTATATATTAGCTAGCTTCAACATTAGCAAAGTTGTATAATTAGAATTTAGATTAAGTATTTGTCACTTACAGTCAACAGTTAACAAAAGATCATTACTTTTTCCTCTTCCAACTAAATTGCTGGTTAAACAGTAATATTTGCCATTATGGTGTCGACTGACTTTCTTTATTACCAAACTCGCATTGTTTATAATTATTCCTAATTATAATAATTACTGACTTATGATCAAAATATTAACTATTCCTGCGAATAGATCAATAAAATACGCAAACTTCAGACTGTTTCAGTAAAGATAAAGTTTTGTTGCTGCTGGTTATGCAAGAGTTGATTAATTTGCCTAAAGTCCAGAAGCTTTAGCTCAAAAGTTAACTTAAGTTCAGTTTGAGTGATAGGTTTTTACTTCGATATAAATCTCTGACTAAATCTTAAGTAATGCTTGACTAGACCTAAAGCATACCAATAAAAATACTTGTACTGACTTTCAAAAACTAAAACTTCAACAATCGATTTCTCAACTTTTCTCATTTGTCATTATTTCTCGATCAAGTTTTCCGAACAAACTCAGACTTTTCGTACTTTTCATACTTATTAAGTTGTTATTCATTTTTCGGTTTGCTTCCAAATCAAGTTCAACAGCGACAGAAGTGAAGTATTTTAGATAACTATCCGCAGAATAGAAGAGAAGAAATATTAATCAAACAAATAATACCTTTAAAGGAATCAGATTTAATGATTCTTTCTTCATAAAACCAGGTATGATCGACAACAGAAGGATTAGCTTTAGTTTTACAATCCATCATCACTTCATTGCCCTCAGCAACTATACTATTCTTATGGTTTGTTGTCATCACAAGACTAACTCGAGGCTCATCTAATCAATAATTGAAATTGTCATTAATATATGTCTAGCTTTTCTCTTGTATTTCATATTTATTTTTGGCTCTTTATTAGCCAAATATCAAATGTTAACTCTACTAAACACTAGAACTACTTCTATTTAAGAATATTGTCTTCTTTTAGTACAGATAACTTCAAAAGGGCTTTAAATTCGATCACTCGGTAAGAGATGAACATCAGATAATCTTAATATCTGTCGAGAAAGTTTCTTATCAGACATTGATTTCTGAGTTGCGTGATTAATACGTTTTCAACTGTTTTGACCCTATAATAAAGTTGACCGAAATCACATCATCAAAGCGTTGTATAAATTCTTGTTAGATTAGGCTGGACTAAGTGGTAGATCAAATTAAAAGTGAACTTAAGAACTTGCGATTTGTAACATAGAAGTAGGAGATTCTCGTAAATTATTTTCTAATAATTTAGCGTAAGGCAGTTGAGAATGATTTGATGTCTGATATATTAGTAAGCGATCAAATTGAATGCTGTTTTGAACTCGACTGTACAAATGTTTGAAAGGTTTGTGAGTGCAATAAATTACATTTGTGTGAAATTGAAGCCATTTGAAAAGCTTTAATGGTTTTTAAAGATCCGATAAATGATATAAAAAAGATTTCAAAAAGATTTATTAGATAAAAAGTGTTTCAAGTCATCCTATAAGCTATTATGTTCCTTGAAAACGTCTATTTTGAAAAACCTCTTATCATTTAGCAGTCTTACTAAAGCCCATAACATTTTCGATTATTGCATACAAATCAAAATATAATCAAACCACTAAAGGGTTAGAATCACTTTTATACCTGCCAAACATACTGACAATAATCGAAAAGTTTGATAACATAAATCAATTTAGTCATTGAAGTAATAACTTGGTACAGATATGTCAAATCCTAAATGTAATTTAGATTGACTGCATTTGTGAACCTGTTGTTCACAGGAGAGTTTGCAGTTGTTTACCAGTTTTCTATTTATAGAGATCACATCTAGAAAACGATTATCATGTTTGAGATCAAATTTAGAAAACTATTATCATATTTCAGAGTAGTTCTCAACAAGAAATCTCATGAAAAGCTTAAGATTAAGATCAAATAATTATAAATCACTACATATTACATGCATGAAAAGTGAACATTTCAATCGATTCTAGACAGTAGTTTTCAAAGGATGACAAGAATATTACGCGCCAAACAGTAGTTTTCTCTTTAGTTTTCTCTTTAGTTTATTGTCTGTAAATTAAGTTATTTGTTGAGAAATACGAACCAGCCATTCGTTAATTGTTACTTAGCTAATGCTTGTCTATGTTTTATTTAGTTGTCAGACTAATATTAGTTTAATGTAATTAACGCTAATTAGTCTTAAGTGAATCCGAATTTCAATCAGCTTATTGATTTTACTTTAACTATAACCTATTTCTTCAATAATCAATTAAACCTGACAACATCTTAGCTTTTCATTCAAGTTAAACAACTTGTTAAGTAAACACAACTGGATTTGTAATTTTGAGGTTTAGTTTTCTATTTATAAGTTATTGGACTTCAGGCTAAAACTTCAGCTAAAACTTCAGCTAAAATAGTCTTCTCTTTTACATGTGATTCAACGATCTTCTACTTAACGCTGAAATGGATTATCGATTATTGATTCGACATGAATAACATGCATATCTTAATCGATTATCTTTTTCCTGCTCTGTTCAAAAGCTTGAAGAGATTCGGAAAAATCAATAGTATTAGCGCTAAAAATAGAAAGTCTAAAGTAAAAATCAAATTTCTTCTTAAAAGATTAATAAATTCAAACGAAAACCATAATGAATAATAAAAAACATTTCTAATGCTTTAGAAGTAGAGTATAGTACAATTTCTCGAGTCTCGAAAAATATTTTTATTCATTTAATCCCAATAATTAACCCTTAATTTGGAAAAGTTTGTATAACTAGATTATGAAATAAGTATTTTTGATGAATAATTCTAAATTTAAAGGTTTATAGATTCTTAAAAATGTGTTTTATCAAAAATTCATTCATAAATGGTCAATTTTTAATCTAAACAAGTTTGTTAGATAAATTTGAAATTAAATTAAAAGCTTTTAATTATTGAACGGTTATCCCAATTTGATGTATTATATTGAATTTAAGTACAAGTAAACAATTAGCTATCAAATTCTTCCCCTATATTATATGGAATCCGAGAATTCTCGAATCTTGGGACTAAAATGTTTTCAAGACTCGAAAAGCTCGTTCCTCAAAAATACTATGCTCTAATTAGAAGTGAAAATTAAACAAATATCACACAGTGTTTAATCGAGTTTTAGATACTGTACGCTTAAAAACTTAATAATTGTTGATAGTAACAAGAAAAAGGTTGTTGCTACGTAGCATGAATTTGTTGCCAAATTTGATTCCTAATTAGCTTTGATTATAATGAACGTGAAATAAGTATATAATATCCGATATATAATTGTTGCGAGGTTGAAAACTACGTTATGACAATAGATTTTGAAGTTGCAATGAAAGATTACAAAGTTTTCTAAGCATATAGCTGATGTGACCGTTAATTTAAAATTGACAGATATAGTAGTATAGAAAATGTTTAAGTGGGAAAGTAGTACTCACAAAGAACATTAAGTGTCCAGAAATCTAGAATAGTACTGTTTATGATACGAGTGTTTTCGGCTGCACAGACTAATTGTGCTCCATTATCATCAGGCACTGGCGTCAATGTAATTACACTTCGTGTTATATTACCAACTTCCGGCAAGTTCTCCCTGTTTCAAGCATAATTGACAGATTCAATAATTATACCTATAATTAAGAGCTCAAATGTTTTCGTAAATTTCAAACTTCATATCATGTAATTTTAAGATAGCTTCACTCTAACTCTTGCCTATCAGCTACTGTGCTTATTGATAAAAGCTATTTTAACTCAAATACTCTTCAGCAGTAGAACAGAAAAACTCTTGTTTACTCAATAATTCTGTTTTCAACTTAAATTTCAGGTATTTTGTGTAGCACTCGAGTAATCAATAACTTGGCTTTCTCTGAGATTCCATTAAAAGGTACCGACAAATAGACTTTCATTTGGAAACCATGAACCGAGATGAGAATAAGTAGAGTGATGTAAGTGAATAAAGATATTCAATACAGTAGTTGCGCGCTTATATAGAGCTTTTAGAGCGTGCACCACTTTCAGAGGGGTCTGTGTAGTGACCGTAAGAATATACACAAGCTCCCCCTAAAAGTACTACATAAACCCCCTAAAGGCTTTTCACTCTCTAAAAGCACTACAAAAACTCTACTAATCAAGTAAAATAGTGTTTTCTGTATTATCTATGAGTTTATTAGTCTGCAATAAGAATGTTATTTATTAATATAACAAATTCTCATCTGATAAATAAAACTCAAACTCTATCTACGACTAATATTTGTTTTCACTTAAGCTGCACAACACATCGGGTTATAAATAAATAATTGACTGAATTCATAACAAGTTAAGGTATCTTTGATTTGGTATCTTTCATTCGTATCTTTGATTTGTGTGTTTAGATATGAGGTAAAAATTATTTATCGAATAAAGTGCTTCATGTTTACCTGGAATGAGAAAGTTTTCTTTTATTCTTATACCATGTTATTTGTGCCGATGGTCGCGAACCCGTTGATTGACACACAACATCGATTTTTCTACCTGCTATTAATGGTTGATTAGTCGATAGAATCTCGACATTTAACGGTCGCACTGCGAGAAAAGTCAAGTCATTTAAGCTAAATGAAACAGGCATCAAAAGAAGCTGAAAATTATAGCTAACTTATTCATCTAACACCATCAAAACTGATTATTTCACTCCCTTTTGGGCTTAAGATTTCTATCCATTTAGTGATAGCTTCTAACACTGATTGCATAAAAAAATTAATCGATATTTACACGTTTGACTAAACTGTTACTTATTGATCCACTAATCATTTATAAATTGCTTACTTCCTACTCGTGTAAAGCTCGCCTCGCAAATTTTTAAGAATTCTTTTCAAAATTCTTAGCAACTAGAGTAAAATTCCGGAATCTAGATATTTAATTATAATAGTATTGTCACTAGATGTTTCAATATCTATGTCTAATATCTGCATATTTGGAGTGCTATGAAGTGCGATCTCTAATTGGAATAAGATAACAGATGGGACTTTATGAGAGAGAGAGAGAGAGAGAGAGAGAGAGAGAGAGAATAAAAGAAAGAATATTTGACTTACAATTAACATCTAATTTAACTTCAGCAATGAGTGGAGTGCTAGCATTAGTGTTGAAAGCTTGACAGCGGAACACAGCGAATAAGTCATTTCTGTTAACTTTACTGAGTAGCAGTTCGTTTCTGACTCTGGCTCCGTCTTGAATAATTTCATAGGAATCATCGATCATCAGGTTATCGCGAAACCATTGGACCACTGCAGGAGGTCTGGCTATTGCACGGATCATCAACAAAATACTAGACTAAGTCTCACAATTATAACTTATGGTATAACTTATAGCACATCTCAGAGCACAACCCAGAGCACAACTCATACCACAACTCACAGCTTGGAGAACATCACAGTAGAACAGCCATCAAATTGGTTCGACACTTACCACCTTTCGCTTCACAAGTCAGCTTAACATCAGTATCTTCTTCATAAGGCCCAGCAAATTCATTTAATGGCTCTAGTTTTTCATCCTTAATGATCACTTTCTTAGGCGGTACTGCATTGTAATAGGAAGACAATCATGAAGACAATTATAATGACAATTGTGTCCATAAGTTTCCTAATTTGTTCTTTCTTTTTCTATTATCTCTTTCTTTGCCAATGTTTTCTTATTTTCTTACCAATCACTATGAGGCTGACTACAGTATTCATGGTTCGGCCCCAACGGAAATCCACTCGACATCGATATTCTCCTTCGTCTTCAGCTTTCACGGGATCAATGGTTAGGATGGCAGGACGGAGTGTTATATTAAGCGTTGCTCTATTGATCAAATCATCACTTAGAAAGTGTTTAGTTTGCTTGTTTTGAACCTGTCGGGCGTCTACTGTATAGATCGGGGCGCCCGTTGTGTCTCCTCTATACCACAGTATTAGTGTTATTGAATCATCTGTTGTTCATATCATACGATCATTTTTTTGTCAAAATACACAGTATTTTAATAGCTCATTTCCATTAATATAACCTAAACTTTTCACCTCTTCAAAAGACATTGATCTCAAATTTCAGGGCTTTATTGCTCTGTCAATGAGTGTCTATTCGAGAGCTGAAACTTTATGCTCGAATTTGAGCTTACCTTTTGATGGTATTGTTATATTGCAAGGCAGTTGTACGCGATCACCAACTTTTGCTCGATATTCGGGATATGCTGTTTTCAGAAATTGAATAAGTTTATTCAACTTTTCCTATAAATCTTTCCATTCAACACAGTTAAATCTCTTTATTCTGAACATGTAGTTAAGCCCTTTATGAAATATTCTGAACTTGCAGTTAAGTCTTTTTAAAAGAGCAATTAAATAGGCTTCAACTTCATACCGACTTATCTACGCATTCTTAAAAAGACTTAACTTCACGTGAAAGATAGAGAGGTTTAACTGTATTTATAATCGAGTACAAAATCAATAACTTGTAAAATAGTTTTCTATTCCTGTTGGAGTCTAGAGAAATGCTTATTCTTAGCCTGACAGATAACCACAATTGCCGTTATATTGGAGTCAGTTTGCAAAGAATACCAAAAGCAATTGATCCCTTTATAAAAATGCTATTCTATGCATCAACTAATGCTTATTCAGCAATCTTATTGATTCTGATTCCAAACTTAACTCTTTCTTTACTTAATTACTTTGGAAAGTTTGCTAAAAATCTTAAGTCACTAAAAATGTTTGGAAAAGTTTTAATAAATGATATTCTTTATCGAATAAACTCGGATTATATAATGCTATGGATGAGTGATTTAAAAATACTTTCTGATAGAAAACACATTTATTTGGATTATAAAACATATAAATCTATGTAATTCAAACTGAACTATTCGTCTATTACTGAATATAGGATTTTTTCAGTCATCTAAATCATTTATAGCTGAAAATGTGCGCACATTTGTACTTTCAAAGAAATATTATCGCACAGAATGTTATTTTAAGAAAGAGAACCACTCCATATGCTTAATATCCAATATTCTTCAATCATTTTTATACGCCTACCAAAATCTGTAAACTAATATAACTTCTGATTTGGTAAATCCTAAATATTGCTCAATATATGGGCAAATGGTATAACTCGAGTTTTAGGT
This sequence comes from Archegozetes longisetosus, assembly GCA_018873245.2. Classification (NCBI taxonomy): domain Eukaryota; kingdom Metazoa; phylum Arthropoda; class Arachnida; order Sarcoptiformes; family Trhypochthoniidae; genus Archegozetes; species Archegozetes longisetosus. Next base: position 3,613,889 of record JAEMBT020000008.1, read on the forward strand.
ATCTTGAATTTTTGATTTATTTCAAAAAATATTGTACTCAATATATTAATCTGACAAATTCTTAATACATGTCAATATTGCAAATTTATAGTTAATTAACTTTTCAAACAAGACTAATGCTCGTAATAAGGTGGAAGCAAAACTTTGAATCAGTTTTACTCTATTTTATGCTTTTAGACTTATGCCCTTTCTCTACACTTCATGTTGATATGATTGAGGCTGAACGAATTGTTAAATTTATCTAATTCTATTAACTCACAATCAACTATCGTAAAATTGATTTTCATCTAAATGCGTCTAAAGCAAATTCAATAAAATTTCAGTATTAGTTGACATAAAGGTTGGAAAGGAGGTTTACTGATAGAGAGAAAAAAAATTGACAACTTTATAGTTAGTCAGTAAGGAAGCTGAAATTGCATTTAATGGGAATATGAAGGAAACTGAGTGAATAAATACTGGCATTTGTGCTCGTTCTAATTAGATTAGTTGAGAAGAGTGACAAATATATAGGGAGTTATGTTAGTGTAAAGCCTAATGAATGATTAAATAAGAAATGTTGCCAATATTTGCCTTAAACTTGTGATTGCCTAAAATAAATGACACACTAACATCTTTTTCTACTATTTACGTAGTATCTCTAAAACATTTCTCACTTTTATTCACTCATATTTCTCTCTTTATAACCTTTCCATCTGATCAATAGAGTTCTGATTTTTGGGGACATAAGACAATTTTATTAAAACATAAATAAAACCATTTATACAGAAGGCAACTATTCTAATAAACATTAAGATAGTTGAGGAGAATTAACTTTATCTGCATTTTACTGACTATTATTGTGAATAATAAATAGAAATGTTTGCGAATCCTAACTATAAAACTAGTTTAATGGTAAGAATTTATATGATCAGACATTTGAATTAATAAGCAATTTAGATGTTATTTCAGTTCGAATTGAGTAAATGATTATGGTTTTTGGATAAGTATAGCTTTCAAATAAGTATAATCTGTAGTATATATCCAGTTTGATTCCAACTGAATTAATTCAATGTGCCTAGCTTCAAATCAAGCTCACATTCAGTATTTTGATAAATTAGCTTGTTAAATAATGTTCAAATTCCGTGTGCGCCTCATCTCAAATAATGTGAGCTTAAAAGCTTAAATATGGATGATAGATAAATAATACATAATGATACTTCTCCATTTTATAAGATAAGTTTATTGAAAATACTAAGTGCTAAGTAAAAGTTATAAAACTTCTCTAATCAATAAATTCTTGTTTAAAGCTGATAAATTTGATTATTGATTAATTCGTTCTTGATTGTTTGCAAATTATTCATGAAGTCTATTACCATTACAGTCAACTCTTTCTACAATTAAGTAGGATATAGTGAACATAGAGCTATAATCTACACTGTTTGACAAATGATTTAGTTTGCAGACTATGCACACTATACCCCATATAGTGAACTTCAGTTATAATCAGCCAATTTCTATTGCATTAGGCTGTTTACTATAACGAGAGGCCACTGTAATTGAAAATTAAATTCAGTCGAAAATTTAAATATTTTGTGTGCATTAGGTTGGAATAAATTGGACACAAAGTAAAATAATTTCGACTAATATTGACTCCTAAAGTTTCAGATAGCTTAGAAGTGATTGTTTGTTGGAAACAAATATTGAAGAATTGATACTTTCATATTAATCAAAACTTATAGATTGATTTGGGCTGACTTAGCGTGACTTTGCAAAAGGGTATGATTTATTATGAATTGTAGGAGTAAAGAAAATTGCTAGTAAAATCTGTCATTTAACAGATAAGACTTACATGTTAGACGTAGCAATACTTTGATTAATAGATACTAGATTTTTCTAACTTTCTCACATATATTGCATAAGTTGAATGAGAACCAAAATCATTCAATTCAATTATGACGTCATAATGATCAAATTTATTTTTATGGTTTATACATAAGCAATTCATTTGTTTTTATGGTTTATACATAAGCAATTAATTCATTTTTATGGCTTATACATAAACAATTCTCAACAGATTCTAGTTCACACTAACTAAATCTTAATTTTTATTTTGTAAGATTTATACTTTAATTCCAAACAAAATCACTTATATATCAAATGAGAAGTGAATTGTTAGCAGAGTTAAAGTATTATTGCCGAAAAGGTGTTATAATTTAGCCAAAAGAAAGTATTCATATAATATTCTTTGGGCATTTCTAGAATATCCCAAAACTGCATTTTCTAAGACCACAAACATTAAATTGGATTTTATGGCCAAAATAGCCATAACCGAATAAAGCGATAAATCTTATACGCCTCAGGACTAAATGTCTTCAGTCTAAATGTTTTCAGTCTAGATTTGATTGAATCAAAAATTGCTAATAATCAAATCGAGTAGTCTTTCAAACTGAGTTTTAGTTGGAGAATAGGCTAAAAGTTTTCGTTTTAGTCAGAGAATAAGCGAAAAGTTTTCACTTTATTTATATCACTTACCGATATTATCTTCAGCTGAATCAGTGGTTCTTAATTTAATTCCAGGAATACCTGCGAACAACAAATTGCAAAAGAATAGTTAGATGGTAATGTTTTATTATTATTTGGCCAATTGGTGAATGTGTATGATTAAAAATAGAAGTTTCCTTAACCAGTTTCCTTACTTCTCAAAAGTATCAGATAAGAACCAATGCTTTCATTCAATTTAATTGCTAACTCAGTAACACAACCAATTCAATTAAGGACGAATCTTAGCCTAATATTTCTTTTTTGATTTTCTTTTCTATTTCTCTACACTTGAAAATAAGCTCTAAATTATATCTATTCTTACTTTTCTTACTATTCTTATTATTCTTACTTTTCTATCCATTCTTATTGTTCTACGCATTCTTATTATTCTCTATATTGAAATATTTTAATCAATTCAACAAACGAGTTATTCGAGTTATTCGCTGTTGAAGATTGAAATTTTAAATATTAATTTTAAAAATCATTGAAACAGTTTCCTTTTCTGCAAATGAATCTTTTCTAGCGTTGAACAAATAAGTACTATTCCAATGATAATGGAGAGAATTAGATGAAAGTGTGATTTTCTCAAATAAATTATACTCTATTGCCCTATTCGAGCCTGTTTTCTATACAACCTAAAGTCCAGTAATAATTACAAATTTCTATCAACTAATAAATTCATACCAATTTAAACACTTCTTCTATATAGCATTCAAATCATAAACTAATTTGTGATTTTCTTAGTCAATCGTGTCAAATCACTTTCGGATCTAATTAGTAATTGTATGATAAAAATAATTATCATAATTACTGAACTGTAGATACTATACTATGTTTAGGGTATTCTGAGAATGTAAGTTCAGCGAAGCTTAAGTTCTCCGAACCACTTACACACAAAATATCTGTTCAATAAGCTATTAAATCAAATGATTTTCGGTACTTATTTGCTGTAGGAAAGAATAACGAACACTCTATTCCTTCAGCTTTATAACTAAGAAACCAATTAGTAATTCAAATCGAATCAAATTCATCTTAAGCAGTGAATAATAGACGCATTTATGCGTGAAATCAAACTTAAGTTTCAAATCAGTGTTTTAAATGTTAATCAATGTTCAATTAAATTATTCTATTCTATAACTAATTTTTCAAACTTAATCAAATCTCATTAGATTCATATTCACATTGAAGTTAATAACTCCTTCAGTTGAAGTAATCACCTGAAAGATAAATCTCAGTCTAGATAAGCCTACCATTAATTGAATTTTTTCTCTTTTTCTAGGTTTGAAACTTCATTGAAGATTTAAGACTCATAGTTGGAAACTAAGTTGATTGCAATTTTTTCTCCAGATAATGCAAATATTTACTTAGCATGACATGTGTTTGTGATATATGAGTTCGTGTGTACTTTTAAGCCACACTTATACACTCAATAAATTCAAAATCTGTGATAGCAACCTAAAGTGATATGTCGTTAGGGTGACCATCCGTCCCGTCTTTTTAAAGATAAAAGACAGAAATCCCGTCAGACCAAAAACTCTCGACGGGACAATTAGTTGTCCCGTTTTTCCATTTTCTTTTTGAAAAATATGTTTAGAAAAATATTTCCTAAAAATTCAAATATTGAATTTATTTTACAAATGATTAGGGATTAAGAAACCCAGTTTAATATTTTGAACATCTGTGGTTTAAAACCAAAAGTTATTGAAATAATCTTTTCTGCCTTGACTTATATCCGATATAAACTAGTATTTTTTACTATTGAATAACTTTCGAAAGATGCCATTTCTAACAAAGAATATACCTTTGATATCAACTATAACTAATAATCTTCAATATTTTAATACTAGAATTATTGTTTGACATCTAAATATTTATGATAACTAATAGAAGAGGCATTTTTCTTTTTAAAAATGTAAGGGTCCCCCTTTGATATTTTTGTCCCCTCATGAGACAGACCAGAGGTGGTCACCCTATGTGTCGTCCATGTGATGCTTTCATTAAACTACAAAATATTTGTGACTCAATAAACTTATTTCATATTCATTATAGTGATAAAAGCAAATTCGGCAAAGAATTAATGTGCATCATAAAGAGATTAACATAACTATTTTCTTGTTGCTATCGTGGATACTAAATTACTGAGTGTATTATACGTAAGAGAATACTAGCTGAATAAGCGTTTGTAAACCAGTATTTACTAAATGTAGACTAATTTCTAGTGAAATGTTGATAAAATGGATTGAATAATTAGATATAAATACTGAATGTTTAATACATTTTAAGTTTCAAATAATTAATATACCACACTAAGGCATGACTTAATCTGTTAAGCAGTTTTTCTTCAAATTAAATTGTTTTTATGTAAAAGTTAATCGACTTGCTTTCTTTTAGGAATAATTATAATAGATGCAAACGATATTCTAGTGAAATAAGATGGTTTTTTGTGAATAACTGTGCATTCAAATTTACAATGAAACAAGACAAGCTTAACAGTAGTGAACTATAAGTTTATATCTATTTTTCATACTTATATAAAACTGATTTTTATATAAGACTTTCTTATTTTCATAGTCATAGCAAATGGATTCTGGTTCTCAATAAGAATTTAAAAAGGATTCAACTATAAATAGCAGACAAGTCGGAAAAATACAAATTCATTGTATTTCAGACTTGATCTTAAATCAGATTAATGTTGAACTAAGTTTTTAAATGATATTTTCACGTAGGAGTCCAACAAATGGAATAAAGAATTTGATACATTTGCTTATCCTTCGAACTAAAGAAAAAAGTTTTAATTTCCTGTTGGTATCACAAAACTTATAATTCATTAGTTTTTTTGTTAGGCAAGGGAATAGTTAGAAAAAGTTAAGTTGAAACCAGTATTTATAGCTTTAAAGAATTGAATAGAAGAAGAGAAAGAAAGCAGAATTAGAGGCATTTTAGTAGCAATAAATAATTTTAGTTTATCGCACGTCACGCATCTTATACTTCTATTAAACGAATAGAATTACTCTTAGCTTCAAATGAAGCAAAATTATTTATTACCAGAAATTTGATTTTATTATATTAAATTTTATTAAACTATTTTCTTAAATTAAATCTACTATCAAATAATAATCAAGTGATTTATTCACCTGAACTGTCGCAAATTCGGACGTTGGATACCAAATGCATTATATGAATAGTGAATAGGAATTCACGAATGAAAGTCGAGCCAAACTTTGTCATAATAGTTGACTATAGAGATGGTGAACAAATTTAATCCATTTTGTCAACAATGAAGAGATGCCAAAACTACTTTAAAAATAATAGGAATATGTCGTCAATCATTGGGTTTAGTAATAGTTTTTATTATTAATTTAGTTATTTTATATATATATATATACGTCTCTTCCACTTAAGTTATAATAAATTTAGATATTATTTTCATAACCTTAAAATCTAATAATAAAACCTTTCAATAGATTGTGGAAAGCTTGAGCTAGATTAATTCTTTGAGGATTCTTTCAATTGAGAACCTGATAAAATTAAGAATTGTTTGAAATAACCAAAGTAAAGAGTAAGAGAGTATTCCTTAATCTTCACTTTTCATTGAATAAGATCTCGAGATTGTGAACACGGAAGGAATATTCTGTAGATTCATAAAAGATAGAGGTTTAGTGCTGTTAAAAGAATCTTAATTCAAGGAAGAAATCCCGTGAACTTCTGTTAACTTCTACTATATTGGGTAGGTATTAATACTCTGAATAACTGAGAATTAATACTGTTTGCGCTCAAAAACTGGATCAAAACGTACTGAACTGAGACCACGCAATCACGCAAAGTGATAATATTGACCACGATTTTGTAAACATTGAAAATATTTCATTCATTAGATCTGTTACGTGATGTCCTTTCTGTAAGTTCATTCAAAATGAGACCAGATATTCGTATGGATTCTAGTTCGCAAACTACTTAATAACTAAACTTTTTTATTCTCATAATAAGTTCTTGAATCAAAACTGTCTAAAAAGTGAGAATCAAGTAAAAAAGTTTCGATTCTGACTTTATTTTCGATTAATGACAAATTATTAAATATTGTATTAGAGAGAAAGCAATCACTCATCTATAATATATATATTATTTAAGTTGGAATTGATTGAGAGTTCGGACTAATGTAATATTCAGAATGTAGTCAATATTTCATTTTCAAGTATTTACGTGTTTATGCCCAAAATTCTCCACTTTTTCCGCAAATTCTCATGGATAACGCATTGATGAATGTTTTCTACATTATGTCTCTCATGATATCAAATGAAACACATACAAATATATATATATATATAGATAGATATATAAAACATAGAAAATATATATGAAATATATAGAAATATATGAAAAACGTACAGAAATATATAGAAACATACAGAAATATACGGGAATATGTAGAAAATATGTATGAAATGTATAGAACATAAGTATAATTTATTTTTAAATTCAATAAATCTTAAATCAATTATGTTTGAGCTCAACAACTAAACATTCCGCTCTTTCGTGCACAAGAATCTAAACTGAATTGAATTGCTCGGAGCTCCCAAATTGATTTGCCATAAGTGTGTTTGAATTTCAAATTACAAAATGTTGGGTGAATGAACCAAGTTTTCCCAACAATCAAAGATTCCATATCAGAAGTATTCAGATTAGAAAATCAAATCATTTTTTTATCAAACAATTATACAAATGGAATAAGAAAAATGAAATAAGAATTTTTTACAAGTTCTATGTGACTTATGTGAAACTGAAGTAAAGCATTAAACGTATTTGGGTTTATATTCTCTTTATGGTTAAAATTGAGTATTTTTTATAGAGAAACTCTTCATATATCAGAGTTGAGTTATGTAGCATTTTATCTTGTCGTTAGGATATTGTCAATGTTATGACTATATTGATACAACTTTTACGATACATTCAAATATTATGCTTTTTACTAAATAAACGCTCCAAATTTTACAGTATAGCTTGAAGTTACGCTTAAATTCCAATTTTATTCATCTATTCTGTATTTCAAATTTCAAACTTTTTCAGCGCTTCGATGGGATAACTAACTCTTTTAATGTAGAATTAGCGCATCATTTTATTGCTTTATTGATTACAAAATCGAAGAGGAATGGCAGAACTTAATTCATACTTTTATTAGACTTCATACTAGATTACAGATATTAAACATTTTCAGTTATATTTCTTAAGAGAATCAACAATCGCAATTAGATTTTTGCTCAAAGCTATTCTAATTAACACAAATGATTGTTGAAATGACGTCCACGTTTAAGTTAAGTACAGGTTAATAACTGCAAACATTATTACTTTAGCTTAAAAATAGTTCATAAAGTATTGTTAGTGAACGTGATTTGCATTAATACCTATTATTATTTAATGTAACATTTGCTCTTGCTTCTCTTAAGTCATGTTTTATGATTCAATTCTCAAAACCACTAAATCCACTTATTAGTTACCAATGTTGCTACTTAGAAAACCCTATTAAAGCCTTAATTTAAATTCAGCATATTTTCCACTAAAACTAAGATTATTCAAATCAAAATTATTAGATAAAGCAGAACTTAAGCTGAGAGAGAGAGAGAGAGAGAGAGAGAGAGAGAGAGAGATGAGTTTATAGGATTAGAGCTTAGGAGGAGTTAGTCTAAATATTTGATATATCTGTTTACGGTATAATTAATAAATTAGAAATGAACTACATTTGATACCCTAATAAACAATTGAACTGTTTTGTTGCTCAAACGCATCATTTATTATGCTATTAAATATTCATTATTTATAATAAACAATTTAAGATAATTTGATAATTTCTCATATGAATACTTATTCACTCTTATATGTTGATGATTAATATGAGCATATATTCCACACGTTTTCAGTAATTCTATTAAAACACTACTTAAAGTGAGACTATTAATGATATCAAACTCTGTATTAATTCAGTATTAATGCTTGTTAAATGTTTATTTAGAATAATTATACTCTTTTCTTTTCATTTTGATTATCAATTATTTATGGTTTAGGCTCATGTGAGCGCTTCCAGATTCGCTTCTTTTCAATTCTCCTCAAAGTGTCATTTTATTCATTTTATTCATTCAAATCTATGTTATTTTTCCCAAATAATAAGTCTTTTACTCCCAACAACACTTATTGCTTATCTTCAGTTTTCGGTTTCTAACTTATCTGACAAATACTTTAAAATTATTTTTGGATTATTGAAAATTTTCAAACTAATAATTCTTAAAATAGTTTATATATCTGTAGGAAAGAGTAGACTAGAGATCGTTTATTGATTATGAAGCTTCAGCTTTGAGTAAGTTTTCATAAAGTCTATAGTCTATAGTCTATAAATGAACTGAACATTGGCCAGAGATATCTTATCGAACAAGGTTTGAAGAATCCATAATTTTGAGTATTCTTGAAAACTTTCATATCATTGTGCTCGAGTGGTCATCTCTTAATTAAGAAAACAATCAATAGTTGCTGAGAAACTTGAATCGCATACTCAGCATAATATTAATCTAACTGAGATTTGAATTTTCAAGAGACTCAATAATAAATATTTAGCTTAATTAAATTCATACCAATCTCGATTACATGCTTAATTTTTTTGGTAAAGATTTAGATTTTGATGAGATGAATAGTTCGCCCATCGGCGCCGAAAGTTTCATTCCGAAAGTTATTTCTTCTATTTGTTTGCAAGCGTTTTAGGAAATTTTAAAAAATCAATTTCATCTCTTACATTACACTCAGAGAAGACTTTGCAATAGATTTTGTCTTCTTGTAAAGTTTCAAAGTTTATCTCAAGTGGCATTTTGTATGACTGAACTGAAGTTGAATTCATATATTTTATGCATTTGTGGTTCTCTATTGATCACTGGTTTCTATGTCATAAGTTGTTCAGATGAAAAGTTTAATTTTGTAAATAATACTTTGACAATATTTTAGAAATTCTTCCTAAACTGAATACATTGAAATTTTATTGTTCGCTAAACGTATATGCAATATATGACACCCTACTTCATCCTAACATTTATCACTTCATTATTAGCATCACTTTTTTCGTCACAACTTCTCATTTTTGTTACTAACTAATTAGTTATTTTATTGCATTACTTAAGAATTTCATAGAATTTCATAGAATTTCATAGAATCTCATAGAATCTCATAGAATCCTCATAGAGTCTCATAGAATTCCATAGAATTTCATGGAATTATAAGAAAATAAATGAAACGTAGCTTAATATGGTTTTTGCATTATAAAAGAAGATAATTAGTTTGAAAGAACGACTGTTGTAATTGCCATAAGATTATTTGCAACTTATTACTGAATTGGCATCGTATTGACACACGCGCACGTCATACTCTTCCCTATCATTTATAATCTTATTATCTATCTAAATAATTATTAATTTCAATCTCTGAAAATGATTAATTTTTCAAAAATATTTATTCATTGACAAACTTAAGGCAATGTAACTTAACTAAATGGAGAGTAATATTGAAAGAAAGAAAGTGACAAACTATTAGTAATAGAATCTATAATTTGAATTGAAGTATTGCATAATAGATGATGAGAAAAGGTTTTTGGAAGCTTAAACTTAACTAGAAAGTCTTAAACACAAGCTTAAATGAGTGTGAAAGAAATCAATTCTGCTAAACGTAGTTTTTTATGTTAGTTAAGAACAAAAACAACGTCTTACTGTATGATTAAAGTTATTCGTTAATTGATGGCTATGTCATTAATGAGAACATTCATAGCAATAGAAAGTGTTTTATTCGTCACGTAAGTCATTGATTAGTAAAGAATGCTTACAATTAGGAAAAAATGCTTACAATTCCTAATCCAATGTAAAATATTCTAACAAATTAGTCTCATTAGTCTATACTACGTGGATTAACTGTGATTTTAGTGCATAAATAAACAATAATTGTTTTACCAATCCATGCATTCTTCTAATTATTTTGCCATTATTATCCATATGGATCAGACTTTCACTTCACATCATTTATCAGTCACTTTTCGTATGAATTGCATCAAAAATAGCACTAGAATAATAAGTTTATTACTCTCTTGATCAATCAATAATCAAGATATAGATGATTAAGTGATCTTTATTTTCAGTCAAGTATATACTGTTTTATTGATTATCAATAATTCATTTTTCTAGTCCTGAATATATTAGGTCAAAATCTGAATCATTATAACTGTTTTATAATAATGTCTAATTCACTAGATTATGCAGATAACAATTGCTTAATCCATAGCTTAGTTGCATAGAGTTGACAATGAATTTAAGTTTATTGATAAAACTTCACGTTTGTATACATCAATGTCGACTGTTTTCAATAGTTACCCATTATATTGAGTCCCTATAAAGTTTATCATTTGCAATAACCAAAAATTACCATCAGCTTAATCTATCGAAAAATTCTAGATATCCCTTTAAGTCAAACAGAATTCTGACAATTTTTCAATCCTAGATATTAAGTATTTGTATGCAATTTGAATGCAATCTTTTACTCGTTGCCAGCGTAGCCAAGATCCTTTTCATGAATGACTTCAAATTGAATGATGTTTTGGAATGAATATTGAACCATAAAATGGTTTGTTCAATTCAAACCCAATAAAATGAAGTTTTCACTCAAATTTCTCTAAATATTTACAATTCATATGACCCACGCTTTTTTCATGCTAAATTAAACCGAAAAACCAATCAAATTTCTAATCTCGAAATCATAATAGAAGCGCCTTTTATTAGATATTTATATTCATATAGATTCGTGACATATTTCGATCCCTTTACCAAGCATATACAGTTGTCTCTCATTATAGTGAACACTCTAATATACTAAAAGTGCATTTATTATAACGGGGGTTCATTATATCAGATATAATGTAGAGAGTATGTGGACCAAATAGTCTTTTTTAAAAAATGTTGATCGTGGCTCATTGTTCACTATACCCGACTTTATTATAGAGAAAGCCGACTTTAATAGAATATGAAAGTAAAATACTTATAACAGAACACGATTTTTTCAGTAGTTTTTCGTGACTTAATATAAAAAGTTTAGCAGATCAATGTAGAGCACGTATTCAGATTTGTAAGTAGACAATAACATGAGAAATGTCAAATTCTCATTAATCGTAATGAATTATACACTCTGCTTAATGAATGCCGAAAAATAGATCAACTATGGGTTCCAATGTTTCATAACTGATGTATGTTTTAACGCAAAATTCCTATAAAAATTCACGAGCAACTCATGCATTGATTAAGCTAATATATATGTAATCTAAATGTTGGACAAAAATATAGAGATCACTAATTACTACATAGTTAAAAGCTGTCAAATGCATTTAATTGATGAGCTTTACCCATGTTTTAAATGCTTTTTCATATAATTGAATAATAAATTTATGCCAAAAATTACATATTCTATCAAAATATTGATCATGTTATGCAAAAATCTCGATCAAAAAGAAAGAACAGTTTTTCTAAGGTTCTTGGATCCGAAATACTCCTTATAATAATAATAATAATAATAATAATAATAATAATAATAATGTATAATATATAAGGTGTTTTTCTTACATACATACTCGACCATTTTAAAATCATGCATAGCAACAAGAAATGACGTATAGCAACAGAAAATTATACTTTGTTTCAAGAACATTCCTATCTACTCACAATAATTAATATAATATGAAATTGAATTGTTAGTCATTTTATACAAAATAGGGTATGGCAATTAAAAACTAAGTTGAAACTGATGTGCATGACAGGGAGGATAATAGAGCAAAAATATGATTTTCGTAGCTATGCATCTCTTTTAAGTCAGTTACTATACTTAGTGATAATAATCATGTATAACATAAACTGTATAAAGCTTTTTAAAGAATAGTTTGTTGGAAAAAATCAAAAGTTCGCCCATTGGGACTCGTGTTTTCTATGGTTCTTATCATGAAAAAAACTTGTGTTCTTATATTGATATTTTGCCAATTCTCTAATGCATTGTTCAATTTTTCAACTGGAAGTCTCAACTCAACAGAAATTAATATAAGAGTGTATGATTTATTCGATAGTAAGACAAGCACTAAAGTTAGTCATTACTCACTTATTGAATTGAAGTTACGATAGAGTCGGAGTAAGTTTAGTGGTATATGGTAATTATTTTATAATTATGATATAGTAGGAACTGATCAAATATTAGAGATGATAAATAGGTTGATATTGCATTTAGCCATTCTTCACTTACTTTTATATATTATGTTTGAGAATTCTTTAACAAATTTTAGTAACAAGTTTTGACAGAGCTAAATCAGATGAATAATGTTTATACATTTTCTGTATCCATCTTTTATATTCTTATAACCGAATTTGCCGAATAGAAACATCTAAAAAGGATTTTCGATCGAATATATTACAATTTCTCGACTTTTAGACATCGAAAAGTCTTATACGTTAAGAGAATACTAGACTAAGTCTGGATATTATTAAAGTTGAACACATTCAGGTATAACAAAACAGAGTAATGCATACAAATGATAACTATATCATTAGTGTACAGACAATTATTTTTTCAACCCTTTTCATTGTTCACTTCTTCTTTTCAATTAATTCCTCTTATGCTCTTTTATAGGTTACATCAATTTTTCAATTTTCATTAGAGCTTCAAAATATTATACAAGTTTCAAAAGTAACTTCAAATGAGTCGTTAAGCAAAGTTAAGTAAAGTTTCAAATATGATATCGTGTTATTTAGAAGTGAAGAGTAAAGAATAATTGAAAGAAGAATAATTGAAGAAAGAATTAATTGAAAAGATAGAAAGATAAGTTAAGAGTAAAAATGAAAATAGAAAATGAAAATAGAAAACAATGAAAAAGATGATAGACATTAAAGGTAGAAGAAACACATGGCAGACTTACCAAAAACTTAGATCAAAATTCACATTAGATAACATTTGACAGGTAGCGTTCACTATATGTGTCAATGATAGACAAGTAGGGAATTGTGGTCTTTATTATGGTTTGTTAGTTGACTTCACTTAATTGAAGATATAGTAAATCATATACTGTTATAGTTAAACGCGATATACAAGAGAGAACATATCTGCACTACTCTCTTGGCTCAGGTCCCGATAACACTAACTTAATGTAACGGTATATCAACACTAGCAGAATATAACGTTCATTTATTGATCCCTCCACTTCTCTGATTTGCTTGTGTGCAAAGCTTTCTTTCATCTTATTTGTCTCTAAGCTTACTTTATGTTCTTAATTGTCCTATTCCTTATGTCTTACATGTTTACTTTCCATTCTATATCATTTACATCTATGAGAATTACACTAATATTAACTATTTCCGGCATCAATACCCAACACTTTTCCAACACTTTTGTTTGCCCATCTAACTTTACAAGCTATCACTATCTCTACTAACACTTACACTCTGCTTCCATCAAAGTGAATGCTTCACATGCCAGTGGATCAGTCCTATGAAACTCTATCTCTAATTGAAGCATTACGAGTAGGACTGTATAGCACTTACTGGAAGATATTGCTGGGTTATTCCTACCAAGTCCTAATTTACTGTAGGCACTCTCTCAACAATACAGGGCATCAAAATTGATATAATTTTAATCTTACATAGTAATACTAATGATTAATTAAAATTAGCTGAAAATTTGAACTGAATTAGTATTAGATTTGAATTTTAGATTTTACTGGCCTGGCTCAATACTAATTAGGTTATTCATCCATTCATAAAACACTATGAAAAGCTGCAGTCAACGCTTTGTTGAAACAAATAAGTTCATTGAAATTTAATCAAAAACTTTAAAGCAACAGTTTTATTAAGTGCTCAGCAATCGATTTGTGCGTATAAAATATTTATTAAGCTTACTATATATATGAATAGAGTATGTCAATAGAGTATGTCAATGAAGTACAGTATTAGTTATTCATTCACTGCTTAAATCACAGAAGAGAACAACAGTTCATCTTAAACCTTATCAATTTTCAATTTTAATCATTTGTATTAACGCTTGCTTCAATAAATTCTTCATTTATTCCACACTAAACTTCATAGAATCGAATAGATCTGAAATAGCGAACAACTTACAAACCGATCAATTCGTTTAAATTAGCATATGTTCAACGTTTAACTATATACTAAATCTCCGGTTAAGACAAAGCAATGAGATAAGGCATGATTGAATTGAACGGAATCCTAGTGAAAAATATCAGATAATAAATGGTTGACTCCATTATATTCATTTCCTAATCAAGCTTTCAATAATTGAATCACATAAATGATTAACAGTGAATTCTGCCCATAAGTCTTAATTTCAGTTTTCAGTTTGTCTCTCATTATTTTTAATATAATTAATTCATCCTATATTCAAACTAATAGAAGTTTAATTTAATAATCTTTTTATTAGTTTTAGAAACGAACGACTGTATTAGAACTGTATTAGTACTGTATTAGGACTATATTAGGACCATATTAGGACTGTATTTGCTCAACGTTAGCAGTTTATCATTCAATTAATCATTTAAACGCCTCTGGGACATTGATTAATGGACAAACAACTTGTGAATCTCAGTCAACTTTCAATGTGTTTCATCAAATTAGGCTCTAATTAAACTTTTTTAAACATTTACACTTAAAAACTTTATAATCTCGATAGCAATTTAAAGTGATGTGTCATGACGGCATGCTTCCATCAAACCATATGTTCAGATATTAACAAACTTATAGAATATTCAATATAGTAATCAAATTTGGCAACAAATTAATGCACATCACAGGCAGGTTGACATAGCAACAGTTTTATTCTTGTAGCCATCGTGGACTATTGAGTTTTCAAATGTACAGCTAAAAGCTTATATCAGGCCAGAAGATATTGGATTATCTCATATGGTATTAGGAAAGATTAGATAATATTTGATATTTAGACAGTGATTTACGTTTAACACATGATTATATCAACTTAAAAAGTTTAGTCACCAATTTTTACTTAATAAAGGAATCAGGACCACCACTATTCTTCACTATTCAATCAATTGATTTGTGAAAATGTTTAAAATATATTCTTTACTAAACTAAAAATAGTGATAAGTATATAATTGTTTTAAAAGATAATATAAACGCATAATATATTAAGTTATTTGTAATTTGTGAATGACAAATCATACTGATTAAAAGTGATTGATATCTAGATTAAAGCTGTTTATTCTTACATAAAACAAAGTAATTGAAAGCCCACTCAAAGAGTATCAGTAATGTTAACAGTATTCTTAAATTGTTCTACCAAATACTGAATATAATTTAATATTAAACTTGAGATCAGATAACTTATATCTAACTTGTCATTATTTGCGTAACTTGTTTCGAAGTCACCAGAGATTAAACATCAAATTATTGAATAAAATAAAAATAAGTCTAAGAGAGTGGTCAATAACTATTTGGATTAGTTGATCGATAAAAGCGACGAACAAAGTGGATGTGGGATGAGGTGATTGGGCATCAACTCTGACATGTAGTATAAGATGCTTAGGTAAACATGTTGTGCTTTATTTAACATTCGTATATATTATGCTCAAGCTAATAGAACCTCATATTCTAGTACATAATATAGAATTTGCTTCTCAAGAGTCTAATCCTCAACAGTGATCAAAGAACTGATTTATTTATATTCATGTGGGTTTCAATAACTTTTATTAATGGCCTTAATAAACAACGCATGATTTCCCTAATTCTGCTGACTACGAAACTGGTAATGAGACTCAAAATCAACTTTGCCAGTAGCTTCTCTGTGAGATCAACACAATAATCAATTATCCAATCATTTGTTTAAATTCCTAATCGTTATGACTTCATCTATTTTTAACGATTATAAATGCGAACATCATTGCCATTAAGCCCTATCTCTGATTCAAATAACATTACGGATAGTACAGTAAAACTGCGCTGAAGAATCAACATTTCGAGCAATAACTCTTTTAGAAGAGACAGAACTAAGTGTTTTACATTTGGTTGATTTTTCACTTCAAATTTATAAGATCTAAGGTATTAGAAAATATTTGCCTTATTCTATAAATCTTCTCACAAATCATTGGTTTTGACATGTTTTCTGAATTAATTCACTTTCAAGTGTGGTTCTAATAATACATGTCATAATATGCTAAAACTTTCAACATAGTTCAAAGTCTTTGTCAAAAACCGATATTATTTTCTCAAATTAAAGTTATAACTTCTTTTTATAACTCTCTCTCTCTCTCTCTCTCTCTCTCTCTCTCTCTCTCTCTCTCTCTCTCTCTCTCTCTCTCTCTCTCTCCTCCCTCCCTCTCCCTCTACAACACACAACTCCAGAGTTTATTTAAATTTGCAATCTTTTGATTAGAATATTATGTATGCATTGAAAAACCTAATAATCGTTGGTGGCAACCATAAATGATGTATGATTATGATACACTTTTCAATAAACCATATCTTCATATATTAAAAAACTTATAGAATATACAATACAGTAGTCAAAGAAAATGAAAATAAAACTTAGCAACAAATTGATGCGTATAAGAGGCAAGTTGACATAGAGAACGATATTATCTTGCTGCTATCGTAGACGATAAAGTGGTCTCGTGTAAGACAGAGAGAGTAATTAACAGTGAGTGAGATATTATTTTAGAAGTTGAAAGGCAGACAAAAAAGTTAACACATGAAACATGAAACCGACAAGAAATCCAATTTAATATTAATGGAAAACACTAAAAATAATACTTCACTTTTGAAATCTGATTAATTAAAGTCTCATTTCTATGCATTTATTTCTATCACGTCTGGGTATATGCAATAATTGACGCTTTAATAAACATCAGAAACATTCTTACTATTTCGAAAAATTGCAATTTTAGCCAAAATGATTGAAAACTTAGCAAAAGAGCACCAAATGAAATAATAAAAAACTTCTACGTCACTATAGACTCAAATGTATTCATAGTTGTAATGACCTGGAGTTTTGAATTTATTACATTTTATGGATGGTAAGTTATAAACGACTTCAACGTTTAAACGTTCAAATTAAGTTTGCCTTCATTTTCATAGTTTAATCAATTTAAGCAACAATCGAATCTTATCGATTAAACCTAACTGATTGACAGAAAAAATTAATGACAATTTTACGAACCAATCAATTTGGGGAAGGATTCCAAGCAAATAGTTATGCAAACAAATATTGGTACTCGAGGGAAATTAAGCTGACAATAAGTCGATGTATGTGTAGTTTAGTATATGTATTATGTCTCTCTCTCTCTCTCTCTCTCTCTCTCTCTCTCTCTCTCTCTCTCTCTCTCTCTCTCTTAGATAAGTCAAAATCAAATGAGCGACTTCCATAAAAAAAAACTATTCCACCAAAATATTACTAAACTATTCTGAACGGCAACTTCTCCTATATTTTTCTTACTGTTAGTTTGCTTACTTTTGTTACTATAACCATATTTTCTTTATATAAGGTTTCCTTTATTTCTAAACTTTGTAAAGTTATTTAGTCTTCCAACTGAGTTTGATGTCAATTTTAATAACTAAAAGCAAATCCTCTATTTAAATATATTTAGTATTCAGAAAAAAAGTTTGTTTTGAAATAACTAATTCACATTTTTCGTTAATAATCGAGTTGAGTGAAGTAAGTTTGGGTTGATCTATGTGCTAATACTATGTAAATTGTTTTTGTATTGAGTGGTATTTAATGAATACGGTTATAATAGTTTGAAATGATGCGTATGATGGAATAGTATTTTAAAGTAGTTTTCGCAGAATAGCTCAAAACAGAAATAGTATATAAGTTAGAATCAATAAGAAATCAATGATATGCTAAACATGAGTTTCCAAATAGTTTAGTTTTGCTACTCTTCCTATTACTATATGTTCTTAATACAACTTTCCATTTATTTAGCATCATTTCGTGCTAGACTAAAATCGATTTTAGATAACGCTTTAATCATTATAGAACGTTCAATTCTATACCAAACCAAACGTTCAATCCTACACCAAATCAAATTTCAACTTTCTTAATATTTCATCAGGATTTGTTCACATTTGTTTAGATTTGTTCACATTTGTTCACATTTGATAAAAATCATCTCTTATAAGTGACAACCAAGCTAAATTTGATCTGACACCAGAAAATAAGTAAATAATAAGTTAAACCATAATTGGCTAGATGAGCTTGACTTTTGATTTGGTTGTTTTCTTGCGTCAAATGTCTGTCATTAGTTTGGTTCCTATGATTGCAACTACAAAATGAGTGTCTATTTGAAAAGCTTGAAAAACATAAAAGTATGAAAAGGGAATATATATTATTGGAGTCATAAACAAAACTTCCGTCTTCTTTAAAACTCATTAAAAGATACTTAGCTTAACCACAAATTGCAAAAATAAGTTTAGCAACATTTTCGAAAAACTAATTAGTAGTCAGAATAAGTAGTAGAGAGGAAGTATAGGAGGACATATAAAACTAGATTTGAAAGAAATGACAAATAGCTAGTAGAAAGAGATGATTTCTATGTTTTTGGGGCCAATTTAAGGCCATTAGATGTTTGTCTTTTATAAAACTATGTAAAGATAGCAATAAGTCAACACTATATGAGAAAGAAAGTAATCAAATTTACGATATATTCCGCCATCAACTTAATAGTTTCTATAGATATCCGCCATTCAGTCAAAGTCTTCATTCACTTCTAGAAGGACAAAATAACCATCAAATATATGCCAATCTATGGGTGGAATATTTTACAATCACTTGTCTCACATAAACAAATCAAAATTGAATTTAATATAAAAGTTTTATTTTACAAAAATAGGCTTTTATTCCACAAAAATGCAAATATAATTGCAAACTATTCCTCTTTAGATCCCTTGTATTTGCAAGAGTTCAATTGAAATCAAGATCATTATCATTAGAAAATGTGTTTAAAATAAAGCTTAAGATAACTAATTCTTTGGACACAAGTTTATTTGTAGTTTTCATCATTTATTATATTAAGTGTTGGTAAAACAGTTTTCAAGCTTTAAGAAAAGAACTTGAGGACAAATTTGTTCTCAAATTTGTGAAAAACTTATAGAAAATACTGAGAAAAAGTTTAGAAAAGATTGAGGAAAAGTTAGAAAAAAGCTAGAAATAAATGTAATGTTTCCACCGAGAACTCCATATGAAAAGTCGATGTCACAAAATTCAAAGAATAGAAGAATTCTATTGAAAGACACAAAATGACATTTTACCTATTTTTCTATTTTTCCCCAAACAGCAAAACATTGAACTCATAAATTTTTTGCGAGTCAGACCAATGTTCAAAAGCATAGAAATGTTGAATCAAAATCGATTCACGGAAGCATTAAAGATATCTAACTCTTGAGATTTATTTTATCAGACAGTGAGCAAAATTCTGATTCTAGTTCCAGTTTTGATTCTAATTCTGATTCTAATTCTGGCTCTTTTGTGTGATAAACAAATTTAAAAAATATTTTGTCAGATAATATCACGATTTGATTGTAAATTGTGAGATCTGATTGTAAATTCAGGGATCTGATTCTAAATTCTGGGATCTGATTCTAAATTCTGGGATCTGATTCTAAATTCTAGGAAACGATCGTAAATTCTGGACACGTAAATTACAGTAGAGAAATAGATTGAAAAAATGACATTCATTTAATGCCTCAACGAATAAAAGTGATTTTCATTTTACTTTTATTTAGATTTCTTTTCATACATATATTTCTTTCATGACAAGTTCGCGGATGTTCTTGTGGCGGAACTTGTGAATTAAAATTTAAATTTTCTCACACATTCCATCACAAATAGGCTAAATCGAGATAACCTGTCATCAAAATAATGGTTTCGTGTTTCATTTTATCTGTATTTTCGATATAACCTGAAGGAGAGAACTTTCTATAACTTTCTATAACTTTCTATAACTCTCTATAACTCTCTATAGCCCTCTATAGCTCTCTTCACAATAGCTAAAGATTTAGTTTAAACTAAGAATTTCTTTACCTACTATTCAGTCTGTGATTGATTGAAAAATATTTTCTATTTGGTAGAAGCTATCTGGTGAATGGTTCCGTCACTTACAAACCGATAACTGGATTGAAGCCTCAATGTTTGGACTGGAAAGCAATTCTTTTTACGAGTGTCACTTCTCTCAAGGCAAATCTAATATGATATCAAACATATTATTGCCTCAATTTTTGCCTTTTACCTTACACAAATAGAAATAATACTTCCTAATTTACATTCTCTACGTTTTACGAATTAACATATTTTCCCAGCTTATCATCTTTTATGAATTTTTATGCATTTTATCAATCTCTATTAATTCTTATCAACTCTTATATAGTTTTATCAATACTCAGAGTAAATGACTGACAATTTTTGTCGAATGTGATTTTCAACAAATATTGAACTCTTGAAATATTGAACAAATATTGAATCTCACATAGTCTCAAGTATTTCCAATAGCTTTGCTTCTATTCTATTCAAAAGTTTTAAAACATTTCTTCTAAAAATCAATTTCAAGTTTACTAAAAAAAATAAAATAAAAATAAAAATAAAAACTAAATATTTGTGCTTAAGCTGATAATAAGTAGGTTTACAAGAAGAATTGCAATAGAAATCAATCGATAGAAGAGATATCTACGTGAACAAATAATAGCATTTGAAGACATAAATAATAAGTTATCGAGAATTACATCTTAAAACAGTTTAACTATTTGACAGCATATGCTTTATTCTCAGGCATAACTTACAAAATAGTTAGATATATACTAACAAAATTGGTAGATATATAACATATTAGCTATACAGTGGTATATAACAAACTACCAAAATATGTTAAATTTCATTCAATTGAGTCTTACATAATAAAAATGTTAAATTTCAGTGCATTCAGTCTTACATTATTCACCACTCATTTGCTTGCAATAGTCCATTCAAGCCCAAACTGCATCACATTAGGATTGAACACATCTCTTAATGATGTAAAACCACTTATTTTCAATATGACTGAAGAGTTTTCAAATGGAATAATCACTAGTCCAGAGTATAGTGACGCACCATTTGCTAGATATCCATTAAACACATTATGCGCTTGGAATATAAATGCACCGAAAGGAAAACTGATAGAAATTAATTTCGATAACTTTCAGCTCCAGTCATGTCCGTTCGATGTGTTGCAAGTTCGCGATGGCTCCACTAGCAACTCCACTATAATCGCTAATCTATGTGGAACTTCTATCCCATCTCCTATTCTTTCCACCGGAAATAGTCTTTATTTGATTTTCATAAGCGACGATTTACTTTCCTATCATGGCTTTAAACTCAACTACAAAATTCATACTTTGCCCAAAGACTGCCAGTCGAATCAGATTAGATGTCGCAATAATAACTGCGTTTCAAAGTCCAGAATTTGCGACAAATATGACGATTGCGGCGATGGAACTGATGAACAGAAATGCAAGTACAAACTCGATAAGTGGCCCAAAAAGTGTGGGTTACCTAAAATAAAGCCAGTATTAGGCAATGGCGACCGCATTGTTGGGGGACAAACAGCCATAAAAGGTAGCTGGCCGTGGATGGCCAGTGCTAAATTACGCGGTAGTCACTCATGTGGAGCTGTGCTCATTAATCATGAATGGGTTGTTAGCGCTGCTCATTGTTTTCTTTAGTAAGTTATTGGAGCTATGTTTTATTGCGTAAACTTATCATAAACATTTTCCTTCTTATGTAAGTCAAACAAATGTTAGCTCTTGGACTATATTTTTTGGAAAGTTCTCTAGGGAAAAGCATGAGGACAGCGAATCAATGCGATATGTCGATCAAATTATTCTTCATCCTCAATACCTTCGACTACTAGATGAAATAGTTAAGCTTTTGATAAGTTATTAGATTTGCAAATCGATGACTTGAACCTAAACTAAACTAACATAATCTAATCTAACCTAACCTAATCTGTTCTAACCTAACCTAACGTTACATGTATACTAAATTCAGAAATATTACAACCGGAAAGAGAATGACATTGCACTGATAAAACTGAACGCTCCAGTATTTTTCACTGAGTATATATCACCGATTTGTTTGCCGAATAAATATAGGGATATGGTTAATGAAGGGTCAGTTTGTCACGTCACTGGTTGGGGATATAGTTTTGGTACGTAAGCCTAATCTTATTATATGAGTTTATATAATAGTTTAATCTAATTCTTCTTTACCTCACTTATCATTCTTCTAATCATTACTGTCTAATGAGATTAAGTTAAAACTTATTATTCTTTGTGTGGATTATGTTAAAACTCATTATTCGTTGTGTAGGTTGAAGTTAAAACTTCAAATAGATTAAAGTTAAAACTCACTAACTTTCATATAGATTTAAGTTAAAACAGATTGTAGATTAAAGATTGCTTGAATGGATTTTAAAGTAAAGAATAATTCTAAATTCGAGTAAAGAATAATTCTAAAGTTGAGTAAAGAATTATTCCAAAGTTGAGTAAAGAATTATTCTAAAGTTGAGTAAAGAATTATTCCAAAGTTGAGTAAAGAATTATTCTAAAGTTGAGTAAATTATTACATGAACAAACATAGCAATAGCTTTAACTTGTTTTCTATTGTATTCGTTGCTTAATGGCATGAAATGATAAGAATTCTTTGCTCTTTCAAATCAATAAAAATAAACTTAAGGCTCAATTTAGTAATGCGAATCTTCAACATAAGTCACTCTAACTTAAGGTTACTTTTTAGAGTCTGACGAATCATAAGTCATAATAAAATAACTTCTTTGCCTATAGACACTGAATCATCCGATCGATTAAAACAGGCAGCCGTTCCTATTGTCAGCTCAACTAAATGTATTGAAACTTATCGTAATAACTATGTCATAGACCCTAAAATTATGCTTTGTGCCGGATATTCTAATGGTGGTCACGATTCTTGTCTGGTATATACTTACTAATTATGAATAATCAACTTTTATATTACTTTCTTCTGTCTGTCAACTGAATATTCTCTCTCCAATCAACTTTAGAAATAGAATATTCTTGTCTCTCGAATCAAATTTAGGGACAAACTATTCTTGTCTCTCATTCAGTTTAGAAATAGAATATTCCTATCTCTCATTCAGTTTAGGGGCAAAATATTCTTATCTCTTATTCAATTTAGGAACAAAACATTCCTGTTTGATTCACCCTAATCAAGTTTTTTTCTAGACTTTACTCTTGAATTTGAATTTAGTTCCTCTAGACAAAAATATATTACTTATATGTTTGATATTATTTTATATCTGAGATAATTATTCGTAGGGTGACAGTGGAGGTCCGCTCTCTTATCAGATTAAAAACAAATGGCATTTAATTGGTATTGTTTCGAGTGGGGGTATTAATGGCTGTGGACAACCAGGTATGCCAGGAATATATACCAAAGTTA
This sequence comes from Archegozetes longisetosus, assembly GCA_018873245.2. Lineage (NCBI taxonomy): Eukaryota > Metazoa > Arthropoda > Arachnida > Sarcoptiformes > Trhypochthoniidae > Archegozetes > Archegozetes longisetosus. The sequence goes on from JAEMBT020000008.1 coordinate 3,637,922, forward strand.
GACCTTTTCTCCAATGGATTCAGAAGACTGTCAAATACAATTAAGCAAATATTGCTTGACCTTTGATTTTTTGAAATTAAATGTTTTGACTTGGAATTCAGATTATAATAATGAAAATTTTGATTATCAAACAAATTGATAGAACATAACACTGTTATAGGACTGAAAATAAGAAAATTTAATAACTTCTGATTTAATTTACAAGTAATTTAACTGAATTATAAATTAAGTTATAGGTGATCTGATTGATTTATAAGTTTGTCATAAGTAATTTATAACAATTTGCAAGCAATATATTAACTTGAAAGCATTGACTTCACTTCAAGCCCCAAATTAATGATCTTTTCCTTCAGATTTTTTGCTTGAAAATTAATAACACACTTCTCCACATAAATCATAGCAAACTCTCTCCAATCTTCAGGTAATATAGAAATAAATTGTTCAGGTGAAACACTTAAAGCCAATTGGTTGAAAGTGTAGCTAAATAAGAGTCCAATATGACTATTAACATCAAGCTGATCAATATTGACTACTTTGGATTGAAGTAAATGCATAATCTGTTTGATTAGATCAGGACTTTCGCTGCAAACATCTTTCACATATGGTAATACAATATCAGGAAAATGGTTCAAAATCAGTTCAATAGCTTCAATCAACTCCATCGAGAGTAATCTTGCAGTGAAAAGCCATTCATACTTTTGATCGATTGTGTTGAATAAGTTGTTTACTTGTATCTTAACAGTTTGTTCATTGATGGAATCGTAGAGAAGTATGTATAATTCAGACGTGATTTGATTGCATTTGATACAAAAGCAGTGATTTTCAGTGTGATAGGGAGGCAAAAGTTCAATCCAAGAGACCATCTTTTTATCAATAGATTTGATTAGGTTATTTGGTGACTTATTTCTCTCAACACATTCAATACATAATAGCTGAACATTTGTGCCAATTAACTCTACAATCAATTGGCAATCAAATAGATTACGGTATTGATTGTAACTACTTATCAAAAAATTATGTCTTATACTTATTTGACACTCTTCTAACATCTTGTATACCAATCTAACTGATTTGTTTTGTTCAACTAATTGTAATAAGAATTGATAAAAGAGGTTAGGAAGAGTATTTTGTAAAAATAAAATAAAACAATTGTTGTGGAATAAGAATTTAGAATTTTCACATAAAATAGCTATGCCACAATTTTGGTCTAAATCAAGTAAATAATTAGTTGCTAAACTAATATCATTATTATCAAATATTAATTTAGATAATGTTATTAAACATAATTGTGAATTGACACTGTTTTCTAATAAGTTTATAATTGTTTGTCTCACTTGGTATTCTAGTGTTTGGCTTAAAGCCAAACGACAAAATAGAGTCAAGTCCTCTGAATATAAACCTATCAGAAAATTGTTTAGTGAACTTAATTCACATTCTGATATATCAAACCTTGAGTTTGATTCAAGTCTCTCCCGTACCAACTCCAATATTACCTTACTTCTCATCTTTAATCTTATTAAATCTGAAAATTCTAGTTTTGCGCTATTTATCATATTTAAAACTAATTTTTGAGTACTTGTATCCTTCAAGTTATAATGTTTGACATCTAACAAAATATTAACTAAATTAGCACAACTATTCTGATAACTACTGACTATATCACTATCAGTTTCAGCATTTAAATTACAAGCAAAGTGTAAAACAGAATTTAAATAAGACATTATATTGAATTGGTCTTCAAGTTTGATATTTGTATCGCTTATTAGTTCATTTATATCAGAACTGAGTTCTCTTAAAGTAGGCCTTCTCAATGAATAAATAGTTCTCTTTTTGTTCTCCATTTGTGTGACTAATAATAAGTAATTTCTTGTATTTAATAAATAATCAACATTTAGAAAAGTTCGCAAATTGAGCCTTAAAACTGGAACTGACTTCTTATAGTCAACAAACAATGGAAGATAATTGAATCCATATGTTTGCAGTCCTTCATCTGTTAGTAAGTGTAAAGTGTCGTCACTTTTGTTCATGGAAAAGCTCTTAATTTGATTGTTGAATTTAATTTTTTGTGATAGTTCTACTCTATTGTAAATGTTATAATAATAAAAATCAGTTTTAGTCACTACTATTAATGCGCTTCCTATCAATTCATTTGATGATCTAAATATAGATGGATTAATCATTTTAGCTGAATTAACTTCACTTGAGGTCAAAGTTGACGCATTCAATGGATCTGTAGTGTAATGTCTTATTTTATGGTAACAAATTAAGTCAATATCAATGAGCGAATCGCCTGATAGGAAGTACTGACACAACAAGACTTCAATCGATGCGCGACATATCGGAGTGTCGACATGTGAATGATTCATATTAATTGTGAATTTACAGCTAAGACTTTGGTCAACCGGTCCTATAACTTGTTCGCTATGAATCATATTATTATCTCTAACTTGTTGTCTATCACTTATGCCAAACATTGATGGAAGTCGTATTGTTTTTGACTTGTCATCAAAATGCCATTCAATACATTTATTATCCAATGTGTTACTGCTAGCACTTTCACCATCACTGATATTATTGTGTTTCAAATCGAAATTTTGTACATTTTGTTCGTCATAATCAAAGATAATACTCAATAAACTTAAATGACTTTGGGACATAAGAGCGATATAGTGTTCAAGAAATACTAATTTAGTGGCAAACCAATGAAGTTTAATGTCCAAAAGGAATATGAAATCAGTTTTTAAGATATTTTTAGAGTATTTATAAGTTTGATAGCAATATAACAAAACTCTAAAACCACATAAAATACTCAAATTAGCGCTGGACTCACAACAAGCAATATATTGAGCCTCTCGACCAATCAATGGGTCATTTATTTCGATCACTTCTGGAACAATAGTTTCGCGTATATTATAATCATTTTGATTGTTTCTATTAGATAATGAGCCAAATGGACGTATTCTTATGGGCTGTTCTTCAATCCAATAGTTACAATAAACCCTAACTGTCTTCGAGTTTATATCGCTTTGATTGTCACCAAAAATGACTAAATAGTTACCAACATCAGAATGAATCAATTGTTTGACACTTGATTCAATCAAAGGTACAGTTACGATTGGTTCAATTGGTTTAGACTGTTGCGAACAAGTAGTCAAAGGATATATTTTGATGAAACCAATAGTTTGATAAACAATAATTAGTTTATTATCTTTAGTTACAGTTATGTGACTTGGATTAGGTTCCGTTAGGAATACATCTTGCGATGAAAAGTTATAACAATTCAAATCCATTATTTCGCCTGACACACTTATTGAAAACAATCAGTTTTTATCTTTATTTTTATTATTATTAATAACAATTATTACTAATAACAATGTTTTGTCACGTGTTTTATGCTTTGAGCTGTAGCATAACAGCGCATGTGTTCACTCTAAACCAGAAATACCCAACAACTTTGAAGCATTTAAAGTTGGCATAACTTTTTTACAGAGTTAGAAAATCAATTTAAATCAAATTACGATGTATTATCAATTGAAATTGTAGCCAATAAATAATAGAATAAAAGAAATCTCAATTGCAATCTTTTCGGGATATTTGATGACAAATTTCTGACAAGAAAACAAAGACTAAATGTTATGGTACAGTATCAAACAAGAGATCTGGATGAGTAGAACAGATATCATGATTGACTCGGCCCGATCAGAGATGCTGACCAGAAACTCTTTTGACGAATCTGACAAGTCACGATCTGATGAATAGATGACTGTAGAAACAGACTGGAAAAGCAAAGTTTCCAGCTTGAACCTAACGGTGAAAAGTTTATACGGTTTTTATTGATCTTACTTTGTTTCTATCGATTTTCCGCTTTTACTGATTTGGCCCATTAAACCATGACTGCCACCTCTGATCGGGTTCAGAAAATCATCAACTTTGCATTACTCTTCCAGATCTCTCTTCTGATACTCATGGCATTGAAGGTTTTGAAGAGGGCATTTGGTTTTTGTTCTTTTGTGATTTGAAAATCAAATGTTCAAGTTACAGTTTCATACAATCATTCTTTTTGATGAATAGTTCTTATTTGGATAGAAAAGTTCTTCAATCAATCCATTTCTTTGTATGTTGTACGCAAAAGTTTTCACTAAAGTTTAGCGCTTGTGCCAATCATCTAAAAATAGTCTGAAATTATACAGTTGCAAATAACATAGAGTTATGAAATTGAAGATCTAGATTAGTTTTATAATAGCATAAAACTGTGAAACTAAGAATTTAGATTATCCAATTCTATTTGGCTCAATACTTTCATTAGATTGTTGAACAATAAAAATTCATTTTATCATATTTATAAGTCTCAATATATAACTAGAATTTATTACTTATAAAGTCAAATAAATTAGCATCAATTTGTTGGGTATAAAGTTTTGTTGCTTAACAGGATATCAGTTACTTATTATCTTTACTTTTGTATCAAAATAATAGTTCTTAGTGAGTTATAACTACAACTAAAACCTTATCTTCTCAATTCTGACCTCCAATTCATTGAAACTCTAGCTTAACACAAATTTCATACAAATGATATACATGACTAGTAATAGTTCCTAATAAATCTTATGATATATTCTCATGATTACGTCCATAGGGTTGCAAACTTTTTTAGTTTGAGGACCTTTTATGAAGTCTATTCAGTATTTTTGAAATATCTGAAATAGATTTATTTTGTAATCTTCACCTATTTTCTACTATGGCTCTAACCTAACGAAAAATTAGAACAAAACTCTTAATTGTTTAGGAATTGACTCAAACTTTAAAATCAGCTCTAAGAAAGATATAACATAAGCAGATTTTATGTTTCCGAGACCATTGATTAGTGTTGATACCATATAAATTGAAGCAGAGTTTCATTTTCGTATCAAAAAGATTAAAGAAGCAAGATGAGAAAGTGTCATTTGTTCTATCAGATAATTCTTCATACGTAACCACTAATAAATCATTTGATTTTGAGAAACTTAATTATTTTGCGAGTATAAAAAGGAGTTTATCTCATACTAACTGCAACACAACAGTTTGAATTTGGAAAATGTTGTGCAAAGCAGTTTGCCTGTTGGTCTTCTCCCAATTAGCTATTGGGGCTGTTATTGAGCCACCAGTAGACTTCAGCCGACACCAGATTATAAGAATCTTACCTGACAAACTCAAACAACTGGATGTGTTGGCAAAAATCCAGACTGACTTTGATGTAATTGAACTTATTCAAAACTTTTTTCTTTCCATTTCACTTCTCAATATTGTACTTTTATCTAAGAGCTAACTTTAATTTTTTCTCATATTTATCAATGATAGATGGACTTCTGGAACCCTCCAATGACTGATCTCAGACCAGTCCTGACACTCGTAGGCCCAGAACAATTAGCTTTCTTGTCAGCGCTCAACAGTTCAAACATCAAATACGAAGTCGCGGCTCAAAGTTTCCAAAAAGTCATCGATAAGGAACGCGAAGAAAACCAAAGAAACAAAGCGTATTACAATGCAAGAGCTTTCGATTACGAAAACTCTTATCACACATACGCTGAAATTGTATCTGAATTACAGAGCCTTCCCTCACAAAGTGAGTAACACTGATTTTAAAGTATATGATTCTTTCAAGACTGAATTGGCTAATAAATCAAATTTGCACAAAACTAATTAACAGGTAATAAAGTTACTTATAAGAGCATCGGAACCACATATGAGGGCCGAGCCATTCCCTCGATCACAGTTACAAATCCAGGTGGAAGTGGCAAAAAAGCAGTATTCTTGGAATGTGGTATCCATGCAAGAGAATGGATATCTACTGCTTCCTGTTTATGGATTGCTAACAGGTTGATAACTGATTCTTCGGAAAGTGCCCTTTTGGATAAATTCGAATTCATAATAGTACCAACTCTTAACTCCGATGGATACGTCTATACCCACACTACTAACAGACAATGGAGAAAGACTAGATCCTTTATAATGGTTGTTACGGGGCAGATCCTAACAGAAAGTATGCATTCATTGAACTAAATAATTTTTAATTAACTAAATTATATGATACTTAGTTGGGACACAGCCTTCTGCCAACAAGGAGCCTCAACCAACCCTTGCAGTGATACTTATTGTGGACGAGCAGCCTTCTCTGAAAAATGCGCGAAAGCCATGGCTGATTTGATTCAGACCAAAGCAGGCTCGATCGCTGCTTATTTTGCAATTCACAGCTATAGTCAAATCTGGATGTACCCCTGGGGTTATACTACCACTTTACCACCCAACAACGCTGAATTGGTATACTAAATTTTTATTCTTTACTCTATTTTTATCCATTACTAACTTCTTACTCTTCCAACCTTTTTTATTCTTTACTAATATTTTATTTACTAACTTTTAACTCTTTACTAACCTTTTATTCTTTCCAATCATCTCACACTTTACAAACTTTTAACAAGATTTCGTACAAAAAACTATCACTTGTTTCAAAACTTCATATCTGATCTCTCTAAAAGATACTTTATTCAAACTTGTACTGGATGCACAACGAATAATCGAAACTAGTGATCATATTTTTTTGTTTTCATATTCACCAAACCAAATTGCTTAGATGCACAGATAAAACAATCTTTGACTCAAAATCTAATACTAATCGGTCATTTAATTCAAAACTAAATTTAAAAATTTAGTGCTTGAAAAATACACATTATCAGCTCTGATCTCAAAATCTAACTCTAATAACTCATACATAATACACGTGATAGGAATAGAAATTCAGAATGCGCTCAATTTTTTAAGGCCATCTCTATTGTTCCTTATCATTGACTTGCGTTAAAGAAAGCTCAAATGAAGTCTTCAATATTGAACCTTTTCTATAAAGTTTTCTGCTCGATTATTCGATGGACACGATGTATAAGAAAAAAGTTACTCATAAACTTTTCAAAGTATACTATTCGTTGAGTGGAAACTGAAATCTCTAATATTAGGAAAAAAAGTGTTCAAGTGTATATTTAGTGGTATAATTTTGATTGAACACAGTTAATAATTAAAGAATGTTTTGTTATAAAACAGAGCAGGTTGTCGACAGCAGCAGTTGCCGCCATCAAGAGCACAAATGGTCTAACTTTTACGCAAGGAAGTATTGCTAATGCTATCTGTAAGTGAGACATCTATCAAAAGACAATACAGCAAACTAATAATACTTTGCTTGTAGACTTAGCCTCTGGTTCTAGCATTGATTGGTGTTACGATAAAGTTAGTACCTGCAAAGTAGCTTTTGCTTTGGAATTGAGAGACAAGGGTCAGTACGGTTTTGTTCTTCCTGCCTCTCAAATCAAGGCTGCCTGCACTGAAACCTGGAATGGAATTAGAGCTGTTCTAACACAAATTTAAATTTCTATTGTTAATATTATCTATTTCTTCTCAATTATCTTTACTAATTACTGTTTGTTCTATCTTTCCTTTATGAGTTTATTTGGCTAACAATTAAATTTGTTTTTACTTTCATTTCAATTTATTTAATTAAAGATAGTTTTTAATTTGGCTAACTTTCACATACACTTAAGTGGTTTTTATAATACAATATATAAAGACATAGTTTGTTATTGGTTTTTAAAAACCACTTAATTATATATGAAAGTTAGACATGTATAACTGTATCGGTCTTGAATTGAGTGTTTATAACTTTAAACAGACTTGTTATTTCACTTGAGACCCAATCAAGCTTATGCAACATTGATAGCAAGCAGTAATATAACACTATTACTGCTGAATATTCAAAAAGTTCAATCTCACTATCAACGATAACAGTTCTGATAATCCCCATTTTTGCAAACGGATTAATCAAGATCACAGCAATTTTCAAGATCACATGAAATTCTCACTCATCGTTTGAATATATTTCATTTCTTAAAGTGTTTCCGTTCCAAACTTGATTCAAATAGCAAAACCTATTACTAAAAATATCACTCATTTCCTAATTGGAGCATTTTATTACAATAAAGATTTTCATCAATTATCCAAAATACTTTTTATTAGACTTTGATTATGACTCAATTCAAAACTAAAACAATCCTGTGCCTAGAAATGAACAATCATTTATTAAATAGTGAATTACATTGCAATTTATAACAACATAGAACGATGTGAATGGCATCAACTCTTTTCATTCACTCATAACAAGAGCGAACAAAGCAAAGAATATGAACACAACCCCACCAATTAGTGTCACTAAAAATAATAATTCAACAAATTATTAAATACTTATTCAATCAAATGTTCGAAAATTAATCTATTTATTGATGAGTTACCAGTTTTGACAGAAATCATTTGTGCGATAATCCTTCCTCCCAGTACTGCAATACCCGTACATATGCAATGACCGCAAAGAGCGCCAATCGTTACTCCAATCACATCCTATCAAATCCACATAAAGCAACATTAATTTTCAATTTAGTTTCAATTTGATTTCATCCTTTAATTAGTGTTAAATACCTCACGAGCAGCTAATATAATAGTGCTTATTTGTGATCTATCGCCCCATTCGGCCAAAAAAGTCATTGTAAATGTTTCGATAAAAACTAAAGATACGTAAAGCATGAGTTTTCTCCTCAGTCGTGAAGTTAACGAAACTGAAGATATTGTTTTGATAACTCCTGTTTCTGGATCTTCACTTGAAGTTGATACCATCTAAGAGTAGAAAAATTATTTCAATTGTTTTCAATTATTTTTAACTATAAAAATAACTATAACTCAAGTCCATAAAGTGAATGTATTATTGCAAAATGTAGATTAGTTCTGAAAAATAGTTCACTTGAAAATGAAACCATTTCGAGGTTTAGAAAAATAGATTAATTGCATAATGAAGACACCAAAACCTGATCATATACTGAACTTTAATGACAAATAGAGCTGAACTCGACTTTATAGAGATCTCGACAAGGATTAATAGATTTTTTATCATTAGGTTAATTGTAAGACGTAACTAACAAGAAATAACAGGTAAATTCGTGTTTTGCAAAATAAATACAAATACTATTCTCATTATCACCTGATAAGAGATATAAAAGTTTAATCTACGAAACAGTTGGAAGGTAGGAAAATATGTTACTAATAAGTCGAGATTTTATCTGCCGAATGCAATTAAATATATTTTCTGTTTGATAGAATAGTCTTCAACTGAAATTTTTCCAAATTAATATACGTAAATTATGATTAGGTTGAAAAGTATTAAAATTAAGGTTCCTATATATCGAACTTGAAATTTAGACTAGACTTCGGATAACAGTTCGCTGTTTTGGTCAATAGAGTTGTCACCAGTACTGATCAATAAGTTAAAACTCTCACATTATATTCTAAATCCGCAGTTTCTCTTTTGCTGAGAGACTTCTGGACCTCTTCATATTCTTCTTTTCCCTCATCATCAGACATAGAGTGACCTTCATATCGAAAATGTAAAAGTATTCAATTAATCATTTCCTCATTAATCACTAAAATGCAATGAAAAAAAGTTATAACTTCAATTCCCAACTTGTCCCTTGTTGTTACATTTCATTCTAACCTAACTCGACACTCAGGAGTGTAGTCAACGCGCGAACAATCTAAACATAATTTAATATTTTTGAGAGAGAGTTTAGTTAGATCTGCATGATATGCAACAATAGACAGAAGTCGAGAACTGAACCAGAAACGATTAACAAATGTATTGGACAACAAAATGAAAACTCTATAAATTGAAAATGGTCTTCATTAGACGATTGATACCTTCGTAAAGCATTTTAAGACCAAAAAGTGCAAATAATATAATAGATCCATAATGAGTAATATACCGAGGGATTATTGTAGTTGCCATTCCCAATAGTACTGCAAACAAATAGCAAAATTTTGAATTAATTCAAACTTCAAATCAAAACAGTGAAATACCCGCTAAAGTGTTCATAACAAAAATAGCAGACATGGCAGCCACGAAGACAGTAGATCGCGAGTGTCTCATTGCCATTATAGCCGCAATGAAGAATGTTTTGTCTCCTAGTTCGGATACGATTATCACTGAAAGCGATGCTATGAAAGCGTGAACAAACTTGACTTGACCTAAACGTGACCACAAGTCGTCTTCAAAACTCTGTCAAATAAATTAAAAATAATAAAAATTGTTATTATTGTAAGTTTAGTCCAAGACTGACATTGGACTTATAGCCATTCGATCTGAAAGTTTATAAAAAGCTATTTGTATTCATATAATCATTACTATTGATATTATTAACTTTGAAAGAAAAACATTTATCTCGTGTTACAGAAATTCATGTCTCGGGTTATGGATCAGTTGTAAAGCTATTTAACTTAAACACTGAATCAAAAAGTGTTTAAACTAGCAGAAAATGAAGTGAAAATAAATTTAGAATGATTGATTAAATAAAAGCCGAAAAGAACAATTGACATTGGACAGAGGAGCAATAGACTCACTTCTTGACTGGATTTGCTGTCAACATAATTGACAGAGTCTCTTGGTTTGATTCGACTGTTATCACGATTTTGGCTGGAATTTTGCTCACAATTAATGGTAGGAATGAACGAAATCAATAGAATAGTAATCAAAATTAAGTGATTTGTCGGTCTTTTCGGCGAAAATATATTCATAAATAATGAATTATTTTATTATTATTATTATTATTATTATTATTATTTCGACAATTTATGGTTGCATTGCTTAATTTATTAACATTTGAATTAAGGCTTAAATTATTATTAAATAATTGAATTAAATAATTGTCTTTTGACACACAATTAACTAATGATAATATGGCCTTCATTGAATCACTTGATTACTAACTAATTTAAGCAATAATTTAAATAAAAATCACAAACAATCAATTAATAGAAATAAAATCTATTGTCTATAACTTAGAAGTATTGAACCGAATTGTATTATCAATTCGGTGCTTGAGTACAACTCACTGACTGATAAACTGATTTATTAGCAATGGAATTGACTCTATGAGTTAAAATACACTTCACTCTATATCTTTCAATTGAAGTGCCTTTCACTCTATCCCATAGTTCTGAGTCTGCGTTATCATCGAAAGTATTACTTGCGAATTTTTCAGTTAGACCACTATTTATACATCAATAACTTATTGATATGTAAACGTAAATCAAACATTAGTTCATTTATTCATTGTTTTATATTATATCGATTTAATTCTCAATCAAAATATCTGTTTTAGTATTAAATACTAGAACTTTATGTAAAAGTTTTTCGTTGAAAATAAGTTTATTTCCTTCAGACTTTAGAGCATAAGTCTACTAAAACTTTTGAAAACTAGTGTTACTACGAATTAGTCGATACATTTTTAATTTTGTTTTATTAAATCCAAAGCAAATCATAATTTCATAATCTCTAGTTCTTATAAGTTATTAAATTTCAACATGTTTCAACACAAGTCTAAATTAAAACCACATTTTATAGACTCAGTACTTAAATTTTGATACCAGATTTATATCTATTATCCATCTCTTGTATTATACAAGAAGTTCATTTCTAAAACTTTTCTCGAATAAGTAGTACAAGTCTTAAAAAGATTTTAGTTCTCATTATTCATTCATCTAAATCATTTGAAAGTTTATGAGAGTTTGAGAAACAAACTGAGAAGCATATAATTACGTAATTATTCTCCATTCACAATTGATTGTCTTAATTTAAATTTTCATAAGTTAAGCCTCTCTTTTTTGAACGTATAGATAAGCCCTTTAAAAAAGAACAAGAGGAAATAAGTTTTAATTTCTTAAGGGTTTATTTATACCTTTTTAAAAAGGCTTAACTTAATGTTCAAGACAGAGACCTGACTGTATAACTTGATGACTATCTGATCCTTGACTGACTTCAAGAAATATTACGACAGCGCTATTGCGACATAACGTAAGAGCATATCAAGCTCTCTAAAGTAGACAAAGTTAGCAAAACAAGCGACAAGCGCGACATATGCGGTGAGCAACAGAAACTTGAACCCATTTTTCCTCAATTGTTTGCCACGAATGTCGCACTTTTTTCTAGTCTTTTCGAAAGATTCTAATGCCAGTTTAACTTTTCAGTAGGTATGAGAGCCGATTCTCAACTTTTCAATTTAAATCATTACGTTTTAACTGAAAAGTCAAGTTAAAGCTTAAGATTCAGATTTAATACAGTTCTCAATTAATAATTGATAATTTCTGACTTTAATCGAAAGATAAATCAATTTTTACGAGTTGTTCGTATTTATTAATTATTAAGAGAGAAGCAGTGAACAAAAGCAATAGACAACCGGTTCAGATCTATAGCTCACAGAACCGAAGTTACACTGGTATAGTACCTGAGGCTATATAAGATCACATGACGTCAATTGAGTGTAAGTAAGAGTGGAGTCATCGAAATAATACAATTCATCTCTCATTACTATATAGACTGAAAGAGCAGTAATTGATTAAAAAATTAATATTTGATTGAAGAAAAATTAGATTATTATTAAACTAACAAATAAATTTTTATTAAATCAAAATAGACTGCAACTGAATTATATTGTAATTAATGTCTACTCCAGCTCGAAGACGATTAATGAGAGATTTCAAAAGGTAATTATCTAAAAATAATACATTTTTCTACTCATTCAATATACCAAAATCAATGTTTACCACATAACAAAACGAATATTTTATTTAAAAGCCAGCTGTAGTTTTACTCATATTTGTTGAACTAAATACATAATATTTGGTTTTTAGACTACAAGAAGATCCTCCTGCAGGAGTTAGTGGAGCTCCAACTGATAATAATATTATGATATGGAATGCAGTCATCTTTGGGTAAGAAACCGTTTCAAATCTCACCATTTTGTCTTTGTTTTTTATTTATTTTTATCTATTTGTTCCATTAACTGCTTGTTTTATTTCTTTTCAGTCCACGCGACACTCCTTTTGAAGACGGAACCTTTAAGTTGACGCTTGAATTTACTGAAGAATATCCTAATAAACCTCCAACTGTTCGGTTTGTGTCGAAAATGTTTCATCCGAATGGTATGTCAACTGTTTATTATCTTATCATATATTTTTCAATTGAGTGGCATCACTGTCTCAGCGTTTTACCAGCATTACTCTATTGTCTTATGATGAATAATATTCCGGTTAATACTAGATGATTTTGGATCTTGATTGATCTAAATTTTGATTTGCTAACTGATAAATTCGTTTGTTTATGTCAGAGATGACTATATTTAGTTGAGTACGTCTCCAACTAATTGATTAAGAATTTGATCAAGCATCCTTCTCAGAATCGGTCTCTTCTGAAAAGTTGCTAAAGGTAACATCTAAATTGATTTGTTTTGTTAATGCACCCATTGTTACTTTATATCTCATGAGAGCAGATGAAATTACATTTCTACTGGACGTGTATTTTAGGCCTCACTCATCTCAGTATTAATTTGATAGAAAGATAATGTCAGAAGATGTCTCAATCTAAAAATTGCTTTGAAAGTATCAATTGAAAAAATCGACATTTGATTTATAAAGCCATTACTTTAAATGTTGAAAATGTCAGACGCGATATCCGAAGCCAAGTCCAAGATCAAGGATTTGGGATTTTGCCCACATCTCAAGCTAATAGCAATTAAAATATTCCAATATATATTGCAATTGCAAGATTAATTTTAGTATTAATGGCCTCATGTCTCAATTGCAATCATAAAATTTGATAGCTTAACAAACATACATTAGTTTGTTTTGCTGTTAAAGTTGTTAGCCTTTAAAACAGTAAAGTCGTACTACCATTATGTCTAACTCTTGATCTATTTTAAGACCAGCTTAAGCCCTGACCTTTTACTTTATTTATCTTAAAATTTGCTTCAAACTCACATGAGCTCTTTTACAAATTTGATTCACTTGTCAATTAATGCGTAATCCATTGATTTATTTTGACAAAACTCAAGTCAAACAAATTATTTTATAGGACTATTCCTATTTTTCAATAATTGATTCGTTGATTAAATTTTATGTTTAAATCTGCCATTTTTTCATCTATTTATCTATTTAGTTAACGTTTTACAGTTGAGAAATGATTTAATCCTATTGAACGTTTCAAGTAATTTATTGAGTTGACTGAGTCTATTCACTAGTTTATTCTCAATAGACTTGAAAAGACTGGTGTTAAAAGACTGGGTTTTTGTCGTTTCAACTAAAACGTTTAGAATCACTCCAATTAGCGTTTGACTGATTTCCGAGAGCGAGCAACAACATCTAATTTAGCATTAATATTCATAACCTTATTTTTATTAATGAGAATTTTTAATTTTCAATTTAGTTCTATTGTATTTCTATTGTAGCGTTGGTTTGATGTGGTAGATTTACGTTTTTCTCTCACTAGCATTCACTGCACGCTATTTACTCCTTATTTGAATTAAACGGATTCTCTAATTGTAATGAAAAGCATACGTCAAAAGTGATGACTGTTTTTCCTGAGATCTAATATCAATATAGTAGTAGTAATAGTATCAGTAATAATATCAGTAGTAATACATGAGTGGTATTAAGTTTTCGAAAATTTCGATTTTAGTTATTTGCTTATTTGATCTGCTCGACTGACAAATTAAACTTGAAATGAACAAATATAATAATTTGTATTCAAAGTCCAAAGGTTGTCAACCCCTGCAAGTCTAATATCTACGTTTGCTCAATATCAAACAGAATGTATAACATACATTATAATCAGATACTTTCAACCTAACATGTTAACAAACTTCATCAGTCAATGTATGGATTGGTTTTGATGAATCCATAGAAATATTGAAATATTTGGTTGTGACTTAACGTTCATACTGTTAGTAATTGTTGGAAACTATTGACTTATGATAATATTACGCTTAACAAGAAACTTATATTTAATTTACTAAGAAACTGCTAACCAAAGCTTTACCTGAAACTTAATACTATAAATAGATTTTTAAACTTGAAACTAAAAATAAAAATTTTGAAATCACATTTTAAAAAAATAAACCAAATTCGAAACATAAGCTTCAGAAAAAAGCACATGAAAACATCTGTCCGATATAAACATGAATTTTTAATTCAATAATTCAGAGTTTGATATAATGATATGTGGAAAAAATCTTGAAAACTATTTGATTTAATTATTTGATAGCAAAAACTTGTTTAAGTAGACAGTTATTAAATGACTAAATGAAACATTTTTGATAAAATATAAGCTAAAAAATATCAATCATTAGTTTCTCAACTGATTCATTCAGAGATAAGTTAATTGACTTTAGCGTTGAGTTATGACTAAAAAGTATTCCAAAAATAGATGAATGTCTACAATGAATAGAGTAATGCACTTGAATATGAGATATAAGTTAAACTTGAATAAACAATTATTTGAATTACAGTGTACGCCGATGGAAGCATTTGTTTAGACATATTGCAGAATCGTTGGAGTCCTACTTATGATGTATCAGCGATTCTCACATCAATTCAATCATTATTGGATGAACCCAATCCTAACAGTCCTGCTAATAGTCTAGCGGCTCAACTCTATCAAGAAAATAGACGCGAATATGAGAAACGGGTTGCTGCAATTGTAGAGCAAAGTTGGCTCAATTTCAGTGAAGACGAAGAAAAAGAAGCTAAGAAGGAATCCTAATAATAATTATTCATCACATAATTGAAAATAATTATCATTTTTCGTCTATTTGTTCATTGTAATTATGTAACGCTAATCAATTATTACTATTACTTTCAGGAGTTATAATAACGCATTTTATGTATAGCAACAACACTGTACTTATTCTCCTAATATTTTAAGAGAATTGTCATTAGGAATCAAAGCCATTGTTTTTAATAATTCTATAAAATGTTTTATGTTTGAGCTATTTTCAGATAAAAGTCCACTTTTTGCCTAATTTAAAAATATTGTGCACATTAAGTATATAATAATATACATTATAAAATATATATATATATATTATAAATATGCGTTAGTTTAATAACAACTATATTATGATTAGAAAAACAATTGCATTACTGGATTATAGAACTTCTAAGTCGACGTGTCTCACTTGAGGATGTCTTTTCTGTAATATAAATTTGAAATATCTTTAATTGATTTTAATTAAAATTTTAATTTTCTCTATTCAATCAAATCGACCTTCAATTCCTTTTCTATTCTGTCGACCTCCGCTCCCAATAAGTCTACTATGTTCTCCCCGTGTTTCAGGATAAACGCTTCCACTTCTACCAACTCTTTCACGCTTTGCATTTCCTGTAATTTCAATCATCAAAATCACCAATAACTACATGTTTTAACCTACTCGTACCTTAAGTAAGGCCTCCATATCTACAGAATCCAAGTAACGTCTGGTTAATGTTCTTCCATCAAAATCAACTTCAGCTAAAAAGTAAAATATCTTAGATTCGAGTTGCAAACAAATTGAAAGTTTGAATACCTTTATAGCGAACCATTTCATTTCCCATGTCAGTGGCCTTGACATCGTGAATGGCTCTAACCATTTCATCGGCTTCTAATTGTTTATTAATCTCTTGAAGTCTATCAGTGGGTATAGATCTGCCAACAAGTGCACCACTATTAGTGTAAATAATGAAAGAGGCCACAATTCCTAATAAGCCTCCAATAGCTAATGAACCGACAGAGTCATAAACAGAAGTATTGAAATAAGTTGTCAGACCCATACAAGAACCAGCTATGATCACTCCCACCACTGCTGCCAAGTCTTCTAATAATACAACGTTGACACTTGGATCAGTTCCTCTATAAACTTGAAACCATAAGATTGATTAGTGTTTAGGTTGTAAAATAGTATGAGTGTTGAATGTTAAAGTATCAAATACCATATTCTTTGACAGTCATTCCAGCTCTATGTGCACCTTTTCTTGCGGCATTTAATGCTATTAATAAAGTTCCACCTTCTGATATGAGTGAACCACCCAGAATAAAAAACGCCCAATAAAGCGATTCAATAGTTTCTGGATGAAGCAAACCATTAACTCCGTGATAGAATGAGAGGCCAGTTCCCGCGCAGAATATACCGACACCTGATATGAGTGATGCAATATAACGCATTGGGTGATAGCCGTACGGATGGTCTTCGTTTGGCTTTTGGAGAGACTTTCGTATACCGAACGCTAGTATTAATTGATTACACGTATCCGCCAGAGAATGGATGGCTTCTGCAAACAAACTATGAGATCCAGTGTAGAGCCAGGCCAAGGTTTTGAATAAGAAATTGGCTGAATTTCTGTTAGATACTTATTCAGTGTTAGTAAGTTTCTCGAAACTATCAACGATCAAGCTATTGAATACTCACATACAAACTGCTGTTACTACAACACGGCCTGAGCCTCTCAGTATTTCGTCTCTCAACTGTTCAAAAATTTCAACAGAGTAAAACCTGACTAACTTTAACATTGACTTAAGTGGTTTTTAAAGAACAATATTAAAATCTCATTGGAAGATGCGGCTTAATTGTAATTAATTTTTAAAAACTACTTAAATAAATGTTCAAGTCAGACAGGTTTTAATATATATATATATATATGTATATAATAAAACTATAGTTATAATATTTTGATAATTAATCTTCATTTGATCACACCTTTGCTTCTGGATCATGGATTCTCTTAAAGTCTTTTAACAGCTTCTTTACATGAAAAACACCTTCGGGGAAAATTTCAGACATTTTACTCAAATAATACTGAGATCTTTGATTTTTGAAAATAAAACTGACTGTCTATATATTTTTGCTCTTCTTCTCTTCGTTGGACTAATGCCTTTTGTAATGCCTCCCAATTTCCCCAAACTTGAAGAGCTCTGAATAGAAGAACTATCAGTAAGTGACTGGTCAATATGGATGTTTAACCGGATTAACGGCATTTCGATGACTTATTTGTTAGCCGTAGTAGACACATGATTAGAGTTGGACAAAATAGTTGATTGATTTAATTATCCTTGAATCTTTTTTATGGAAACTCGATCCAATAATTAGAGTATTGACAAAGTCAGTAATTCATGGTTTCAAAGCATCTTCTGGTAGATGATTTATATTTCAACACATATATTTAACTTGAAATATGAATCATGCATTAGAAGTCAATATTTGATAATAAAATTTCAGATTTGATTTTAGGGTTTGTTCCATAATTATATTAGTCAACTATTTTGCCGAACTCTGCACATGACATTCCAAATTGTAGATAAAGGATCAAATGTTTATTTAACGCCAAACACTCGACCACTTCCATCGCAATCAACAGCGCTAACAATAGTTAGAAACACTTTTTTCAATAAACATTAATTTTCAAGAAAATGTTGCCAAAAGCTCATTATTGTTGTTACCGCACATTTAGAACTTTTCTTTTAGTTTAAATATCATTGAAAACCAGTTTAAGGGTTAAACAACAATTTATTGAACGCAAGTCACTGGTGTTGACGCAAATTAAAGTTAATTGAGAAAAGTGTTCTGACTATCGTACGCACTGTTGATGATTGTGATGAGAGTGTTTGATATGAAACAAAAATTTGATCCTTTATCTACAATTTGGTACATCATACGTAAAAATAGGTTGACTAACAAATAACTTATCGAAATCTGGCTAATCAGGTGAAATATTTTGATAAACTGATCAATACTTGGCTTCAATATCTTTCCTGAGATAAACAGTAATTGGGGGCTCATTAGCGTAAGGACTTCTTCGCTGAAATTTTCTCAACTCCGCCAAATCATTTGGTTTTAACAAGTATTCGTTCATCGCACGAATAGGAGTAATAAAATTACGTCCAGTGTACGACTTGTTCTCAATCTTTGGTCGATCTTTACTTAACTTTGGAATCACTAAAAGATGAAGAGAAATAAAACAAAAAAGTTATTCAATTCAATCAAGTATTCTTTGAAGGCTTTTCAAAATTTCGTCTCCGAAGCTCTTATTGAAGTTTTGGCTTAAATTACGTTTAATTGAAATAAAATTGAATTAAAACTAAGAAAACTGTTTCATTTGTTGATACCTTTAATATCTTCTTTAATCGAAACATTAGGGAATGAATTCTGGTCTTTATTGTCATCTTTTTGATCAACTGTTTTGAGAGTTTCATCAGTTATTTGGCCAGTTTTGTCATCAGCAGTTTTATCATTAGACGAACAAAACGATTGAGTGTTAATTAACTGAAAACTAGGATTAATATTAAATGATGCGAGAAGTGATGAGTTGTTGAGATAGCAGAAATGTCTTTGGATTCTTAGCGAATGGAGCTGATTGGACTTAGTGATGATAATAGTATTTTTAATATATATGTTATTATAAATTGATGTTAATAATGAATGCTTTAGTGATCGAATAGCTAATGGCATCTTTCACTATTTTAATTCAATAAATACTTTTTATATTATTTTATTAGCTTTTTTAGTTTTTTACTTTCTTTCAGTCACTCAATAAATCCATCAATACTTCAGTTGTTGTCTTATTTTCAGTCAATTTGATTATTTATTAAAGCGCCAAATGGACTAACAACTAAAGCAATATATATAATAATATAAGACTTAAAAGAAGATCTAATTAAACGAATAATGATTGAGAAAATAAGATAAAGTAATTGGTATATATTTATAAGAGAAGAGTATTCAATGATGGTATTGGCGTTGTCTCACAGTAAATTGAAGGTCAACAAATAACAGCTGATTTCACTTCTCAAGCCACACATTATGCTATACCGATTTACTTATTATTTATTTTTAGATCTTCTTCACTATCCACTAATTCCTTATTCAAATATTAACTCTAATGGTAATTATCATTTTTATTAATTACTTTTCTAATTATTACCTTCCATTTTTACTCTTATTATGTTTCTATTTGTGTTTGAAGTTTATTTTTCGTAACAAAAATCAAATCATAAATCTATCAATTGATGATTGAACACAATTATTATTTATTTGCCTTCTGTTTTATCTACGTATTTATATTTGAACTTATTTGTAGCACTTTATAATTAGTCTTTATGAAGCTTTGAAACAATATTTAATTATAATAGCCGGTAACTGCTAGAGAAAGTGCCTAAAAGTTTTCGTTATATCTCTTATTTAAACTAAGTTGTATTGAACTAAGACGGTATAACTAAAAATTTGCACTTAGTTTCAACTTAACGCTTTCCCTTTCTAATTATTTCTCTATTCTCTTCATTCTTGTCTGTAAATTAATAATAGATATCAATTTTTCTAGAAATTCAACTCGATATGGATATTGATCTGAAGTGAAGATGATCTCTATTGATGTTAACTCGACTAATGGCCTGATATATAAATAGCGTTGAGTGGAAAATATCCAAATAATATCCAAATATATCTACTATCGATCAAATAGAGTACGAGAGAAATTGTTCATCAATTAATATAATGAAGTGATCAAACTCATTGCGGCAATCTATGAAATTATTTCAATTTCATCTTCCCATCTCAAATGGACCCGCAGTTTTCCTACATTAATTAACTTATTCACTATCCACATAATGAGTACAATCTATGAAATTTGTAATTTACATTTGTCTCACTATGTACTTAATACAAATGGATTTTATCGTTTAATTCAAGTTTAATGGTTTGATTGATCGTTGAATTAATAGTCGAGATCTCACATCTCGTACTGAATCTAACCCTGAATCTAATGAGTTTAATAATAAGAGCCGTTTTCACATTATTATGTTTAATACTATTAACAATCGTGAGTTTTATTTTGGATTATCATTCACTTCCATCAACAATAGTTTTATTTATGAAGAATAACTTACCAAAAAGCGATCCGCTTCCAACCTACTTCAGTCCTCCGTCGCCTGATTTACGTTCATTTATACTGAACGCTAAACTAAAAATACGTCCGCAAGACACAAATTTAACTAAAAAATCACCAGATGATTGCAATCTTGTAGTCATCGTAACGTCTTCTTTAAATAATTCAGAAGCCAGAAAAGCAATTAGAGAAACATGGGGTCAATTGGTTGATAAATATGGACAAAAGCTCTACTTTTTAGTCGGAGAAACATATAATCCTGATGGCACTCAAAAGCCGAAAAATGGGGACAACGTTACACAACATCATTCAACGAATGACCAAAATAATCACTTGAATCTTGATATAGAAAATGAAGCTTTACTATATGGCGACATAATACAATATGTTTTCATAGACTCATACTTTAACCTAACATTGAAGTCACTACTTATGATGAGATTTCTCATAGAAGAACTACTTGAGCTGAACGTGTCAGAAGTGTTACGAGTTGGTGAGCAATCATATAATAATAGCAAGAATTTAATCAAGCAAGTATTCCTTATGAAAACAGATGAAGACATGTTTATTCAGATGGAAAACTTAGTAGTGTTGACAAGAAAACTGACAAAATATTTGAATAAAGTAAGCGATAAGCCATTGAGTTTACTAACAGGTCACTTAATAAAACAAGCGCAACCTATAAGATCAAAGAACAATAAGTATTACATGCCATCGGATGTTTATAGAGAACATCAATTTCCTGACTATCTTTCCGGAACTGCCTATTTGTCAACCAGTAATGCTATTATAAATATTTTCATTGCTTCTCTTACGAATAAGTGCCGATACCTTCATTTAGAAGATATTTGTCTAACAGGACTTTGCGCTTCAAAAGTTGGAATTAAAAGATATAATCACAGTGGTTTCAAATTTTTTAAAGTTGATCCTAAGGATATTTGTTTCTATAAAAGTGCGATTACTATTAGTTCACATAATCTATCGCCTAACGAACTAAGACAAGTTTGGAATGGATTGAGTTTTTTTCTAATAAGAAAATTGATTGTAATAATTCAACTAAAAGACCTGAATCTAAAAGACCTGAACCCCGAAAACGTATTAAACAAAAACGAATAAACTTAGAGAGTTAAATATTTTAATTATGACTTGTTATATAACAAGTTAATTTAAATTTGTTATTGTTTAAAAATAATCTTATTTTAAAAATAACTATTGAAATAATAATAAAATTTCAAATAATTAATCCAAACTTAACTTTTATTTCTGATGAGTGGTATATCGAATTTACAACTAATCGATATTTTAAAATGAATTTTGAATTTGAACGACGAATAACAATAAAAAAATTTGATAAATTTTTCAAATAAGATAAAATAGATTGGAGTTGAAAACAGAAGCTTAAATTAAGTTGGATCAATAACATCCTAATAACTTTCACAAGTTTATTGCAATAAATTACTAATTTGCGTGTTTCATAACTATATTTCTTATTACTTCAAAGTTTGAATTAGTTTAAGATCAAAGTTACTGCGCAGTATATCAATAGTTCCCCAATATTTCTCAAAGTTAGATCACATCTTGAGAAACTGAAAGCGATATTTACAGAAGCTTACACTCTTGGATAAAACTGGTAAGATTTTAGAAGAATTAAGTTGGGTGTGAAAGTTTATCTGCAATATATAAAAAAGATTTGGAAGATTTAGATACTAAGAAGTGAAAGAACTGAGCCAATAAAATGAGTAAGCAAAGTCGTATGCCATACTTCAATCAGGCGGGTGGGAAAGAGCAGATAGTCCTGGCAGAAGGGTATCTGCCAACAGACAAGATCTTCAAAATCGACAGATACCTGCGATACTTTGGATTTCTATCTCAAAGCATTGAAGACTACTTGCAGGGGAACATTCGTGGCAAACTTAAGAAGCCTACTAAACGTCTGTATGGATTCATTATCACAACTTTGATGTTTGTAGTATTCGGTCGAAACATATTATTGGCTTTTGTGGATGATCCGATAGCCCGTAACTATATGGGAGAAGCTGTGGCTGCGAGACCTGCCAAGCAGTTCACTATGTCTTTGACTCTATGGTCATTGTATGCGGCACTTTTATCCCGACTCTACTATCGCGGAGAAAAGTTGCGATACATGAATTGGTTGTCACCCTTTGCGGTCTTCAAAGGCTTTATCTCTCCAGCCATTATGGGATTAGACACTGAAATGACTGATCACTGGTTTTCAAAAACCAAGAGAACATTGGCTAAAATGGTTTTGATTACGAACATCAGAGCAGTAATTGGTTCAATGATGTTCTCCTGGATCGCATATGTCAGATGGAATTCGAAGTCAGTGAGCGAAACCACAAACATCGTTTGGGCAGTTATTCTTACAATTTGGGTGTATTACTCTTCAGCTCTGGCCTATATAACTTACGGTCACTTCGCTTCTCTGAGCTACTATTTCCGTATGAGATTCCGTAAAGTGAACAATGATATCGAGTCCATCATTGCGCCTGATAATAGAATGAAACCTAATGAGAGATGTACCACACTTCATCACGTACTTGTTGAACACAATGAGCTCTGCATTAAGATAAGTGGTAAGGATTTAAGTGCTAATTCAGTCCCTCAATTACTCAAGTACACTTGAAAATTAGTCTACGATAGCAACCTGAAAGATCTGTTGCGATGGCATGATTTCTGACAGTTGATTATGTTGAAGATATTAACTAATTTATAGAATGTTCATTATAGTAATCAAAGCAAATTTGGCAACAAATTGTTGCACGTAATAGACAGGCTGACAGGAATGAGTTATTCTGGTTGCTATCGAGGATTAGAAAGTTTTAAAGTGTACAAACGAGAAAAGAGTAAACATAAATGTTTATAGCATATTTACGCTGAAAACAGATTACAATATATTTTGGTCGAAGTATATGATGTACACATATTTCATGTTAGTGGCAATTATCTGTTACACTACATTTCAAGCATTCTTCACTTACAATACTTATATTGTTCGGGCTGTAATGTTTACTCTAACTGTTGAAGCGTCTTATATTATCACTAGAGTTTCAATCTCTGCTTCTAGACTAGCTAATGAGGTTTGCATTAGAGAAACGTGCCAACTATCCCAACTATTTCTTAATCCATTTCATATAATAATCATTTTTAGGCTCATAAGTCCTATGGCAGACTGATTCGTGTTACTTTCGATAAATATCCAGTTGAGCTACAAATTCAGGCAAGATTTTCATCATTATGTCAGATATAGGTTTAGTAACAATACTGTAGTTTTCGTCATTATATTAGTTCTATAGGTTTAGTTAATACTATAGTTTTTGCTTCAATCCTCATTTGACTACATCTTAAATTTTGTTATCTATGTCAATAGCTTCGTATGTTTATCCAACGCTTGTCGGGACCAACTATCGGATTCTACTGTTTGGATCTGTTTGAGATAACTTACTCGACCTACGCTTCTGTAAGTTGTAAACTTTAAACTAGATATGAGTTCTGCGAGATATAAGTTTAAGCTCATATCGTTGAAGCTATGCTTTGAATAATTGTCTCGTTTTTAGTGTCTAGTAAAAGTGAACCATTTTTATAGCCTTTTTTATAGGTTTATTTTCTAGAATTAGAGAAGTTTGAAAAATCGATTTTACTTCTATTATTATATAGGTTTCGATTCTTTTTACAGATCATTGCAGCTCTTGGACAAAACTTTCTTTTAATCGTTGACTTTGTCCGTTCTTACGCTGAACTCAAAGAAGAACGCTATGTCTCTGATCTGGAAATCCCAGAAGTATTCAATTCAACTTTCAATTTTGATGCTTTGTCGATGACAAGTCAAGGTTTATCTGTTATTCCCGAGTCTTTATAATATAAAATTCAGGTTAGTCAACAAATATTATGCGCATTATATCGATTTTTGGATCTAATTATCAAATATGAAAGCATTATATGTGAAAATACATACTTCACATTACATTTATCAAACTGAGTCCATGTTCAATCTAATCGATTCAAGAATATCTACCAAACTATCTAGAAAGTTTTTTTATGGCACCAATATTATGTCGCATAATGCCCGAAAAGTATATAAGACTGGCTAGAAGACATGTAGGAGCTATAGTCCTCCAAAAATTAGTTTTCCTGTAAAGATAAACAATTTTAACAATACTTTTCTATATACATTCAAACGCTTATAATAAGCAGAGTTGCTCAATAAATTATTCAATCTCAAACAAATTATAATCACTTGGTTTATTTAGCTTCTTTCAAACAACCTTCAATACTTTTCATCGATTATTGTCAAGTTTAATCAGTTTTAATTTTCAATTCAAACTAATTGTATTGGTTGGGTGTCAAGCATTACTTCATAGAAAGACTGAATTTTAAAGAACTATAGCTCCTACATGTCCTCTAGTTGACCCTTATTATACGATGTTTAGGACATTATGTGACATGATATTCACTCCATAAAAATATTTTCGGAATCGATTGGTAAGGACACCTGAATCTCTGATTTTAGATCTGCTTCAATATAATAAACTTCAAAAAGAAAACCAAAGTTTCTTGAGGTTAGTTCGAGACTTACTGGATTCAACAAGGATTCAGTTAAATTTATATTTATAATAAATCAAAACTATTGAATTATGTTTTAAAATGTTTTTAGCAATATTCTGGTTATTGATTTGACTTCAATGGATTAAAATTGTTATCTATCGCATAGAGCGTTAGTATTTTACCAAACTGAATTTGTATTACTTAATCAATTCACAAATAAAATCTAATATGTGTTAAATAATGTCTTGTTATTCATGATCTGAAAGTTGAGTTATTTCAGCATGTCAAATTTATTTACACAATATTAAAATATACACTCGTGAAATTCTGTATTTTATCCATTCCTGAATTTTCTTATATTATGATAAAGATATTCAAAACTAAAATTATGCTGTTATTAAATAATAATTTAAATATAATAAATATTCAATACCTTTATTTTAACTTATAAACATTTAAACTCTTCTAAGTTCCGAATCTATAGTTCAAACCCAACTGGAAAACAATAATTCAATTACCATAAAAATTGTCTCAATTTTTGTAAAATGAATTTTATTTGAGACAAAAAATTGAAAAAATGAAACTAATTACATAAATTTAGTATATTTAATTATTAGATGATTCCAAAAAGTTGTTATATGATAATTCAGTATATTATATAACTGAAAATATGCATTGAAATATGAATTGAATTATGAGTCGAAATATAAAATGAAATATGAATTCATGAATGATATTGATTCCATTGATTCTGCGAAAAGTTATTTGTGTCAGCAGTAGTCCATTGAGTGTTAGCAGTTTGCCAACTATTATTGGAGGCTGGAATGAAAGTGCCATCATTTCGACATAATATCTGAGTTCCTCCACTAGCTATGATCTGAATGGTCTGACCCGACAAAGAGTCCAAAGTCGACTGATTAATGGGAACGACAATACTTTGTGCGGTGGGTATAGGCTGTGACTGCATTTTCTTCTTATTGGTCACTTTGCCGACAGTTTTTTTCTTAATCTGTCTCTTCTTGGGTGACTTTTTGCCTGTGACAGCATCACCAGCCTCTTTGGTCTGATCTTCTCTTTTAGTCTTAGGCTTACGTTTGCCTTCTTTTTCCAACTGCTTATTCATCTCTTCTCTCCTTCTCTTGGCCTCAACCAGTCTCTGGAGATGACTGCTCTTAAACTCTTCGCTAATATACGGCCTTTTAGTCATCTTAACTCTAACGAACTCATTGACATTGACATTGACATTGACATGATGGGCTTCACTGCCATGATTGACATGATTAGGATCAGAGACATTCTCGCGTTCCTCGCAAGAACTGGTGTTGTCGATGGAAGCAACAGCTTCTTGTTGTTCACTAGAGACAGTGGTGGTGGTGTGTAAGTGCTGAAGAGTGGGTTTTGAGCCTTTATTCTCTACTACTCTATTCAAAAGCTTAGCATTAAATGACTCTTTACTAGGTTTGGATTTAGGCTTTTTGCCAGTGCTGGACTTGCGAATGCCGGTCGACTTTCGCGGCACATCGTAACGAGTGGTGACCACAACAACAGTTTCTCTATTTTGATCGTTAGACTCTTCATTAGTACTACTATTGCCACTATTTGTCTCAATGACTTGAAAGGATTCGATGCCTTCTTCTAGTTTGGAATGCATTGACTGCATATTTGTTATCTCGTTCTGAATGATCTCTAATTGCCTTAAGATGATATTGGGGTCAATTTGCGATTCATTGATTGTATTTATTGTTTCATTGAGGGCAGATTTAATCTTCGCAATGGCCGAATAGTTACACATTTTAACTAAACCCAAATAAGTCCTCAATTTATCGTTTTCTTCTTTTAATGTGGAGAAATTCTTCCTAATTATTGGATCTTTTTGTTGTAATACTTCTTCAATGACAGTCTCCTCTTCTGATGACTTTCTTCTCTCGATTGATTCCATTATTTTAGATGATTGTTATTGTTATTCAATTATTTATATAAATATTTAACTATTAATTCAATTAAATAAATGATTCAAACCTTTATATGAAAACTAATTATTAATTTCATTGAAACTAATGTCAAATAAATGTTTATTTTAATTTAAACCATATTCCGTGTCCGCCATTAATGGCTTACATTTGTTAGAGTTATGTACAATAATTACGTGGTTTTGCTTATATACCCAATGGGATTCAGTGTGATCTAAAAGTGAGACATTTTTGAGAAGAGGGACTAAATTTCAATGTACCGCTTCACTCATATTTTTCTAATGCATTTCCACTACTAATTCATTCACTCAAAAATCGTTAATGAAGCGGCACATCAATTAATGAAATTATAGTACTTTTCAAATTCATAACTTGTCCTAATTTTACAAAATATTAATAAAAAAATTATTTATCATTAATTCAAATTAGAGTAAGATAATAGACGAAGATTTTAGCAAATCTATAAATCAAAGAAAACAAAGACTAAAACATTTTTAAACGTTTTTAGCTCCAGGTCTGAACTTGAATAAGACTTAACCTTAAGCTTAATAAATCAAAAGTTTGGTTATTAAAATCCTTGTTTTAAACTTATTTTCATGATCTAAACTGAGATATCGTATATGAAGATATATTTAAGATATATTTAACTTATATTTAAATTATATCTAAGTGAGAAGTTTCTAAATATAATATATTCTGAGAGGAGTTTAAAAGTTGTGAAGTCCTAAACTTTTCAAGTTCTTTAAAAAGGGTTATACTTGTTATCAACCTTTAGCCTCGATGGTTATCTAGTAAATCATCTGAAGAGGGAGGAGGAGATGGTTTAGATTTAAGATATCTTTCTGCCTAAATATACTTGAGATTCAATTGCAATTTATATATAAATTCTTTAGAGTAAAAGTTTTTCTCAAGTACTTTATTTTTAGTACTTTTCATCCTATCATTCTCTCCAATAACTTTAATTTGATATATAAGCACTTGTATTTGAGTTATATTTTATACATAAGTACTTGTGTGTTGGGTTATATTTTTCTCAAAGTATTTCATAATAGAAGTCGAGGTACTCTTCTTCTCATGGAAATAGTATTTAGAGATTGTTTTAGTATAGATGCTATCTTTGAAAGACTGGAATAAGTTATGGTCCGATGAACTAGAAGTTAGAATAAAACTATTCATTTTTCATGATAATAGAGTTTAAAATAGAAAAATCGATCCAATATAAATTATATAATCATAGAGGGATTCACTATTAAACCTTTAGGCTGAGAACTGAGAGAACTAACCCACGCCTACACAAACCCCTTTATAAAGTTTCCTCACTTGCTCCTACTCTAATTCCTGTTTCTACCAAAAACGTTTACCAAAAAGTAGTCATTAGTTAGAAATAAAGCTCTATTTTATCGGCTTAACAAATATAAAGGACAGAAATAAATTAAACAGAAGTCATGCCACTTCTGGTACACAGAAGATATTTTTTAAAATCTAGCTCTATTTAAGTCACAACTGGTGCACATTTTCCACTAACTATGCATTACTTCATCTTAACACTCATGTTTGTGAAAGACTCAAATTAATGGATTTCTTAATTTGACTCTTAATCTAATTCTTGATTTGTGAAAGATTTGAAAAGTAGGAGAACGTTATTTTTGTCAGCAGTATTCATATGAAGTGAATGATAAAGAGTTGGAACGTATGAATTGCTAATTTAATGAAATAAAATAAAGAATGTGTGAATAATTTATGATTATTTGCTTTACGGAAGCATAAAGCCTAGGAGTTATCATCTCGAAGATTATAATAAGTGAACGTTATGCTAGTTTAGAAAATCTACCCTAAAAATAGATTTTATTTGGTTTTTATTGCAAAAAAAAGTACTTTATTTTGAAGTAAAAAAGTCGTAAAATTAACTAACAGATAGGCGACTACTATAACAAATGGGCGGATAAACTATTTATGAACACTTCAATTAACTCAAGGCAGTTTGGAAAACAATTTCAAAGTTAATTTACTAATTGTTACAATTAATTAGCTATTTAAGTAATATTGGATTCACTTAGAGATAGCCTATATTTTTAACTTTGATCTCAAATTAGTTCAATGAGTCATTAGTGGTTAATCTTTCAATGTAAAATCTTATTTAATAGTGCAAAGAACATAATATCGAATAACAAAAGAGTTACGATCAAATCAAATCTAATAACCCATAGGTGTTTTTTGAGATTTGTCAATTGACTTAGTCGCCAGTCTCGAGTCTATTTGATTTGCATTCAAACTACAACTTATTGAAGGACGAAGCTAGCAGGCACTGAGGCACAGGTACCCCAACTCTAACCTAACGGAACAAATTATGTATTTATCAATATGAAGCATTCTTAATTTGTTATAATTGCTAATGATAAGGTTAAATATAACATAATCTAAGGTAAATAATTAAAATTAAAAGCTAAAAGACAATAGGTTTTAATTGAGAGAGTATAAATTAAATTAAATGAAATACGATGATCGACTCCCACACTGGGATAGTTGGGCTTGGGACGAGAATGTATATCTGAAGAGCTTTACTGGTAATGAAGATATAAACTTTGCAGCGCAATAATGATAAGATAAAGGTATGATTAAATATAAGTCGGCATTAGTGTTTTATGTAAGCTGTTTTTTCTCAATGGTCTAATAATTTTGTTCATATCTCACTGTAATTCCATAGTATTGTTCGCTATTGTTACTAAGCATTATATTTATCGTAACGGTTAGAATCTTTTCTATTTTGTCGGCATCTTAACCAATCATATCTACTTTTCCTTAATTAATATGTTGCGTAAATTCAATCATTGATTCATAGAGATAAAAATGTCTTTATTTGGATTTTGGAGTTTTCAATCACTCGTAAGAAATGTTTTTATGGTTTTACTGTTGAAAACTTCCTCAAAATCTGCATTTTATTTATTGTATGGCCTTCTTAATAATAACAATTTTATTAATTTAAATTGAACCAAACTTTTTATGTGTTGATCTTATTGTGAGTCATGTTATAATAAAGATTATGTTATCGATAGAAATTGAAGTCATGCAAAACAGTGTAAGAAAAATCAAAGAATAAGTATTCACATGTCAATAATGCTATCAACTTTTCAATTATTCTCTGATGACCCAATTCAATAATCTTACAGTTTTACAGTTCAATTTATAACACAATTACCGCTCAAACTATTCATTTATGACTATATTTTGTTTTGCTATGAGAAAATACTTCTAAGAAGTTTTTTGTGACATTTTTAATCCTATTTTATGATCTCTATACCAGACTTGATGTTCTGAAAAAATAAAATAAAGCAAAACTTTAATGCAAAAGTATAAAATCAATAAAGAACAAACTTATGAGGTTTCTTATGAATAAAGTGCTTCTTTGGGTCTCTATATTTAAGTTAATATCCTAGAAGAGAATTTGTTAACTTTCCTTTAGTCTGTAGTAAATAGACTTAAAAAGTTAATGGTTGGTAGCAACCAGAAATGATGGGTTGTGATTATGGTTTTCTTACAGACTATAATACAAATTATGGTTTTCTTACAGACTGTAATACAGACTATAATATCCGTATATATTAACAAACCTATAGAACATTGAATATAGCAATCAAGGTAAATAACAAATCTAATTTGGCGACAAATTGATGCATATCATAGATATAGTGACATAGCAACCACTATTATCTCGTTGCTATTGAAGATTACCAAGTTTTAAAATATACTCATATTCTCAGACTGTCTCTAATGGAGATTAAAAGTTTAGATCATTTTCTGGTGCATATAAAAATGTATGACTTAACTTTAAAGTTATTATCTAAAAAGCTTGAAAATTGCTGAACAGGCCTAGAGATTGTTTTTACAATAAGAAATGATCGTTCTCTTAGTGGCGTAGACTCTGTTACATTTCTAGTTTGATAGATCTTTCAAAGCCAATCGATTGGTTTAGAGAAGAAAACCTTAGAAAATCATATTTATGTAAATACTAGATCTAGATTCATAAATCCGTAAACTTTCTCTCTCATAGAATTCGTCCAATCGTTAGGCATGAATGATAGGTTATATACGCCTCTAAAAAGTGATTTTCTTAATAGCTTTTGAGAGACGTTTTTAGTGACTAAAGAAATCAATATATTTCAACCAATTTCAAGTTCCGTGAGTTGGTCGGGAGGACTTGAGGAGAACTTAGAGGACTTGGTTAAAGGAAAACTGACTTATGACAGGCATTTATAATTGAAAAAAACATAACATAACATAGCTTTATATATAATTTATTCAATTGAAAGCATTAATTTTTCTGTTTGAAGATAGAAATAGAGCAGAAGTATAACTAACTTATAGAAATGTTCCCTCTCGTAGCTGTATGGATTTGCGGTAATTCTCTTTGAGGCTTAAGTCTAATATAGTTTCAGTTGGCATCATATGAATGACTGTCTCTATAGCCTGACTCTAGCAAAACAGGGGGCAAATAGTGGTTAACTATTTGTTAGGCAGAAAGTTATGGGTTATCCTTAAATGTGAACGGCATTTAACTGTATAGTGAGAAAAAATAAAGAGGAAAACATAGCGACTGTGAGAACCAGTTTTCATATTGACTTCTAACATAACTCGTAGAGATATAGTATTGTGTAGTTGTAAGCAGAACGCTTGCAGACAGCGTTAGCACTACGCTAACAGTCTATGCGAACAGTTTATGCTAACACTTTGTGCGAACAGTCTATGCTAACAGTCTATGTGAATAGTCTATGCTAACAGACATAACTTAAGCACAAAATGCCTCTCTTTTAAACTTATGGTCAACAAATCAATGGCAACTAAATAGTTGTCCAACTCGTTCAAATGCCACGAAGTGATCAATTGTTTTAGTATTGTGTCTTTATTGTCAAGTGTGAATATATGGAATAAAATAAATGTGAATTATTTGAGGTGAATCTTTTATCACAAACTGTAAGTGAAATGAAAATATTTTCTATCAAACTGTAAGTCAAATGAAAATATTTTCTGTCATAAAAGCCTATCACAAATATTTCTATTTATCTATAACAGGATTTCTCTCTTTGAATTTCTTTATTTTTATTAACTCCTTCCCGACTTGTTACTTATTTATTCATATCAAATATGATAATAAGCTAAAACTTGAACACCACTATTTATTTATGACTTATCTTATATCTGTGCCAAAGATTATTATTTTATAAATTTATATATTTTTTTGACAATTCATTACAGCCTTTAATCAAACACTAAGTCATATGTTTTGCATACAAATCGAGTTTTAAGTAAGTGCTCGCAATGAGAATTAAGTACTTGCTAATAGAGTGATTTTTAGTCAAGTTTTTAGTCAAATTACTCTTATTTTGATACATAATGCATAGAGAACATAGTTTAGGTAATATTGTTTTTAGTGTTTCACATATCCTTCACACAATAGCTGTGAAAGTAGTTATAATAAAAGCAATATATTTTAACATATATACATCTGCGCAAAACATCCAACTATTTCTCTTTTTCGACACTTTTTCATATTTATTGAAAGTCACGATCTTTTTAATTGAATATAAGGATTTAGTTAAGCAATTTTTTGTTTTTAGGTTTTGTTTAAATTTTTTCCTTTTTTACGCGGACTTGTTTTAATAACTCTTATAATTTTTGAATCAGTTAAATTCCAAACTATTGATAAAGTTTTATGAAAGACTACTTAAATAAATGTTAGTTTAGTCGAAATATGTGACCTTATTTTGGAATAAATTTTAAAAGTTTAGATTAAGTTAAAAACAACATATACATTCCTAAAAAGTTGCAGGGTTTAACAAAGTTTAATAAAACTGACAAAAATTTAATAAACATTTAGTCTTGTCATCGCTATGGTATTGTCAGCTCAAAACAAGGCCTTATTTAATAGGACTTTAGGTCTCATGTTTTAAAATCCTAATTAATTCCGAGACACAAATCTCATTAAAATAATTAGACTGAGCAGAGAGAGAGAGAGAGAGAATAAATACAATTAGCTATGAAGTAAATGTTAGACCTTTTGAGGGTAGTTTGAATTTTTTGTTTGAGTAGAAAAACAAACAGGCAACATAATTAGAAAAAATAAATGATGTATAAAAATCAGGCTTTAGCAATTGTCAGGTTTAGTGGGTCTAGTCAGAAACGATCGGCACTTGTTTATCATTATCAGCAGGACTATTATCTGCATAACTATTACTACTACTATCTGCATAACCATTACTATAATAACTAAAAGATAGCGCTTATAGTGTGACTCTGAAAATCTCTTTTTTGGGTGGAGACAAATGCATTTAATATCTGCCAATTCCTGTCTATATATCTTTCTTTCTCTCGACTAGTGATAACCATTTGGAAAAGTGTGCTCCTATCAGAGCATAGGTCGTAGCAGTGATGCGATGACAATGAAAACTTGTAATCTTCTCATTTAAACTCAATCTACAGTTTCCTTATTATGAGAACCGCTTCTATTACTTATCTTTTCTGTCGCTACTATTTAAGTAATTTGATTCTACATTACATTTCTCTCTTTTATACCAATATTATGCTTGTAATACAGATTATTTTTCTTAATTCAATCATTTTTATCAACTCTTTTGCAGAATAAAATGCGTCGAAACGTCGAGTCGTCAACTATTAGCCCAAAAAAACGTCTGAATGAATGCGTGAAAAAGGTTTTTTTTATTTTCAGTCAACAACTAATCGCTTGAATTGAATGTGTTTTGTCATGACTTCTATTATGATAATCGAAAACTTAGCAAAAGACTATTATATAGAGACTTAGACAAATAAATCAACTAATCATCGATCATTTCAAATGGTTTTAATAAAAGCCTCATTTGTGTCATATTCTTATAAGTCATCATCATTTGGATCATTATTATTCATCTTATTATTTATTATCAATCGTACAAATCATGCCAACAGTCAAACCATTGATGAAGCCCTAACCACAACCACAGCAACTAATGGCCAACCAATTACAGTACAATCATCAGTAGAAAATGATGAAGATGAAGTTACTATTGACACGACGACTACCACTGAAACTGAATCGAGCTTTTTGTTCACCAAACCATCGTATAATGTCTCAATACCTGAGAACTCGTTCGGCAAAATGTACGCCACTTCCACTGAGAAGATGGGCATTTACATCACAGATCCTGCTCTTGTTGTTCGGTATAAGATAGTTGGTGGTGATTCTGACAAGATATTCAAAGCTGAGTCGAGACATGTCGGCGATTTCTATTTCCTATTAATTAGAATCCGATCTGGTTTTAGTGTTATCCTTAACCGCGAATATCGCTCTCATTATGAGCTCAAAATTCGTGCCACCATCACCTCCCTCCGAAACGAAGCACTTCGTCTTAAATCCAAAACTAGCGTCTATGTCACCGTCACTGATAAGAACGATTTGTCTCCATTTTTCTATCCTGAAACCTATGAAGTTTCTGTTCCTGAAGATATTCCTATTGATAGCAGTATTATTCGTGTTTCAGCAGTTGATCCCGACATTGGACTAAATGGTGAAACATATTATAGTTTATCAGAAGACTCGCTCACATTCGCCGTCCACCCGACAATGGGTATCATTTCTGCTACTCGTCCACTCACTCTCTTAGCTGATTCCAATCGTCCACAAACTCATCACTTGACAATCTTAGCTAAAGATCGAGGTATTCATCATTCGAGTCAAGTGCTCGAGTCGTCCAAAGCAAAAGTGACTATTAATGTAATTCCGGTTAACAAACATGTGCCGCGAATCACATTCAAACAACACAGCGCTCTATCAACACGATCGCCATTAAATCCTATCTATGCTGTTGTTCATGTCACTGATGACGACAGCGGTGCATACGGACAGATCTGTTCTGTTAGTATAGTCGATGGCGACGACTCTCATCTATTCGGAATTACAAACTCTTCGTCTAATGATTATAACATCGAACTTGTGAGGCCTTATTTGAACGAAAGTGCCAGCACTTCAGTAATTAATTTGATAATTAAAGCAATAGACTGTGGTGGGGCCTTTGCAACTCAGCCAATAGTTGTGACTCTAAACAGTGCCAAAACTGGTTCTCCACATTTCGATTCTGATCATTATTACACCGAAATACATGAAGTCTCGCTAATTGGCAGCCAAGTTATCAAACTTACGGCAACTGTTTCGCACGAAAAAGATAGAGTTAATTTGAGGTACGATATAATCGACGGCAACTATGACGATGTGTTCGGCATCACAAGCAATGGTGTTGTTTTCACACGAAAATTGTTGGATAGAGAAACACAATCAAAATATATGTTAGTAATTAGTGCCCAAATTGGATCGACTCGAGTCAGCACAACTCAACTCCATATCAAACTGATCGATGACAATGATAATTATCCAGTTTTTAATATCGATAAATCTCAAATATCTATAGCAATTAATGAAAACAAGCCGAATGGCAGCTCAGTATTTCGCATCACTGCTAGCGATCTCGACTCTGGTGACAATGGCTTAGTTACATATGAGTTATCGTCGCCATCAGGTACTTCATTACCATTTACTATCGATCATTCCACTGGTGAAATAAGGGCCATTAAGACTCTAGACTACGAGACAGGACCACATCATTATCAGCTACTTATTCGTGCTTCTGATTGGGGCGAACCGTTCAGAAGGCAAACAGAAATTTCCCTAAACTTAACACTAAAAGATGTGAACGATCATAGACCACAGTTTGAGAAGAATAACTGCACGGCTTACATTCCAGTTGACACAAAACCATGGACTGAAATTATGACATTTTCGGCTATAGATCTCGACGAAGGAAGTATTGTTTCGTATAAGATGTTTACTCCAAGTGCCGAAAAGTGTTTCAATTTGAACGAAAATACGGGTATTTTAAGACTGACGTGCAATTTGAAGGATGAATTGGATAAGAGTTCATCACTAACTGACATGTCATGGACACTATCGATTTCAGCCACCGATGGACACTATTTTTCTGACACTTCATATGTAAAGATTGTTATTGTTGATGATAGCGACGGGCTGGATCGCAATAGAAGAACAGCTAAAAATAGTATTTTGGTTGAATGCAATGATCTGGCAGTCGCTCAAAAGTTAACTATGTATATGATTCAAAGACATCAAGAAAATGATATTCACTACGACTCAATGGAACAGATTTTCTCCGATAAGTCGTTGAAAGAATTGCAAATGCATAAGAATCGAAGGCCTGAATTCGATGCAAACGTGCCAAAAGAGATTTATATTCCAGAGAATATAGAAAAAGGAAGTAAGATAACAACTTTGATGGCAAGTGACGCCGACCACGGGTTCGATGGTCTATTAGTTTGGTCATTAAATTGTCAGGAGATGGGTAGTCGAAATCATTACAATGATAGAATAGTGTTCAACATCGATCAATTCACAGGTGATCTTTATGTAATCGACCAGATTGATTATGAACAACATTCCAAATACAAGCTTCACATCACCGTTTGTGATTTAAGTAAACACCAACTCTGTGCTAATCATACTCTTGTTGTTGTTGTCGAAGATGTTAATGACAACAGTCCTATAGTTGAAAATTTTGTATTTAATGTATCGGAATCTTCTTCTCCGGGTTATATAATCGGACAGATCTACGCCACTGACGAAGACTATGGGAATAATGCTTTGCTTCAGTATTCATTGAAAGGATATCGCGATGTCTTTTCCTTAGACCATAAAAACGGAACTTTAACTCTAGAAAAGCATTTGGATAGAGAAGAAATAAGTCAATATATTTTATATGTCTCAGTTTATGATTCGGGTACGCCTTCATTGACCTCAACTTCAGTGGTTACTATTCATGTGAATGGTATGAAAATGATTGAGAAATAGATTTTTGAATTGATAATTACTAAGATTTTAAATCTAATCTATAGATGTTAACGATAATCCTCCGCGTTTTCATGAGAGCTTGTATGTCTTCAAAGTTCGAGAAGATATGCCAATTGGGTCGCGTATTATGAAGATCACAGCATTTGATAGCGATGAAGGAAAAGCCGGTAAAATTCATTACTCAATCAAAAGCGATAAGTTCACGATTGATGAACTGACCGGAAATATAAGAATACGTGAGCCTTTGGACTTTGAACAAATGCAAATATACAATATTACAATTGTGGCCAGAGACGAAGGCGAGCCTTCTCTTTCGTCAGTCGCTTCTTTAATCATTGAAGTCGAAGATGTGAATGAAAATTATTTTGCACCTAAATTTCCAGATATTGTCGCCACTGCAACGGTAGGCATCAATTAGGCGTCATTAGATTTTATCTTAATCATTATTTTTTATACATAGGTAAAAGAGAATTCACCGGTTGGTAGTTTTGTGACTAAAGTGACAGCTGTCGACGATGACAGTGATTTGCCACTTGTTTATCAGATCATTGGTGGCGATGGTTTGGGAAGATTTACCATCGATCCAAATGGTAATATTCATACAGCAGCGGTCTTGGACTGCGAAACGAACTCGCACTATTGGCTAACGATAGTGGCCAAAGATCGCGCGGCTGTCCCCTTAACAGCACATCTTGAACTGTATATATCTATTGAAAATGAGAACGATTTGGCGCCAGTCACCACCGAAGCTTTCTATTATGCACGCATCTCTGAAAACGCTTCAATCGGCACTAATGTTCTTCAGATCGAAGCTCATGATCCAGATCATGAATCAGATACTGAAGCCAAAATCAAGTTTCGAATAATGAACAATGTACCATTTACTATAGACCAAAATGGTTTGGTTCGAACCAAAAGCAAATTGGATAAAGAAACACAATCGCGATATGTTATTGATGTTGAAGTTAGCGAGGGACACGATCCCGACAACAAAGAGCCTGTGATATTAACAATGCTATCGCGAACGCCTATTATTGTTAATGTTATCGACGTCAATGAATTTGAGCCTAAAGCCCTTCTGTCGATTTATAGATGTCAAGCATACAATGATATCTCTCAGAAAATACCTATTTGTCAAATAGTCGCTATTGATAGGGACAATGATGAAAATTGTGTTCTTCAATACAAATTCATTGAAGGTAATGACTACAACTGGTTCTCTATTGATCAAAATACTGGTGCCATTTATACAGCAAAAGATGGTATACCTAAAGGCGAATACGATTACATAATCTCGGTATCTGATTGTGGGGCTCCTCGTAAATCATCTCAAATCCGTGTCATTTTGAGAATACTATCTGCGCCTAAGGGCAAAAAAGATAATCATCAGCCTATTATTGAAGCTTACGATCCGGAGATTTCGATCAGTGAACGTGAATCTATTGGTTATGCGGTCACTTTGATTAAAGCTATTGATGAGGATAATGATCGACTTTGCTATCATATTACTTCTGGAAATATAGGCAATACTTTCGCTTTTCGTGATGGCGGAGCACTTATTGTCGCCAAACCTCTGTCTTATAAATTGACGAATAGATATAATCTGACGATTTTAGTGACGGATGGGATGAGTTCTTCAGTGGTTAATCTTCTGATAAACTTGATTGATGTGTTCGATAATAAGGTGTCATTCATTCAAGACAGCTATACTGTTAATGTGTTAGAAAATATAACCAAAGGAAGTGAAATTTTGCAGCTAAGCGTTTCTGACCGAGAGTTCAGCGATGGAATCGTGTTCTCTATTTACTCGACCTCTTCTCCTGAAGCCCTAAAGTCCTTTGAGGTGGAGAGTTGGAGCGGAAAGATCAAAGTGAAAGAATCACTAGACTACGAGTCAGGCAAACATCACACACTTGTTATCGAGGCTTACAATTCAAGAGTCAAGACGTTGCCATCACATGACCGTTCGTTTGCAAAAGTTTCTATCAATATAATTGATGTGAACGATGAAGCACCAACTTTTATATTACCCCACTTTGAGGCTAATATTATGGAAACTTCAGCCATTGGTACCTCAGTATTACAAGTTCAGGCAGTTGACAAAGACGTTGGAATTAACGCTAAAATCAATTACTCAATAATTTCGGGAAATATCGATAATGTGTTTGATATTGACAATGAGATCGGTTTCGTGTTTTTGGCTAAGCCGCTAAACGCAAGGCTTCAGTCAGAATATTATCTTGTAATAAGAGCTACAGACAAAGGGTTGCCACCACTGAGCAGTACAGCTAACGTTCACATTTCTGTTAGTATTCCTGATAACTCTCCACCTAAGTTCGAACAAAAGTTCTATGCAGTAGATGTCAATGAAAACGAAAAGATTGGAACAGTTATTATTTCTCTGAAGGCTACGAGCAGACAATCGCTTTATTTTGAAATTGTGAGCGGGAATAGTGAGAGCAAGTTTTCGATAAATGTTAACAACGGAGAGGTTTGGCTGAGAAATGAACTCGACTATGAAACCAATAGAAACTATACGCTAACTATCTCAGCTACAAGTTTGGTTGGAGTTAACGACACCACAAAGCTGTTGATTAACATCAACGACATCAATGACTGTGCACCATATTGGAAACAACAATCATTCAGTGGCCACATCTTGGAATCAGCCGACATTGGAAGTGTTATTCTAGACAGTAATGACTTACCATTAGTTGTTAGGGCCTATGATGACGATTCGATGCATAACTCTATTGTAATTTACTCAATAATCGAGGAGATGGGACGCAAATATTTCAATATCGAGCCACGAACTGGAGCGATAACTTTGGCGCGACGTATAGACTATGAAAAGCGACGCGAATTCAACTTCACAGTGACAGCATCAGATCTGGGATTTCCGAGCCTAAAGGCAGCTACAAATGCATTCGTCAAAATAGATTGTCTTCCAGTGAACGATTGCGCTCCAGTATTATCATTAAATCATTATCACTCAACTGTATTGCTTCCAACCTATAAGAATGTGATCGTCACTAGAATTAGTGCATCTGATTGTGATTTTGGCAAACATGACGAGCAACATGACCACTTTGTATTCAGCCTGACACCCATTACATTGTCTTCCGAGAAAAAGTTTTCCATTAATTCAACTTCAGGTTTAATCACAACATCTGATGACAAGCTGATCGAAGGAGTTTATGAAATGCTTGTTTCGGTATTTGACGGCAAATTTACAACAGAAGCTAAAGTTACGATAAAGGCAGAGCCGATTCCAAGAAGTTCTTTGAAGTTCACTCGAGAGAAGTTTGTGGGACATGTTACTGAAAATACATCTGCAGTAAAAACTATATTAATGCCTACTATTGAAGGCAATAAACTAAATGAACATTTGACGTTCAGAATATTGAATCCAACAAGTCTGTTCCGTATTGCAAGAACTTCTGGTGCTATTCTTTCTCGTGGTATACCCATTGATAGAGAAGAAAACTCAAGGTATGGCTACTACTCATACCTAACCTAACTTAAAGATAAAGCTATTTGGTTTTGATTTCAATTTGTTTTCAATATAGATTTGAGCTTGTAATCGAAGTTCGTTCAGTATTTTACAAAACCCGTGTCGCGCATGCTTTGGTTGAAATAAATGTCGAAGACATCAATGATAATAAGCCGGTTTTTGTTGGTTTACCGTATTATTTTGTGTTTGGTAATGACTTTCAAGCGGGTACACAAGTCGGAAAAGTACAGGCCATCGATGTCGATGTTGGTTACAATGGGATGGTTACCTATTCGATCGTTTCTGGAGATCAGAACAAACTTTTCACTTTGAACGCCGACAACGGACACATCTCAATAGCCAGATCTGCCAACGCCGCCAACGATCCTCTCAATTATAACTTACTTATCTTAGCTAAAGATTCAGGTATTTCTCATATAAGCTCTATATTTAGATATCTGTTATATTTGGATTTCTTGCAAAATACTTATTTCAATAACTTGGTCATTAGGTTCACCATATCTCGAATCTTATGCAAATGTGACAATTAAGATGGTTTCGGGCGGAATGCCTCTATTTGACAAACAGTATTACTCGGTGTCGGTTATTGAAAGCCATCCATCTTTGGTTCCATTTTTGACAATCAACGCAGAAAGTCCTCACGGAAGACAATTGATTTATAGTATAGTTTCGGGTAACGATAACGAAGAATTTTCTCTGGACTTCAACACAGGTA
Source organism: Archegozetes longisetosus (assembly GCA_018873245.2). Lineage (NCBI taxonomy): Eukaryota > Metazoa > Arthropoda > Arachnida > Sarcoptiformes > Trhypochthoniidae > Archegozetes > Archegozetes longisetosus. The sequence continues at coordinate 3,679,393 of JAEMBT020000008.1, forward strand.
AGCGACACAAACAGTAAAATCTCTATTAGTTTGAGTACTGCATAAGTGTTTGACATGTTTGAGTTTGATCTGAAATTACGGATTCGAAATAATATTAGTGTTTTTATTAACTATTTAACTTTGATTTTTATGTTTCTTTTTCTTATTATCTTTGGGTTGGTTTGTGCTCTTATTATCGTTTTCCAATTGAATTATGTTTAAAGATCCGACGATTAGTAAAGGTTTATGTGAGTATTTACATGAACTCGACTTGAGATGATAATTGATTTTTAAGAGTAGATCTTTTGTTTGCTCGCAATTTTACCATTTAGTTTCATTCAAACTTGTTTTATGTAATGCTTCAGCCATCACTTCAGTTTTGTGTGAAGTCTATTAGTTTATTGACTTAATCCTAAAACTTATTCACATCTTTGTATTGTTCCCAATCACTAGGCATGATATCCATTATTGAGAAACTTGATCGGGAATCTGTCAGTCAATACAGCCTAATTATTTCTGCTACTGATTCTGTATCTGGTGTGAGCGCTACAGTTCCGCTAACAATCACAGGTATTAAAGCATTTAAAGAAATGATTTAACTTTGAATTATACAACTTTCCAACATTATATTGATAGTGGATGATGCGAATGACAATCCTCCAATGTTCAGCAAATTTTCATATAATGTTTCGATATCAGAATCAGCACCTGTTGGGGCCAGTGTAGTCAAGATAAGTGCTACAGATTCTGATACTGGTTTGAATGCAAAATTACAGTATCACATACTTGGCAATAAGTCGCATTTTTATGTCTCGCCTGAAGATGGAATTATTTATCTGAAAACACCTCTTGATCATGAAACTGAACGAATGCATCACTTCACCGTTATGGCCACTGATTATGGATCTCCTGTGCTCACATCGACTGCACACGTATGGGTCGAAGTATTAGACATTAATGACAATAAGCCTATAGTGCCGACGGCATTCACCGCAACTATCGATGAGAATATAGCAAAAGGACAGTTTGTGACTAGAATTATAGCTAACGATCCAGACTCTAGTGATATGAACAAATTAAGATATCAAATACTTTCGGGTAACGATAATCTCTCATTTTTGATGAATGAAACTACTGGTGTCGTAACAGTTTGGAACTTAAATGCTAGAAAATGGCGCAAATTCAATAGAAATTATGATTTGAATATATCAGTCACTGATGGAGTCTATTCGACAACAACTAATCTTCAGATTATAGTAAAGCCCGCAAACAATAATTCTCCGAAATTCAATCGTATTTTCAATAACGTGGCCATAAGTGAGTTGACGCCAATTGGCTCTACGATAGCACAGTTAACAGCAGTAGATAAAGATGACGGTATATTCGGTCAATTGAGTTATCAGATAATGAATGATAACGCTAAGCGATACTTTTCTATTGATCCAACTTCTGGAAACATTACTCTACGTTCAGAACTCGATAGAGAAAATGGCAATCGATTTTTCTGGCTTACGATTGGTGCACAAGACGGTGGTAAACGAATTGGTGTTTCTAATCTTCGAGTGGCTGTGACTGATGAGAATGATAATTCTCCACGTTTTATTGTTGATGAATATAAATCTGTCATTTGCTCTAATGTTCCCATTGGTGCCACTGTTTTGCCAGTCATGGCTGTCGATGACGACGATTATAATGAAAACAATGTAATTCATTATTCAATATACGAGTCTCATAATGCCAGTTGGCCTTCGGGTTACATATTGGACATGTTTGGCATCACTTCAGATACGGGTCATGTCTATACGAGAAAAAATCTGAGCAGTAATGTCGGAGATATTATCCAATTCTTTGTCAAGGCGAGCGATGGAAGTAGTCGTAAAAGTAGACTGGAGAATGTGGTTCCTGTCAGCATTCAAATCACAGGCTCGTGTCCTTTCATAAAACGTCAGACATCAATCTATGAGATATTTGTTGACGAAAATACAAAACGTGGAACTATTATAGCAAATGTCAATTTAGCTGGACTTAAAGAAGTTGAATTAGCCATTGTTGGCTTTGGAGATAAGTCGGATGGCAGTAAATTCCGTATTGACAAACACGGAAGAATACATTTGATCGAACAGTTAGACAGAGAAAGTAAAGCAAAGCATGTCTTAGCAGTTCAAGTTAGAGATAAGGTCACGTTTGCGATCAGTTATCTTAACATTTTGATTAATGTTATGGATCAAAATGATTGTGTTCCATACTTTGATTCATCAACTTATAACGTTGTCATTGCTGAAGATCAAGAAATTGGTTCATCTATTATCAAAGTTCATGCAATCGATGCAGATGTCGATGTAGCCAATAATGCACTTAAATATAGTCTAGAGAAGAATGACAATCAGATCTTTAGTATAGATGAGAACACAGGTTGGATAACATTGAATAAGAACTTGGATCGCGAAACTACTTCGTGGCACAATCTAACTGTTGGCGTTACTGATGGTACACATTATAACTCGACCTCTTTGAATATTCAGGTATTTTCCATAAAGTCGACTATTAGTTTCTCAATTGATTATTAATTTAATGCTTTTCATAGGTTTATGATGTAAATGACAACGAGCCAATTGTCAATAAAAATGTAAGTACTGATTGTCCAACTCCAGCAGAAGTATCCTTTCAATAATAATCTTGATATTTTGCAGTACATGGCTTCCATTTATGAGAACAGTCCTTTGGGAACAATTATTGTTTCAATAGATGCTATTGATTATGACGAGAATTCAGAGCTGAGTTATTACATATTAAATGGTGATCCATTCATTCAATTCGAAATCGGACAAAGCGGTGAAATTTACATCAATAAAGCGTTGGATAGAGAAACACTCGATAAATACAAGTTAGAAGTTATAGTAACCGATGGAAGGTTCGCAACTCGTACACTAGTTACCATTGACATATTGGGTAATTTTCAAATTCAAACTTCCTTGTATGATTCAACAAATAATGTGATGTTTACTTCTCTAAGATACCAACGATAACGGACCGATATGTCTGAAATCTAAATATGTTGAGTTAGTTAGCGAAGCGGTGCCTCCTGGAACTTTCATTCTTACTGTCGAAGCTACAGATCTAGACGATGGCGATAACGCTAAGCTGTATTACTTTCTATCTGGCGATTTCGAGTCTCACTTCACAATCGATCATCAATTGGGACATTTGAGAACTAAGAATCGATTAGATAGAGAAAAACAGGCCAGCTATCTGTTTGAAGTTCATATCAGTGATGATAAACGAAGGGACTGGTCCTGCAAGAGTGAAGTAGAAATTCTATTGAGGTAATTGTTGAATAAATCTTTATTTGAAATGAGAATTAAATTAATTTATCGTAAATAGTGATGTGAATGATGAGGCACCAAAATTTTCAAACCCCTACTATTCGGTTAATGTACCAGAAGATTCAAGTGTTGGAATGATAATTGGAAAAGTGACAGCCACTGATGCTGACCTCGGTGTCAATAGGAAAGTGCGTTACACATTTTCATCAAACATAGAAGAGTTTGAAATCGACGATAAGACGGGAATAATACGTTTGGCAAAGCCTTTAGATAGAGAAAATCAGGCATCTTATAATCTCACTATTAAAGCCTATGATAGCGGCGCTTCACAACTCTATTCAACTACTAATTTTATAGTTAGTGTTATGGATATCAATGACAACGCGCCTGAATTCGAAATGCAAGCTTATACTGCATCAGTTCCCGAGAATGCTTTGATTGGGACCGAAGTTTTGAAAGTTTTTGCCACGAGTAAAGACACAGGAATTAATGCTGAAATCAAATACCATATATTGAATGGCAATGAAAACGGAACATTTTCAATACATTCCAAGTCAGGAATTATTTCTGTCGCCAAATCTCTCGATTACGAGACTGTCAAAGAATACTTCATGACCATCAGAGCAGAAGATGGAGGAATTCCATCACTTTCCAGCGAAGTTCATGTGACCATTCGGTTAAGTGATATCAATGATGTCAGTCCACAGTTCGTTCAACGATCTTATGATATAGTTATTAGAGAGGATGCTGTTATTGGCGATAGAATCATACAACTTGTGGCCATTGATTTAGACTCAGCAGAAAATGCAAATCTGACCTACTCTTTCACTGGTGGAAGTTTGACATACAAAGAGTTTCAAATCGATCCGACTTCAGGCATTATAACAGTTGCCAAAAGTCTGGACCGCGAAATGATATCATCGTATATTCTTGAGGCCATTTGTAATGACAATGGAGTGCCAGATTCTCTGTCGAGTTCTGTTTTAGTTAATATTGAAATATCCGACTCTAATGACAATCCACCACAATTTGAAAAATCAAATTATTCAATCTACGTACAAGAAGGAAGACCTGTTGGCTATTCCCTAATCAACTTCAAAATACAAGACGCCGACAGTGCAGCTAATTCGGGACCATTTACATTCAAGATATTATCGGGTAATACAGACGACAGCTTTATACTGGTCAACGAAGACGCATCTCTCAGAACAAACACAGTGTTGAATCATTCATCAACGAGCAGTTATTTGCTGAACATAGAAGTGACAGATTCAGGCGTTCCACCACTACATTCCACTGCTTTTGTGCAAGTTCTGATCACACAAGAACCACAAGTGGCGCCTCAGTTCACATCTCTATCAATCACTGTGAATTCATTGGAACAATTTCCTGGTGGTATCATTGGCCAAGTGAGCGCGATCGATAGCGACCCATACGATAAGTTGAGTTATGCTATTACTGATGAAAGTGATAAGCATTTATTCTCAATCGATTCGACTGACGGAACTTTAGTAGCCTTTCCTGGACTCGATGCCGGAAAATATAAAATTAATATTACCGTTTCTGACGGAAAGTACATTACTTATGGATTTGTCGAGCTTGAAGTCATTATGATCACTGACCCTATGATTGAAAATAGTATTGTTGTTGAATTGAGATCGATATCTGTTAAAGAATTTGTCACTAATTATAAGAAAACTTTCATCCGAGTCATGAAGAATGTCTTTAATGTTAGAATGAAAGACATTATTATATTGAGTGTACAGCCGGCAGAACACAAGAGTTCAAACAACAGACTCCGAAGAAGTGACACCAGTCTCGGAGATATAAGTGTATTGTTTTCTGTAGCCAAAACTCGTGGCGGATATTTCTCAAGACAATGGCTTAGAGCCAAACTTATAGAAAGTAAATCTGGAATAGAAAAACAATTAGGAGTACTTATGGAAGACTTCATGATGAAGTCTGAATGTCAACACATCGCTTGCAAACATGGCGAATGTCGCGATGAGCTGATACTTAGCGAAAGTGATGTTATTTCAATCATAGGCAATAAGCTTAGCTTTGTTTCACCATTTCACGAGCATAGGTTTGGCTGCGCTTGTCATCCAGGTTAGCATTGTTTTGTCTTTTCACACCTTTCCTAAACTATGCATATTTATTGTCATCATAATCATTTTCAAACTTTATACTCAACTGTCTACTATTTTAATTTAATTCAATAGGTTTTGGTGGAAAGTTATGTGAGGCTATAGTTAATGAATGCGCCAGAAGTCCTTGTCCTTCATTTAAGGAATGTTTACCCGTTTCATCGCCATTAGGCTATCTCTGTCAGTGTCCGTTCGGTAAATCTGGTCCGATGTGCAATCAAAACGCTGAAACTTGCCATAGCAGTGATAGAGATGTTTCGTTTTGTTACGAAGGTTAGCATAGATTTTATTATAAGAGTAAATATTGAAATATTCAATGAATTATTTATGCTTCTAGAATTGAATCCGATCTCATTTCATGGTAATTCTTATGCAAGATATTCGTTTATTAAAAAAGTCGAGAAAATATCATTGCGTTTTAAGAGTCAGCAAATAAGAGCTAATATATTCACACAAACTGGAGAAAAGTCTTATAACATTCTCGAGGTATATATCACCAATTTTCAACTCTAAATGTTACATCTATTGTTGCAAATCACACTCAACACACAATCTTTCAAAAGTTTAATACATTAGAGCACTATTGGGTGCTCTGAGAACCTGTTTAATAGATAGAAATTATTTTATCTTATTTGATTCACAACAGTGAAAAACTATCGTACTGCCTTTCAAGACATGGCTTTAGTGCTTCATCAGGCCTGTATTGTTGTAAACCACCTTTATGTTTTAGTTAAGGTTATTTAATACTAATAAAGGTAGACCTAATCTTAAACTTATAAAGTATCGCAGAGTGTGATCAACAACAATAAAGATGTTGTAGAGCACTAAAGTCTAAGATACTCTATAGATACTGAAGTATTATGTCTGAACTTGATCAATTCAGTAATGTTATAGAGCGTGATGATCATTAATATGGATTCGATAAGAAAAATCAAAACTTAAAACATTAAATATATTGAACTGATGCTTTGATTTAGATTGCTGGTGGTTACATCCAGTATCGTTTTGATTGTGGGAATGGTGAAGGACTGATACGAGTCGAAAATCTAATCATAAGCGATGGCAAATGGCATGAAATATTGGTTGAGAGAAAGAGTAACACCGCGTCGCTTACACTCGACAGAAAATACAGAGGTGGAGGCTTCGCACCTGGAATTACGGGCTGTTTGGATCTCAACGCAGACCTCTTCTTCGGAGGATCTGTTAAACCACGATCTAATGCTATCGGAGGAGAAGAAATAAGCCTTGGATTCATTGGATGTCTCGATAATATACTGCTTAACGGCCATCAAATACCATTACATATGACATCTACTTCTTCGGCAGCTGTCTTGAAGACACTAGCAAATGTTGAGTTTAGCTGTAATTTCAAACCCGATGTCGGCGCGTGTAAATCACAGCCGTGTCTGAATGGCGGCACTTGTCATAACTTAATTAACGGCTCTTATCAATGCGTATGTGTTGGACCGAAGTACAGAGGAGTCAACTGCGAGATAGATATGAGTCCATGTGATACACTTCCTTGCATGAACGGAGGCCTTTGTCGTCAAGACGAGGCCCTCTGCATGAGCGGTGTCGCTAATTGTTACAAGTGCGAGTGCGGCCCAAGTTTTACAGGACTAAACTGTCAAGTGCCGCGTTATTGTTCACCTAATCTGTGCCAAAATGGAGGTGTGTGTGAAGAGACCAGTTTAGGGCCGAAATGCCACTGCCATGCTGGTTGGCACGGACTCTACTGTCAATACGACATCGATGAGTGCCAATTGACGACTCCTGTCTGTTCGAGTCCTGCCACATGCATTAACCTTCCAGGAACCTTCCGCTGTATTTGTCCGATCAACGCAACAAGCGCTACGTGTAATGGGGACGGACTCTACACGACAAACATGATATCATCTCAACTGCACGTGACACTCGACGAAATAATAGGGATTTTGATAGCAATAGCAATACTGGCAGTGTCGGGTTGTATAATTGCTCTTTGTTGGAAATGTAAGAATAAGTCTCGGGCAAATGGAACTCCTAATAACTTTTCAGAGGCCAACCAACTGCTGCTTAAAAACCATACCCGTAACGACGTGAACGTGAATTTGAAGCGATTCTCCAAAATAAGCAACGTCGAGATGGGTAACTCCGCATCGGCTGCTCTTGCTTTGCCCCAAAGGCCGACTTCTTATACTGAAACTCTAAACAACTTTGATTCAGTTCGTACGTACGGAAGTGCTGCCGATGAGTTGGAGACTATTGCCTGCAACGATTTTACTCAGAACTTTAAGAAAAACGCTCCGATTGCTAGTGTTTCTCCACAGCTAATAGAGTCGAGTAGTCCAAATCCAAAACTAGATTTAAGAAGCAAACAACTCAAAATTCAAAATGGTATCAATATTTAGAAATTAAAATGAACTTAGAGACTAATTGAATTGTTTTTTGATGACAGATGTGAAACCTTTGTACAGCTGTAAAACCTCATCAACTCATACAAGAGCTTCATTCTGTGATTCAGACTCGAACGGTAAATAATTAGTTTATTAGATCAGAAGATCTGTTATCTAATAATGAGATGCAAAGTAGAAATATTTGGTGGTTTGGTGTTTCATATTAATTTGTTTGATTTTATAGTTTTCAATGAAGAGCAGTCGAGCTCATTAACTAACTCTAACAACGCTGAAGGTATTAATTAGTTTGCATGCCTGGTCTTATTAGTTTGAAGTGTTTCTCTAAAGATCTACTTTTGATCCAACTAAAGGTTACCACTGGGACTGTTCCGATTGGGCTGTTTCTGACAATAATAAACCAATCGCTAATTTGCTAGAAGTATCAGTTAATGAAATACATGATTCAGAATCTAATTCTGATAACAGTCAAATTGAGCTTTCCATTCATGATTCTCACCAACAAAGTCATGAAAATTCTCCGTTACTAACACTAAATGATGATTTGAATGAAATTGAATTCGCCGATAAGAGCGAGCCCTCATCTCCACAGAAATATCTCGATCTATATCTTCCTAAACTTACTGATAATGAATGGATTAATAACAATAAGAGAAAAAATATTCTTACATATACTTCTGACATGGATTCAGTCAATGCTAATATGAATGATGATAATAAGTCTGATTCTGTGCTGGATTTCACTTCTGATTGCAATAATATGTGCGATATTGATGATAGTGAATGTGAAGATTATGACGATTCCAATCAACAATCAACTTACGTATAATTAATTACATGAAAATATTTATTTAGTTACTATCTATGCATTTGTCGAGTGAATCAAAACCAATTTTTTACCCAATTGATTGAATAGATATTTTGTCGAGTGAATCAAAATTGAATTTATGAATGGATTATCTGTTTTTATAGATGGATTTCTTAATTGTAGTCTTTCTTAATTGACATGATCCAAAAACAAAACAAATTTATACCAAAATAGTCTCCTTTTTGTAGTTTATTACATAACTTATTGCATATATTCAGTATTTATTATTAGTAAAAAAGTGTTGTTTTAGAGATATTTGAATTTTATTTGTCTGTCCAGAAGAAATAATCCTATAGTTGATTGATTGTATAATTATGTAATTATAGATATTTATGATAAAAATCCAATTTTTTACTGCCATATTTTTCAAATAAACTATTGTAATTTATAATTGTATAGCATTTCAGATATTGATTATTCAATCTAAACAATAAAGCTATTGAAAATCTAATTTGATTAATCTAGCTTCACATCAATCCTAATTTCATATCAATTCTAACTTGAGATCAACTCTACTCCCAATATGAATATATTCCAAATGCCCTTTTGTTGACATTACCATAAACTTTTATTGTTTTTAGCTTGAAATATTTCAGTATAAATATTCATTACAGCAACTAAATAAATATTGCGAGTCATTACTAGATATATTAGATTTCCTTTTTTGTTATGGAAGTGGGTTTCAGTTTGGATTTTGGTTTAGGTTTGGATTCGCTATAATCTAAAAATGACACACATATAACGTTTACTTAAAACAACTGAAACTTTATTCAAGTGGTTTAAAAATACAAATATCACATAACAAGTTAGATTTGTTTAGATTGAACTTTAAATAAGTCATTGTAATTGAGTATTAGATAGCATGACAATAATTTGAGCTTAGCTTAATAACAAGATTGGGTCATCTTGATATGAAAGCAAATTTTATTCAACAGACATTATTTGAATAGTTACATTTATTATACCATAATTTTAATGCTTTATTTCACCTACATTGATCTGCATTGTTGTCATTCACTCTCAATATCAACTCATTATCTCCACTGTTAACACAACTGTAGCCAGTAGCAGCTTAGGAGCCTAGACCCTCACATTTTTCAAAGTTAAATGTCAGTCTCTACTGAAAAGTGTTACAAAAACTTTAAAACTGTGTTCATTTGATCCGTCAACCGATTCCTTATTGTTAAGCAATGAACAAAGATTTGATAAGAATGTTGATTAGCGATTGTCTTAATAAATGTGAGCATCCGATATGAGGCTTTAGCCCCGAGACCAAAAGTTCTGGCTACGACACAAACTGTTAAGCTAACAAACATGAACAGTATTGAATCTTGAGCATAGTTCACAAGAATCTGTACAGAATCGTATGAGTTGGTTAAGCACGAAAATAAACACTGAAAATATCTATTGAAAACATAGAAGTATTTGAGTAGGTTTTCAGTAGGTTTGTTTCATATTAACCTAATTGTAAAGCTCGGATAGTAAAACGAATAGTTTCACTCAAACATTTAGCTTTCGCTAATGGTTTAGTTTGAATTTTATAGAATTTTAGAAAAATTCAATAAATTACAACAATAAATATCATTAGCAAAACTTTAAAAAAGGAATAATTTCACGGAATTTCAATATATCATAAGAATTTATGCGACACTAGTTGCATTCTCTTTAGGAGATCTAAACTTTAAAAATAGCACTTCACTCATCCTAACTCTGGGCTAATAATCAAAATCAATATTTGCCTTAATTGGTTAGAAAAAGAGAATCTCTGTGAAATTTTATGTCAATTTTTATGACAATTTTCACGTCAAATTTGATGACAATTTGCATATCAAGTTTGATGTGAATTTTAGTGTTGACGCCAACGCTAACTCTGTGATTGCATAACTCCTTATATATATTGAATCGAAAAGTTGTAAAATCAAAATCATTTTTCAACACACACAGATCAATAGCTAATAGCGTGTCAAATATCCAGAATTATGTATTCTAGACAAATATCCCGAATGTTTGGCATCATTTCGCGTGTCAAAGAAATAGATGAGCGCAGTAATTAAGAGTAAGATTCCAGCGATTGCATCCAATATGAGAACCGCAATCATCGAACTGTCCCTCTGACTGATTGCAGAAACGGTTGAGCGATCATTTGTGAATAGCTTTGGTGCTGTAATAATACTGCAACACGTGCTGTTTGTGGTCGTTGTACAAGGCTTTTCATATGCAACATATGATGCATATAATGTAATGAACCCAACGATTGCAATCGCAAATACCGACTGTCAAAATAATTGGATAATATGCTTCAGTGCTCTATTGATCAATCGATCTTCATATCTTTTTGATTTAGTGGAAACTTCTCTTAACAGTTAAAACATGTTAATTTGCTCTATATTTAGTTATTGTTCGGCTCTTGATTAAGTAAGGTTTGAGTATAAGTGCGTCATATGGTTATCACAGCAATGTTCTGGTAGGCGTGATTCGGCTTATCTAACCTAACTTAATCAGATAGGTAATGTTAATGATGTAGGTAAAATATTTAGTTTGTAGGTTAGGTAAGGGAATGACACGCGTAGCGTACTTTGCATATTAGAACATAGTGAATGTCAGGTTAAATTGGATTAGGTGACCACATCACTTATTCCCAAATACCTAATCAATCATAAACGAGCTTTAACCCTATATTTTACACGTTATCTTTTAAGTCATCTGAGATCGGTATGACATTCAAATATTTGGTTTCAGCTCAACACTAAAGCCCTCAAAATCTTATTTAAACGCATAATGATTCTGATGACTAAATCCATAATTAATATCTGTTCTTAGACTAAGGAGTTAAAGAACTAGCAAACACTTACTATGAAATGAAAAGCGAACTTCAAATCTTCGTCATAATGAGGAACAAAGTCGATAAATGCAAAAATGATGATAACAGAGCCACAAATTAAAGCGATTGCATGTAGAATATGAAGTTTTACAAAATAAGTTGATATGAAATTAGCGATGTCTTCGTTTGAAACGAGATCCTTTGAATCGGCATCAGATGCAACCGCAATGTGACATGTCTTCGTGGCTATTATTGCCAGAGACGAGAAGATTGCCAACTATACGAAAAATACATCAATTTAATAAGACTTCTATTTTGACTAGTGATTTTCAAATATATTTTTCAATAGCTATAAGATCGGATTAATTCAATGTGTTTTGGTAAAGATTTTTGATGTTTAATATGATAAAGATTTATGATTTCTTAAAAAGAAAACTTACAACTACGAAAGTGCCAATCAATTTATAAAAACACGAATGCTTAGGAAAACTTGTCATTATTAGAAATAACTTTTCGCAATCAGTTTATCATTATAAACAATGATGTTTGTAAAACACTACAAAATAGTTAAGTACTCACTGGTAGAGCTCGAAAAAGAAAGTTAAGTTAGAGAAAACAAACTGTTATCAAGTGCGCAAACTTTCTAACTGTCTAACTAAAGCATCACTTCGAGGTTGAACTTAAAGTACAAAATTCAGTTCAAACTAGACTTTAACAGCGCATCTCTTCCTATTCCTTTTTGGGATACTCTATAACTCATTTTTTACAAGTGTTTCCTCCAGAAGTGTTTGTTGGCTCAAGTTCAACGGTAATCGATAAGCTTCTCATTGTTCAAACGTTTTGTTTTACACTAAACCGATCTCAACCAAAATAAACCAAATACTTATTTTTTAGGCTTTCAAATCTGATCTGGTTTGAGCTCACTTTTTCATGTTTGTTAGTTTGACATGATTTTGTTAGTAGATTTTCTTCTTTGTTATGATTGGTGTTTGTTTAGTATTAGGAATTGTGCTTATTTTCTTATTTATAGGAATAACATCACAAGCAAAATATTCATATTATGTAACTTTTCTCCAGAATCGTTGCTCTACAGATGATACAAACGCATAGTTTAAACACAAGTATTCGATGAGATAGAATTAGTGGACAAATTTCTATTTTACAGCACTAGTCATCTGATAGCAATTGGATTCCAGTACCAAACGATTCACTGTTTATTATGACAGACTATTTGAAGGATTTTAATGAACAATTCTATAATTGTTGAAAGAATATATACTATAAACAATTACAAAGAAGCACTAAATAGTTTGTGATTTGATGATTGCAGTTGTGGTATGAAAAGCAGTGATGCCTTGACACACATCCGTTAGACGTTGTCGCGCAACAGAATCTAAATTTATTTCAAATTCTTTATCTCAAATTGTTCCATACACTCATTTATTCTCCTCCAGTAACAATAAAACAATTGTGCTCTACTCTCTAAATTATAAATTGAATTCCACTTCTTATCTATTTATTTGAATACAACACCATAAATACACCATAAATACACCATAAATTATTAAATTGTTTATTCTGAAAATTTATTTTGCAAATCAGTTAAGATTAATCAGAGAAAGATATTATGTATTGTCTTAGTTTGTAACACCATCAAATGAATGTCCAACGAAGGTTTTTCTGATTAAAAACCAAATTGCTAACAGTGTAAATAACACTCTGGTCATTATCTATTGTTTGACATTTTATTCTATACCAAAATATATAGAAGACAATGATCAAACTAAAAACTAATATTTCATCAAAGATAAGATCACATCTGTTTCCCTTACTTATGAATTGTTTATCTTCACTAACCGTAAACATTTTGATAAATGATTACTGACTAACGTTAGATCAACTAATTTTGAAGCCTAACGCTATGAATAGTAATGGAAAGTTGAGAAAATTGAAAAAATTGCCATCAGTGTTTGACAGTAAGATTAAAACTTAATTTATAATAAATATTAAGTGAAAAATTAACATTATTTGCCAGTTCATATAAATTCATATAAGTTTGGAAAAGCTATTATCTTATAGAAAACAAAATGTTATAAAGTTAGTGATTTATACGTTTTCTCTTCATTCAGTGCCAATTCAGTTATTATATAATAACTAACCTGAAGAGTAGTATTTTTGGATGAATTTTTTCTTAGAGCTTTCAACACTTTAGACTTTTAACTCAAGTTATATTTATTTGACAAACGCATAAATTGACTTAAAGCTAATAAATTATGGTTGTCTTTATTTTTAATAGCTTTTCATTCCTGTCAAACAGTTAGAGAGAAGTAAAAACTGTATTTAGCGACACCATCAGTTTCAGCCAATTATACTATGAATAGATTTCAAGTTTACTCGGTTAAACACATTTCTCGACCATTTGGAAACGCTTCAAAACGATGTTCACTTGATTCTCATAACCTAACCTAAAATCTATGTTTCTATGTGAAACGAATTTTCAGGAATTAGTTCTAACCAAGCATTTTAAGTATAAGAATCTGCAAGATACTTAGATTATGCAAGTAACTTGTTTGCTAATGACAGCTTTGTGTAACTCTATGACTAGTTAAGCACTAGACATGTGAATCATATCCGTATCCGCGGGTGTTTGCGTATATCCCTATGGTTCGGCGGATGCAGGCGGGTGAGGGTGTCATTTTTTATTTAATGGCATCGAAATTGTACCGATAAGATTGAAAGTTCAGTCTCGAAACGATTATCCTTCTTATCTGTGATCAATTTGTCGAATGACGGAATTTGAATTATGCTTAACTAACATAAATCGATAGTAGATCTCGCATAAATCCAGATAAAGTCGATAAGTTACTATCTATTAGATCCAATTTGGATATTGTAAAAAATAAATTAGCTATTATTTTGAATTTTCATTAATTTGAAGAATTTTGTATGCCTAAATTTGGGTTTAATAAAGACACTCAAATGAAGTTATTCACGGATGTTTTGCCGATATCCGCAACGAATCATTTTTACGATATCCGCAACGAATCATTTTTACGGGTGAGCAACGGATATGAGTGTAAGGCTTGGCGGTCACGGGCGGGTGTGCTGCAGAAAGATGCGCACGTCTATTCAGCATTACAGTGTGTTTATAAGGAAAACTTTCACCAATTCTCATAATTACGCCAATTAAAATCGTATTATTATTATGAACGCTTAAAATTGCAACTCATTTGTTTTTTCCAACTATCTCCATACCTGAACTATTAAAAGTGAGGTTTTCTTTCAATAAATGTTTGCCAGAAATCTTAAAGTTTTGCGAAATAAACGCCTTGAAATAATTTGTTAAAATTGTACAAAATGTGAAAGCTGTTTGATAGCGAACTGAAGCTAATTGATGAACATTTGAAATGAGTAGAATCATAAAACTGTTGAGCAATAGGTTGGTGTGACAATAAGCGATTGATAGTGAAGGAACAAAACGTATGATAAAATAATTTATTTATCTCAAATTTATATTGGTAGATTTTATATTTCATATCCGGAAAAGCTCATGTATTTATTACACCCAAACACGAGCATTACATGACATTGTACAAACTTAATTCGGATCAAATTATTGAGAATATTCTACGAATGATAGCATTGCATTGATATGTTATATTTCGAACAGATGTTTATTGTCTCCTACGCATTGAAACCAAATTAAAATTAATAGGGAGTTGCACTGAAATGGCGTTACTAAACGACACAACGCTAAAAGTAAAATGAATAGAACAATTTGTTTATCTAAAGTCTGCTATGGATTGGTGTTCAAATATAACTAAAAGATCACTAAATGTTTCCAATGAGTAGCTGATTAATTAACATTGCGTTTGTTGATCACATTTGTAATCTATTCATGTAATTAGTGTTATGAAGTTTGGTCATTATTATGTCAAGAGACTAACGATGCAGTCAAATGTTCATAATATTATGCTCTTTAAATAATATAGAAATTTAGTATAAAACGTGAGTAAATTTCTTTTTTCCTAATTTCTCAGTTCCATATGAGAGCTTACGCTCAACGTCTTTATAATACTCTATAGCAACAGAGCCTATAGCAACAGAGTTTTTTTTATTGTTGCTATGTCAACCTGCCTGTGATTCACAAATTTGATTTCTCATTTGCTTTTATTATCATATTGAATATTCTATAAGTTTGTTAATATCTCAAGATGTTATGGTCTGATGGAAGCATCCCATAACAACTCATCACTTCAGGTTGCTATTAATGATTATTGAGTTTTTGAGTACATAACAAACCTTATTCGTAGTACGCTCTATGAATTCATTATTGAAAAGCTAATCTAATTTGAGTAAATGATGTTCATGAAAACTTTCTGCTCTCGATTTTGACAACAACGCTTTAAAAACTTCACAAATATAACAATTGAAGTGAAAATAATTATACTAATAGTTTAGTTCCGTCACGTAAGGGAATAAATAAGCAATAACTGAAGAGAGTATTGTGCATTCGGAAATAGTTATCACTTATTACTATTATCAGTTGTTGAATCTTTTGAAAAATCGATCTAAGCTTAATTTACTATATAGCCCTACTTTTGTAAATTCATATCTAATCAAATCTCACTTTCTATTACTATAACTTTTTATATTTAATTGACTTTTTGCCATTTTCTAAATACTTATTTGAATTTGTTATGTATGCACCGCTCAATTATTATTGATTTATAACGTTTTTTGTAATTCAGATTTTCATCAATAAATTCAGGGTGTATTTAATCACAAGCAGTATGCATTAGTAGTATTTGAGTCGTTGTTATAAAGGTTTGTGTGTTTGTATACCTGTTTGATAGAATGCTTTGAACAAATTGATAATCTAATAGAATGTTCAACGAATCTATGTTTTAATAAATCATTGTTTAATTTTAATTCTGTGTTTCAGCTGTTGTTAGTATATGTGAAGGACATAAATGAAATGTTGAAAAGTGATTTAATCAAAATTTAGAGCAAGTCTGGTAACCTGTTATACTACTAGTTGTTTTGAAAACTATGTTAGAACTGTTTTCAACTGTTTTGTTAGAAACTATACATTTGGGTCAAAAGAGGTTCAATATCGAGTCTATCCACGTCTCTGCGTGTTCTCATCTTTCATATTCTTAGTTTTTAGTGTTGCCGCTTTATTGAAAATATACAAAATGACTCTTGTTCAATTTAAACTTTAGCTCACTCTTTATGCAATGAAATATTTATTCAACCTTATTGCCTTAATAATTATATCAACATTGGTCAGAGCCGACGACGAAGCCAAAGTTGAGACTGAACGTAAGTTGAAATAGTTTGTTAATACTAATAGGATAGTTAAAATTGAGTTCAATTGCATAGGTGTATGAAATAAGTATATATAATAAGATATACAATAGGTAGTAACAGAGAGAAAAGTTTAAAACTAGGTTGACTGACTATCAAGCTTGAAAGTTATATACTTTTATTCTTTAAATATATGTTAACTCTGTTACTCTAATTCCACCGTATAGACTATACATCGTGATTGCGAATAAATAAGTTAAGAACATTATTCACATCCTAATCGAACTTATTCACTGCTTATCTTTATGAATCATATAATATATAAATGTTCTAATTAATTTAAGCACAGTTCCCAATCAAATAAATCATATAATGCAAGAAATGATATATTTTAAAAAGTACTATCATCTCCAAAACTCTTTGTAAAAATTCTAATTTCGCTCAAAGTTATAGCCAAAATTTTGAGAGAATGCTACAAAAATTCACCATCAGAAAATATTATTTTACGAATGCATACTGTCATTAATATTAACTTTTTAAGGTTAAAAATTAAAGTTTTATTTCAATCATATCTCTTTCCTTTGAATTTTGGCTCAGAGTTTAACAAACACTTTTGGAGGTGATAATACATAACTTTTCGATTTAATATTATTCAATTGAAACCTAATGGAACTAAACTGTTGATTTAATTCTACAGCTGACAACAAATACAAGGTTTGCTCTCAAATTGGAATAGAAGATAATGCTATACTGAATCATTGTGGTTATTGTACCGAAGGCGACACGGGTTTGGACGCAAATTACGGGTTAGACTGCAATAATGTGTGTGACGGAGATTCCTATTTAGACTGCAATAATGTTTGTAATGGCAACTCGTATATAGATCCGTGTACTGGAATTTGCATAAGTAAGCCTTTAACACAATTTCAATTTTAGATTCTTTTCTTTAAATATTACTTCAAAATTAGAATTTTCTTTCTAAACTCACAGATTCCTTTCATGTCTGATTTTTTTTCTCAATACTTATGTTCAGTCCTCGAAAGTAGTGATGCACCGAAGCATTCAATTGAGAAAAACGTTCTCAAAGTATCGCTTAACTTGATTTTTAAAATTTACTTATTTTAAGTCACTATCAGAAAAGTCAGAAGAACTCTAAATACAACTTATTGATATTTAATTTTATCTAATTTAAGTGATATGACACATTCAATTATTGAAAGTACATAAATGTATGCAAACTAAAGCCTATTCTTATAGACCTAATGTTAAGCATTAAAAGTTAACATATATTCGTGACGCTTGCGGGCATAGCTTGAAGTTAAATGCATTGATTACAATGAGAACAACTAAAGATAGGCATAGGCTGAATCCAGTAGGAGCCTAGCTTGAGCCTAGGCAAGCAACAAATACAATATTACTAAACATATACTTAAAAGGGAGATTGAGGGTGTATACAAACTGATCCTGAAAATATTTCGATGGCGCAAATATGTAATGCGATCACTTGAAAGGCGTATAGAAAGATTGATCAGAAGGCATAACAAGTTATGACAGTTCAAAGTTCAGTCTCCTAACAAACTAGTTGAATTAAGCTTATACGATAAAAGTTATAATATTCAATACAAATTCATAAGTTGAGTATCAATTTGGAAATGAACTTGCATTTTTATTAGACATGACCAAAAATGAAATATGAATATTTTATAAAATTAATGCTGATATAGGGTGGAGAACAACCTGTACAATAATCAAAAAATAAAAGTCACACTTGAAAATGTCTTTGCTACTAGACTTGAAATTTGAATATAAAAAGTTTAAAAACCTATTCATGACTAACTATTATTTTTAGACTCTTTTCTAATTAAGATTGTTCTCTTAAGAAATAACTCATTTTCTTACGAAAGCAATGCTTTATCAAAGGTTTTAAGAACAACTGATAAAAAACTAATTATAAAATTTATTATATCATGAGAGATGCGATTCTTATTAACCATTACTAAGTTGACACTTTCCGAGAGTTGAAAATCTGATATCTTTCTTAATTAGTTTTTTGGAAGAGGATTTCCTGAGTGTTAATGATAACATAGTGCCACTTTTATTATTTAATTACTTTCACTATCTTATTTTTGATAACTTTTAATTATATATTTACACAATATTTTCAAATTATTTTTTCAACAAAACTTCTATGGTTAATTTTTGCCCATTTGTAATAGTTTTTTCTTCATTGCACTAGAAAACAGTTGGATAATCACTCATGTTTCATGTGTCCACATTTGTTCGTGTCTGATCAGCTTTCTTATATGCCCTTTAGGTCATAGTATGACATTATAATTATGCCATCAAAATACTTTTTGAGACTGGCTTGTATGCAATCCTGAATCTCCCTTTTTATATTTCGCATTTACTCAAAGTAGTTGTAAATCTGAATTATGTAATGCTTGTTTTTAAATAGACACATTACAATGACTGAATGCAATGCATTTCAATTTAGAACATATTTAGAACATATTTCAAAATAATATCAAATTTAATATAGTGTCTGAAACGTTAGGCTCGGACTCGGACTCAGTTTCACTGAGACCGTGTTGATCATTAAAAATAACTAATGAATTGAAATTTGATCAACTTTTTTTTGTCATTGGAAATCATGTTGAAACTTTAGCAGTTTATTATATAAGGTTTAAGCTGTACTTTTAAATGAAAATCTAAAAATTCTTAACCAGCCAAAAACTGTTTCTTTAGAGAACTCATATAGATTTTAAAGCTTAGTTTTGTTAAAGTTTTTAAAATTTATTTTCGATCTTTAACTCTTAGATCCGTCAAAAAATGAGACAACTGGTGGCAATCGCGATTGCAGAGGGCTATGCTCGAGCCCTCAAATCAATTCCAGTCAATATCTATTAGATGAGTGCGGTTATTGTCTTCGGGAGAATACATCTCAGAGTTTACTTAATTGTAGTCTTAAATGTAGTCCTTTTGATCATGAAAATAGTTTAATTTGTGGTCAATGTGTCGATATTAATGACAGTGACATCTTATCACAAGTTTTGAATGTTTGTGGTCATTGTAGGACTAATGACACCACTGGTTGTTCTTGTGATGAGTAAGTTTATGAAATTTTCAATTTTTACTTTTCCCACTTTTTACTGAAGAAGAGTTTTTCCATATAGGCATCGCATACCATAACGACTTTAATTACTTTTATTCAATTTTTACAGACTATAATCATGATCAAAATATTCATTTCTTTAATGACAATCATATGAATGAACAGGAAGTTTATTCAATTTTTCAAATATTTTGTATTGTGATTGGCATTGAGTCAAAATTTAAGTTCCTATGCATTGCGTTCCGTCAATTATTTTTTTTGCACTTAATTCAGGAAATTGTAGGAGCTTTCTCGTTTTCGTAATAATTAAAATTGTTTACGTAGAGAAAAAAATACAAATAATAATGACACAGCAATTTCTCAAATGGCCTGAAATGATAGTTTAATGTTTAACTCAACTATTTAGATTGGTCAACTTTTATACAATGATACCCACTTTAAACTAGTGTCGTAAAAACAAAGTTCTAAAAATGTTTCAAAAAATTGCTGGAAACTTTTTCTGCAGAATTTCCCATCCAAATTCGAGGAATTCTCTTTCTGTAAACCACCCGCTGAAAAGTATGAATCTCTCATTGTACACTATGAGCTTCAAATCAGAATAATATTAAAACTCACAGAACCATATGGAAAATAAAAATTTTCAATTCATTAATCGATGTTTGAAAATTTTGACTTATTCTCGTTATTATTCTAAAGGATACAAATAGTTATAAACAGTACTTGACAGGAAATATTCACTTTCTAAATAAAAACTTTCCGATTTACAGAAGATTTAATATAATTTATGAACTTATATTTAAGTTTAATAGCGATCTAGTTCCTTAAGACTTTAAAAATGCCTATTAGAATAAATTTTATTTAGCTTTTATTTAGATTCTGAGGTTCATTATATTTAAATGGGTGGCAATTTAGTCTAGAGAAATATTTCTAGAAACTTTCTCATTAAAAGATAATTTCTAGAAATTTCTCAAAACTACTTCAAATAGATCAAAAGTAAGCGCTAAATTATTCTTAATCACTATCGCTGACATGACATAGCTATTCTTATAAATCTTATTGATATTTTAATATCTCATTTCAAATAGCACGAGATGATAAGTGATTATTAAATAGAAAATAACAGTTTATTAACCTAAGAGTTATTGCTCCTACAGGCTCTAGTTTTGCAGTCTGAAAGATCCTCAGAATATGAGCCTAGGCTTAAGACTTGACTATTCGAGCTTGGTATAGTAGATTATATAGCTTTTAAAAAGGAATAGTCAATCGAAAGAACATATTTAAGTTATTGTTGTTGAGTGTAATTCATATATTCTTAACTGATTTTAGTGTTGAAACTTATTAAAGTGTCGAAACTAAAAACTATAAAAATCAATAGAGGTTGTAATCGATAGTACCTAACGAGACGGGGCTAGCCATAGAAATTTTTAGAAACCACGCCCACTCGTTCAATAGGTACATACACTTTAATTCTGAGAGGGCGAAGCACCATAGAAATCGAATAAGGGGTGAAATTAATAGTGATTAACGAGACAAGTCTAAATATGCCAGTTTATACTTGCCATACTCCCAGCTTGTTTTTTCTAAAGTTCTTGCTTTTAATTAATTTCTGAGTGGACGGAAGGTCATAGAAATTTAGTGATTTATGCAATCAATAGTGCTTGGCGAGATGGATTGTAACATGAAAATTTTGTAATCACGCCTTTATATTCAAACCAAATCACGCCCAGCATTGATAAATAAACCACAATTTTTCAATAAATTAAGTTGTAAACATGAGTCTATATAAAATATGGCGTAAATAAAATCGGAATCACTTTCTGAAACTCCTAACTCAACATTGTAATCGTGAGCCTAGTCAGACTCTGGGAGTTAATGAGATTCAAGAACTGAATCTTCATCGAAAAAATCTTATGAAGAGATACTAAAAAGGGGTTAATCCAATTCCTCCTAATTGCCACCAAGCCAATATGGTATCAAATTGAAGCTTATGAAGAGTAGAATCGAAAGCAAAAAGAATTTTTCAAAAATATGAAGGCTGAGAAGAGATATGGACTTTTAAAGATAAACGTATAAAAAATTAAAATATTAACGTTAAACCATATTTTTTTTATAAAAAATAATTAAGCAAACCTTATTGATAGACACTATAAAGTATTTTGATTACCTTTGAAATATTAAATTTAAATGTATTTAACATTTTATTTATTTCATAAAATACATTCAAAAAGCTCGTTAGCATTACCCAGGGAACACCACATAGAGGTGAGCTTGTTGTCCCCCATCTCAGATTTTTAAAGTGGCTAGAGGTGCCCCATTTAATAAGATGTTTGCTTAATTATTTTTTTTATAAAAATATAGTTAAAACGTTAATATTTCAATTTTTTATAAGTTTAACTTTAAAAGTCTATATCTTCCCTCAGCCTTCATATATCTGGAAAATTCTTTTTTGCTTTTGATTCTACTCTTCGTAAGCTTTAATTCGATACCAATATTGGCATGGTGGGCGATTAGGAAAATGCTCTTATATTTTGGACTAACTCCTTTGGGTAGTACCTTACAAAAACTTCAAATTCAGATCTTTCTTGTACTTCAAAAAGTCGTATTATAGATAGTCCAGTCTATTTATTCATTCAAATATTTTAAAGATTGTGATCATCTTATGAGAGATTTAATATGTAGACACAATCTCTCAATTTTATTTGCATAAGTAATGTAGACGTGGTTTCGATGAGGAACTTGCCTCATAAACCTTTCACAATGATTGACCTTGAGATGAATCTAGTTCATTCCAAGGTCAACGATTATATCACAAACTGCGGTAGAGTCTGTTAAAACAATGAAACTTGCTGTGATTCTTAAAGCTATGAGAGGCCAATGTTTTCCATGCAGGTTTTGGATTGGAATCAAACCTCTGACTAGTAAGTCCAGCATCAACACGGAATAGGAAAGCGTAGCAGAGCTTAAGGGACCGAGTAAACGAATTGTACTCTTCTTCGGTCTTTCATGGACTTGCGAACCAAATGTCCAAAGCAAGTTTAACGCTACAGTTGCAACTTTTGCTTTTTACAACAGTATTGGTATCTAAGAATACTTTTGTCCCCAGTTTCACATAGACTTCCGCCACACTTCGGACATTAGAAAAGCACAGGGTCACCAAGTGAAACTAACTATCCTGTAGTCCTAAGCTTTACAACAATTACGTCAGATCCGCCGAAAAATTGCTCAAAATTTAATGTTTAATTTATTTAAAACTTCTATTTAAACTTTTAAAACTATTTAAACTATTTGAGTTAATTGATTCGCATAAATTATTTGTATTGGTCTATTTACTTTATTTACGATGTCGTCCTAACACGGCTGAGAGCGTCCAGAAAAAACTTTCCATCTCTCTCCCCTATACGTGAAGACGAACCGCCAAAGGCAACAGAGATCAAAGAATCACAGCTACTCTTGTTCTGTCTACCACGCTTCTACTCAATTTCTATCATCGATTACACCATGAAAACAGATAAGACATGGTTATTTAAGTAAATTGTTGATGTGATCATTTATCTCAAGATGATGGGTGGTAGAACTATTCTAAGCAGTGTGATTGATAATCTTAAGTTCTGTCCACTTAAGAATTGCTTGAATTTAAGCTTGATTAGTGAGTAGGCGGGTGTGGCACCGAACATTTGTTATATCTGGACTTGTCTCGTCAATCGCTATCGATTGCACCCCTTCATTCATTTTTATGATGCTCTGCTCTCCCAGAGTCAAGTTAAAGAGTAAAATATAATGGTAGACATGGCTCCCAAAAATCGGTATGGTTCGACTCGTCTCGTTAAGTACTATCGGTTACAACCCCAGTCGATTTTTATTGTAATTTTTATAGTTGAGCCACTCAACTGTATTCACGTCTATTCTCTCTTATAAATAATTTTACGAATATTCTGCTTAAATAAGGAGATTATTTCTGGAAAATAAACATTTACTGCAATACAAGTGATCTTATCATAACTAAATACTGCTTTTGTTGTTTATATCCCATATAGATTATTCTTCTTGATAAAAAGTTCCAAATTATTAACATTATTGTTCATAATTTTTTATCAAAATGACTGAAGCAAAAATTTTGAAATACTTTTGCGGTTGGCCTCATACTATATTATCGATGTGATTTAGCTATCAAATAGATTTTATCTTTTACAGTTCAAGTATTCAATTGCGTTTCTATAAAAAAAATATTTATGTCATCTTTTGTTATATTCAGTAATATTACAATCTGCAAACTTATTCAGTCAAACCGATTAAAGATTGAGGCTCAAGGTAAACCTCAATAGAATTCCGAGCCTGAGCTAAGTCTGTGCAGTATACTGATTTTAATGACTCTGTTAACAAAAGAAGTCTGACATGATTTGTTTAGTATTCCTTGTAAACAATTATTTAAATATTTATATGTTTAAATGCAGCATAAGATAGCAACAGTCATTTTTTAGAACGTTCAGTATGATTCTTTTATCGATTTTTCAATTTGAGGACTAGAACTATAATTTAAACGACCTCCAGTCAATTTATCGGTCTATCATCATTATTAGATCATTAAACTAAATTATTCATCTAACTTTTACTGCTCTTTTCATCTTAACTCTCATCATTAGGAGTGAACTTCACTAGTATTTAAACAAATAATAATAATAAATATTGATTATAATTTTATATTTTTATTAGAGACCCTTCATTATGTGGTTGCAGCGATTCAGACAACTGCTATTATGTATCAGATTTCAGTCCAAAAGCTGTGCCAAATAATCAAGAATTAAGCGTAAGTTATGACCACATCTCTTAGATTCCTATAAGACTTAATTCTCTATTTTATTTCAAACATTTTCTATCAGATCCAAGTATTCGGATATTTTAATGGACCAGTTAATAGTTTTTATTGCAATTTTAGCCATGAAATCAATGGAACAGATTTCTTGTTTTCAGCAACAGTTGAGAACAACACAGTTGTTGAATGTATCGTCAATTTAACAGAAGGTTTGATGACTATTTAAAAGCATAATTGCACAAGGTTTCATGTTCCAGGAAGGTCAGAAACTCACTGAATTTTCTACTCAAACAGATATTCTCTCACAATTTTCCCAAGAAGTACTTTTGCTCATTTCAAAATTAGAATATTCTCGGCTAAACTATTCAAATAAAATCTAATTTTATGACATTTGTTGCCATTTAAGCTTTAAACTAATGATGAAAAGATCAACTTAAAGGTTGAGTTCGTGAGTTTCGTAAGGGACCTTACCTGAACCTTAATCTTGTGCATACATGTATTCTGTAATTCAAAGATATTTCTGGACGTGAAACAAACTTTTTTAATAATTTACCAAAAGTTGGGCGATATGTGTTTGCGTTACAATCCCATGAAACTACTGCCTTGTCGAACGTCTTTGATAACTCCAATTCATTTGTGGTATATAACAGAGACTTAGGTGAGAAAATACCTTAACTATAGAAATCTATATAATTCTACAGAAAAACGTCAATATCAAAGTCATTATTTATTCATTGCTAGCAATATTAATATTAAGTGCTTTCGAAATGTTAGCAATTTCTTTCTTCCTTAATAATACACTTACACATATTGTATTTCTGGTTGATTGCATTTACGAAATGCATGCACTAATAGCTTTTATAATACTATTAGTAGTACAATCCAATTCATAAAAGCGTGTCTAGTTTGATCGCTTACAATATACTAGATATTAGTTCATTTTAAACTGTTTTATACCAAAAAAAACTGAAAAATAATTTACGAAAATCCCTTATCCATACGAAGGCATGAACCCTTGACATGATTTTGGCTCTGGCCTGTCATTTAGTCCACTGAGCTTACAAGAATAATATGAAATATAGCAATCTAGATAAATTTTGATGTGCTTCAGTTAATTTTATTATAAAATAAGCATTCGATAAGCATCAATGATATATATCTTTGATAAGAAACCATTTTCTTAGATACGAAATTATCTTCTGTTACTTTTAATTAAGCAATCAAGTTCAAAGCATTTTTGAAGTTGTCTGTACTTTTATAAAGTATTATATATATATTTCTAATAACAAATGCACTCGTTGGTGTCCAAATTGCAGTTACTTTTAGTTGAAGCTAAATGAAAGATTCCAACTTTTGAAATTAAAAATTTTCAACGAAAGCTATTTCAACAGATCTCAGTTTCTATTTTTTATTTCGCAACTTATTTATGCAAACTAGTCTAAACTTGTTTTCGTTTACGGATGACTTAAAAGTTTGATTTAGACCAACAAGAAATGTATTTTTAGCAGATTTAAAAGCGTTTGCAAGTATTGACTCAATACTATTTTCACATAAAACAAATATTTTCGAGACTGAAATGGTTACTGAAAATGCTTAAAGTTGGAGAACTTATCTGAATCAATTAATATGATTACTAGTATAAGTGTATAACTTATTAATTTTATTTTTAATGAGATCTTTAATCAAATTTTTCTTCTAATAGCTATATTTTCATACATGAGTCCAACACGAATATTTACGACAAATCATACGAAAGCGATCACTTTAAGTTTCGTTGGCGATAGTCAATCAAATCCTGCATTATATAAAATACCAATTAAGTGCATAATTACTTATAACGATATGGAAGAATTTGTGGTGATAAATGGTGACAATTGGTTCACCTGCACAGTCCCGGCATCAATTAGTCATTCACATTCACAAAATATAACAGTCATTCCAACTTTTGATGGAATGCATTCATTAGCAAATCAATCAAGCTATACACTAACTATTGTTGCACCACATCCTCAAATACTTGAAGATAACAGCTTTATATCAGAAGATGGACTGAATATTGTGATATTTTTTGAACGATCTGTTCACGCATCTATTAATGTAAAAAAGGATTCACGAGAAAGCTGTGATTTTCTATTTACAAATCAAACAATCAGTCAACTAGAAAAATATAATTTAGTCTATTGTCAATGGTTAACAAGTATACAACTTTTGATTTTGCTGAGTTTGCCAATTGTTGAACAATCGATTAGAATTTCCTTCAACGAGGGAACAATCAAAGAATCAGCACAACAGATAGCCTTACATAATATGCAACCCATAGAAGTTATAGTGAATAAACGAAACTCTAATGTCAATCATTTAAATTATGAAAATCGTATAGCATTAATAGGACCTACACTTATGCCTACGTGTGGAACTTTCACTTTAAATGGATATTTTTCATCTGCAAAAGGTTCAAAAGGAGTAAAGTTCAAGTGGTCTGTCAGTTCATTACCGCCTCGTCACGATCTGATTAGTGAGCAACTCTTAAAACTGATTAGTTCTAATAACAAATCAAGTATTATATTAGAAGCCAGTGCTTTTTCATCAGAGCCTTATTCTTATAAATTCGTATTAAGTGCTCAATTGGCAGATGGATCAGTTATTGAGGCCTCGCATCAAATATTTAAATATAACTATTATTTGCCAGTAGTCACTATATTTCCAACAACTTTGTTAGCTTCGGGACCACTTACTTTGGACCAAAGGTTTGTTCATCTATAAGTTTATAGACCACTTATTGTTGTCGCGCATAGCTATGTTATTCACTATGTTATGTTGTTCATAGTTACGTTATTAGTTGTGTCAAGAAGCCCACTATTAAATCATAGTCGAATATCCTTCTGATAATCTACTCGACAACAATATAGTGTACCTGTAAATACGCGACAACAATATAGTGTACCTGTAAATACGCGACAACAATATAGTGTACCTGTAAAATAGTTTGAAAAGGAAAAAACGATTTTCTTGTGAACATACTACGCAATGAGTAAAAGCAGTATAGTATTGGCTTAAACTTATATTTCAAATAGTATACAACAAAAGCGAGGAAAACTACTTCTAAACTAATTATTTTTGATCAATTCAAAGCTCCATTCAGACTAAATGGCAATTCTATAGATCCAATTTGAAGGCAACTGTAATAGTATTTTGATGGATCAATAAATAAACAACTTTCAGATGAATATGAATAAGAATGTGGACAAACAGTATAACTTCACTTATAAGATTTCACATATTTTCATTCAAAATGATTGTTTCAAATCAATGTAATAATCCAACAGCTTAAATAGACTATCAGATCAATAATCAATTGGATATCGAAACAATATTTGTGCTGATAATAAAAGTAGAGTAAAAGTTGAAATGTGATTTACTCAATCAAAAGTATTGAAGTTATGCGGTTTGTCCATATTGTTATTGATATTGATTGATTTGACAAACATGCAAAGCATTAGTTAGAGTTTTATAAACTGCAATAATTCCTATAGTAAGAAAGCATGAAATTATTAACAAAAACTTCAATAAATGACCAACATAGTTAATGTTTTATGTGTTCATCTAATTGCTTACTGTATTATAATTTTATTTGTTGACCTCAAAACATTAAATATTATTTTTGCCATAAAAATATATATAATGAGAAAATACTATTATTGAAGGAAACTCAGTAGTAATTATACGATCATTATTTCTCACTTCAATCTTCAAATTACTTTTCTTTTCATACAATTTATCTGCAATATACTTTATTGACGATAATAAAAGCAATTATATTGACAATTTTTTGCCCTAAAATGTCTAAATACATAAAAGCTATAATGATTAGAAAAATACAATTTTATGGAAACGTTTTGCTCACCTTTTCGCTAGATTTCAACTGAATTTTCACTAGTTTTTAACTAGATTTTCACCAGACTTATCTAACATTTATTACAGCGCAACGCTTTACACGGAAGTTTCAATACCAGAATGCATTGAAAATCCAGAACCAATAATCTACGAATGGAAAACAAACAATCCAAAAATAAAATTCGATATGTTACACATGTCAAAAACATATTACGAGATATCAGAATATAATCTTGTAAATGAAAGAATTAAATTGGAAGTTCACATATTTATGGGCAATCGTACAACTCATGCTAGTATCGCTTCATTAACTTTGTATCCGTTATTGCCTCATCAAATTGCTTATATATCTAATGGTATTTCCATGTTGTCTATTGGTAAGGAAACTGGACAACTTCAGTTAACCGCCCATGTCTCAAAAGTACAAAGAGACCGAATAAATGGTTATCAGTGGAGTTGTCATTACAGTGATTCTGAAGAGCCGTGTTTTTCAAATACAAACAATAAGAAGTTATTGATTAGTAGACAAATGCAAAATAGGCCTGAATTGATGTTAGATTCAAATATGTTTACTAAAAGCAAACATAGAATTGGTTTACATGTTTTATACAGAAATGATTTAAACACTACTTTTTATAATATTTATACTAATGTTAATATTAATGATGGCAATGCACCCCAAGTACTTATGGGTCCAGTTTATTTAAAATATAAACTTAAACTAATTTCCTCAACTACTTCATCTAATGGTATATTAGTTCCTTCTCATACACCATTGATAGTGAAAGGAATAGTAAACAATCGAGAGTCAATTAAGTCAATAGAATGGTTTCTATCAAATTCTATTTTCCAACTGCAATGGAATAATAAGTTTATCAATAACCAAATACACACTGAGCTTCATTTACATAGAGGTTAGAGTCTCAAAAGCTTATTATTGCTATTACTCAATTTGATCATTTTTCATCTTTATGCTTTTAGACCAAATTTTTCCTTATGGTTCTTATAATTTCACATTGAAAGCTTGTAATTCTAACGGATTGTGCAGCGAAGTCAATAAACTACTAATAGCCAGTCAAGTGGTGTCTGAGTGCAATATAATTGTCGAACCATCAGTGCAGTCTAATATGGTAATTATTTTTGATAAACCAAAATTAATAAAAACTAAACTGTTTCCTACATTCAACATTAAACTATAGAACTATTTTCTGAAACTTTCTAAATTTTCAAGCTTTTAAAGCTCAATTTGAATCTCATAACTACATCTTTCAATTGTTATCTTGGCCCATAAGCTTAATTCACTCTTTAGTATTTATCAGTTTGCTTGTCTAAAAAAGTTTTAAAGAGTTATGTTTGATGTGAATGAAAAAGAGGTAAATGATGATAAGAATGAATTGAATCTATTTAATAGGTAACAGTAACTACCGACAGATGCAACGTTCCTCCTGATCGTTCACCGCTTACTTACCAATTATATCTAATTAAAGATAAGATTTTTATACCAATAAGTCGGGCACAATTTTCATCAGTAATCATTTACCACTCATCAAAAACCATGATTAACGGATCAAAATTTGCAGTGGAAGTATGTGATAACTACGAGTTTTGTCAAATGTTCAACGCAACAAATGAAAATGTGATAGAAGCTGATTATAATGAAAATATTAACGAATCAATCAATTATTTATTAAACAAATCTAAAAGATATTTATCATCTGGAGACCCAGTCTCTGCCTTAGCTATTTTAATAAGTCCACTATTAAACCAAAGCTTTACTGAAAATAAGATAATCCACAGTTTGATTGGAAACTACTCGGTGAAGATTTCATCTGAAAATATTAGAAACAAAGGAGACCTCAACATTATTTGCTACGTTTTTGGTCAACTCCTTAGACAAACAAATGATTTTTATCTGAAGAATACTGTGATCCAAGTGTTGAAAAATATATCCCAAACAACAAAAATAGTACCAGATTTACAAACATTAGACTTTTCTACACTAATTTGTTGAATTTTTACAAGTTTGAAGAATTCATTTATAAACAATTTAACGCAACTTATGGTTACTACGCAAAAATCAACGAAACACAAAGTTATTTATCAAAAATAAGACATATTTTCCTATACATTCTTAGATCAGCTGCACAACAGATTCCTATTGGAAAATATATTAGATTTGGTGATAAAGTAGAATTTGGTGAAGCAGTCACTATAATAACACACCAGAAAAGATTTTACGAAATCAAATTAGAGACAAAACTTAACTATTGGAAAAATGTGTCGACAATAGTAAAGTTTAACGAAAAAACAATTTTCAAATACATAGATCATATATTCAATAAAAGTTCAAATGCTATTTATAACAGTATGGTTTATGCCATCACATTGTTTCCTGATAAAAGTCCTTATCAATTTGATGATAGAGCCCATAAGCTGACTCCTATCGTCGATATAACCATCCATTCGCCTATCGATGGACATAAAGTGGAAGTTGCTGCAGAAAAGCATGATTACATCGCTATTATGAAAGTCACACTAACTGGTAATCAAACTTTTGGTGATTCTGAATATACAACAAGATGTCACTATTATTCTGAGAATAAAGAAAAATGGGATACAGAAGGTATCACAGAATTAGGAATATCTGGATCTAATGGTGGGTGTCTTATGTACCACTTGTCGAGCTTTGTTATACTTCGAGTTACTCAACGAATCAGTACTGATTACATATTTGGTGTTATCGTAGCAGTTTCGATGGGTATCTTGATCTTCGGAATTATGACAGTATTCTTTGTTCAGAAGAAAAACGACACTTCAACAAGGGTTACACCAATTAGCTATAGACGTTAAATAAATTAAATTATAATATATTCAGTATTTTATAGGAAACAACCTATAATTATATCAATCTTGTTCAATATAAGGACATGTGCAAAAATATAGTGATTTTGTCATTGACAGAATAGAATTGAATGAAAGTGTATCATTGGAAAGCCTCTGCCCCAACAAGTCTACCCATCCATATAGCCTCCAGGGCCAAGATACAGGGAATCAAAGTTCAGACGTTGAAAATGAATATTCTTCATAAATACACATGAACATATACCTTCTTTGGGATGCTATAAAGTTCTATCTTTAATGTTATTTCAATCATAGATAGAACATTATGGCACTCCAGAGACGATATATACATATGAGCTTTGCTCGGGTGAGGAACTCAACGACATTGTTGTGATTTAATATTGAGGCCGAAGATCTTGTTATACTGAACATAGTAAACCTGACGGCAAGTACAAGATCCAGCTGTGCTGGCACATTGGACCTCTTCAGCTCGCTTGTTATGGCATAAACGCTAGCGACCCAATGCTTTATCCGCGGGCGGATAAGAACTCGGCATCGAAGTAATGCAAAACACTATATATACATCTTAATACGTAATTCGAGTCGGTGCCGAGACTATTTCAGAGTACTTTTGTCAGTGAGAAAATAGCCTCAGGACTATCGGGTGCTGTGTATATATAATGGCAGTCCATTGGCATCTCGATTATGGCAGGTGTTAGCTCGAGATCCGAGAGCCAGAAGCTTCGCTGGACGAAGTCTTCTGCATTCTAGGAAGTATCTGCACAAAATCAGAGCTACTTTAATTTATACAATTTGGATTTTATCTTATACAACTTTCCTTGTATTATACACACCATGGTTTTATTTTTTACATCTTTGATTTTATTATATTTAGGTTTGCAGTTGATTTTTACTGCTTTTTAATGAGAATTTATTGAAAATGCCCTATCAGCTTTTAAACTTCGACCCTCTGCAACTTGATCCTAACCAGTCAAGTCGGAGTACGGGTCATATATTTGAATTCTAGGGATGGTAACCTTCCCAATGATACAAATTTCATTCAATTCCGTTTAGAGGCGAAAAGTGATCAAATTCCTTTAAAAATTTATATAAATTTCAATAAATAATAGTACATGGCTCTTTTTAAGTACCTTCAATTTTAAAATTTGAATTACTCAAAAACTGCACAAGATAATTTAATGAAATAAAATGTATTTTATTCAGTAAAGTATGGCATTAATTAATTAAGCTCTCAAAATGCTTGCTCTCAATTGTAACCAAGTGCCGCATCCGAGTCAAAAAATTGTCAACTGAGTCATGTCTTGTCTGCTCTGTAATTGATTGGATGACTTCAGTGATGCGCTCCTGTAGCTGTTCCAGATTCTCAATGTCTGTTTGATACACTTTATCTTTGATTTAACCCCAAAGAAAAAAGTCACAGACGTTGATGTCCGCTGAATATGGGGATCAATTAATGCCCCCTCCTGTGTGCCGCTCTGAGTCCAGACCAATGATTCGGTCACCAAACACTTCTGCGATCCGAGAAAGGTTCTCATGCGTGCGATGCAGTCTCGCACCATCTTGTTGGAACTAGTGAATCTGGAACAGCTACAGGAGCGCATCACTGAAGTCATCCAATCAATTACAGAGCAGACAAGACATGACTCAATTGACAATTTTTTGACTCGGATGCAACACTTGGTTACAATTGAGGGCAAGCATTTTGAGAACTTAATTAATTAATGCCATACTTTACTGAATAAAATATATTTTATTTCATGAAATTATCTTGTGTAGTTTTTGAGTAATTCAAATTTTAAAATTGAAGGTACTTAAAAAGAGCCATGTACTATTATTCCATCAAAGAAATCAAAATCAATGTTTCAAATAATATTTATTTTTCTAATAATGGTTGTTTTTTAATAAAATGCATATTTTTGATTAATAATAGATTTTTGCCAATAGAAAATATTCAATTTAAGTTTGAAGTTTTCGAAATTTTAGTTATGATAATTATTCAATCATAAGAAGAGTTTGATTGAAAATAAAATAAATTACTAATTACTGATTACAAAACAAATCAAATACTAATAAAGTGAAATGTATTGGTAGCTAATTGTTTTTTGTTCTCTAAAACTGAGTTAAGTCAATTTGATAGCAAAATAACACATTTTCTCACAAGTGATTACTAACAATATTTTTCAATTTTTGACTATTACATTGATTTTATTCTAATGAAATTCTTGCAACACCTATTAAAAATAAAAAAAACAAAAACTTTAATCGTATAATAGTTTGTTTATTAGAACTTAAAAATTGATATATTTGCTTATAGCTATCTGAAAATATATCATTACGAAGATTAAAAATATTAATGTCTTATACTTCAAATTCATAACTTATGCTTGAATATTAACTTAATTTCGAGTTGCTTCTTTAAACTTCAATTTTAAATAATATCGATTTTGACTTCTTATTCAAGTAATAAAACTACGACTTGAGCTATATTGAAGCTAAAGTTTTAAAATCATTCGATTGCGTGCATACTAACCATAATCTATTTTATAAGTACAGTTAAACCTGTTAAACTTGTCAAACTTAAACACCCAGTTAAGTGACTTCTAAAATAGAATAAAATGCCAGTCTTAATTTTCTATGGGTTTACCTAGTCTATTTTTAAAAGCCGTTTAACTGTATGTCAAGGTTGGACAGGTTTTAATGTAAATGTCAGTTTATGCAAGCTTTTTAATATTATAGAGTTTAAGCATTATTTTAATTATTGAGACATTTTTCTCTTAAAAGCAGCAAAAAGTCAAAATGCAACCAAACTTAGCTGAAATCGTAGATAAAGCGGTTAGTTCAATTAAATCTATGAATGAGGCTGATAGATATATTGCAATGATTGACTTAAACAATCAATCGAAACCTGTGAATGATCAGGTGAGAAGTCAGTTTGTTATCCTAACTATTTGTTCAATTATCATATGAACACATTGTTTGAATGTGCAATTTCAAATTGATAGGAAAATACTAGATATTCTGTTACTGTCGATCCTGGAAAGTATTTACTAACATGTAACAATCAAATTAAAACTTTACTGGATTGTATCTATCATGGATACCAACTATCGAGTGAGTCTTCATTTCATTTGTAGATTTAAATTCATTGTCAATAAGCCAAACTTCATTACTAATGGACAACTTTTTAGGGGAATACGACTGCATTGGCTTCAGAAGCCCATATACTGGCGCTTATGAATGGTTCAGTTATGAACAGGTTAGGTGGAATAACTTGAATTTTATTTAGTTTGAATGAATCGCCACTTTTGTAGACTTTATACAGAATGAAAACGTTTGGTTCAGGTCTAGTCAGCATTGGGTGCACACCTAACAATGGCACTATCATTGCTTTCTTTGGAAGAAATAACTTCAAAGTAAATTTTAACCTTTAAGAATTTAATATTGATTCTAAATTGATTTTTCTAAAGCTATTGATGGCTGAATATGCCTGTTATCATTATTCGATGGTTGTAGCACCCATATTCGATACGACAGAATCAAACACTTGGAAATACATTCTAAATCAAGGTCAGTTAGTAAATTTGGCTATAGTTAGGCTTATGTCTGTTGTAGGTCTAGGTATAAGGGATGATGCTATTAACAAGACAATGTTATCCCATACCTAGCGCGCTACGCATAATATTCTCCTTACCTAACCTAACTTAACTAAGTGTACTACTAATACAACCAGTTTAGGTTAAGTTAGGCTAAGTAAGGGCAACTACTTGCTAAGCTCACTAGGCATAGAGGAACAATGTTTTAGTAATTAAATCACTCTCTTATGCCTAAACTCTAAATTTGATTAAAAACTGAATTAAGTATATAATCCAATATAATCAAAAATTCTCCAAAGTCAATTATGAAGATAAGAGTTTTCCGTACTTATTGAGCAAACCAAACTTTTTGATTATGAAATAATCTTTAGGTAATATTAATCACTATATTTATAAAATTTTAGTTGATCCGCAATGCGTTATTATTGATTCAAACGAAAGCGCAAAACGACTCTTAAATTCGTGTAGACCTAGCTCATTGAAATCATTAGTTTTGATGTGCGATCACATACATCAAGACACAACTCATGTTGCAGTTAAGAAATATGTCAAGCTATATACATTCTCAGAAGTTGAGGTAATCGTTCAATTTAGATTACTCTAATATGTTTTAAAGATTATCAATTATGAAATCAACTATAAGCATATCTGTTAACTTAAAATCAATACATTTTGTTTTCTTTAAATAGAAGCTTGGAATTGCAAATCTGCAGCCATTCAGAGTAAGTTCAACTTATTTCTCATCTACATATCAAATTAATTTTCCATTGGCAATTAATATTGACTAAAACCTGAATTGTTTTTTGTTCTAGATTCCAAACCCAACAGATTTAGCGAGTATTTAACTTATAAGAAAACATTGAACAGTTAAAAACTTGATAATCCGTGATACCAACAAGAAAAGGCCATTGCAATGAACACTGATTTTTATCAAATTTGATTTCTAATTTTCTTCTCTATTGTAATAAATGATCTATAAGTTTTTAAATATCTTCAACATGATAATCTGACGGAAAGAACCTAGGACAGGACATCACTTCAGGTTGCTATCGCGGATGATTAAGTTTTGAGTGTGAGTTTATATGTTTCAAAGTATACTATTTTTGGTTTTGATTCAGTTATAAGCTATACAAGTGGAACAACAGGAAACCCAAAAGGAGGTTAATTATAAAATTAAGTTCTAATGTGATTGTTCTTATATATCTAAATATTGACTTTCGTTAATTAGCGCTTTTAACTCATGCTAATTTGGTTGCGGCTGCCTCTGGGATATTAATGCATTTAGTACTTATTTAATTTCACCATTCTCATAATAACCTCTAAATCTTTGTCACGATTACAACAACTTATCTCTATTTCAATTCTGATAGGATTCATATTTCAATCTTAGAGAGGAGACAATGGTATCCTATTCATCAACTGCACATATACGCGAAAGAATATTAAAAGTATTCTATTTTCATTCCTTATCCAAATGATAGTCTAATTATTGCATTTTCAGGTTTGTATGCTCTATAGTGGAGGACGTATTGGTATTTATTCTGGAGATTTCAAAGATTTGTCGCGAGACTTACCTGTCCTACAGCCAACTATCATGTTATGTGTCCCAAGAATTCTTAATAGAATTTACAATAGGGTTAGTGTTCAAGTTATCAATCGATCTGTTTAATTGTATTGATTGAGAAATAATTGTCATATATTTCAGGTTATAACAAAAGTAAGAGGCAATTGGATGAGGGCTAGAGTTCTAGATATTGCTCTCAAATCAAAACAACCAGAGATTGAAAAGTATTTAATTAAAACTATTCGAGTTAGTAGAGAGAAAATACATAATTTCTCAAATAATCTTTTTGTAGAGCTATCAATCAGAGCACTTCATTTTGGGATAGAGTAGTCTTCAAAACAGTTAAAAGGACTTTAGGTGGAAATCTAAAACTATTAATATCAGGATCATCACAAATCTCTCCTACTGTTTTAAATTTTATGCGAAGCTCTTTTGGATGTATGGTTAGAACCTATTTAATTGACCATCCAACTCATTGAATTCAGTATAAAAAGCGACAATAATCTACCCTTTTTGACCATTTCGCTTCCTAACCAAAAAATATTGTTGTCTCGATTGCACGATACAACAATATTGGAGTTAATTAAGAAACAGTTAACTTTAATGATGAAAATCTTTTTTATGCAGATAATAGAAACTTATGGTTTGACTGAATGTTCATCATTTGTAACTTTGACCCATTGTGACGATCAGTCAGCAGGTATTTCAAATGTTCAACATTTATTTATATTATTTCAAATATAGGAGAATAAGATCATAAAGTTGTCTTTGTGAAGAAAGGTTTATCTTTGGGCTTCTTATGCCTTCAGATAATCATAAAACAGTTCTAATATGAAAGCATTGAAAATATTCACTTCAGAAGAATTGAAGTAAATATTTACGCATTTAAGACACACTCATATATACTATGAATTTACTTATGTCCAAATATCATTTCATATTTCATCATTTTATCGGTATGATAAAACAGAATACAGGTTCCACTTAACTAATTCAACGTCAAATTTTTAATCACTTTCAACTCTTCGCCTCAATCATACAGTACTTCTGCAAATCATATCTACAATTGATGGTATTATGACAAATACAAGTTCACAATTAAAATGTATTTCTAGAGTAGAACTAACGAGAACTCTGATCGATTGAGACATGAGATATTTGCCGTGAGTTGTATGACGAAAGTGATACCAGATCTGAGTGTCTTTAAACTGATTAATTGGTATTTACGAGATAGGCATCGAGTCACTACCGAGTACTTCCTCATTACTACATCCTTTTAGGCAATCAAATATCCCAACAATAACTTATATTATTTTAATTAGTGCATTTCATGGTAGAAGTCAACTAATCGATAAATAGTTACACTAGAAATGTTAGATCTCTTTTGCTATATTATATTCATATCTTTTGGTTTTCTTTTCCTCACTTCATTAATCCCTTTGTACATTCCATTAATAATAAATCTCGACAATTCTTGATCGTCCTGTTAATCCTTTCCTTTGAATTGTCGTTTGAGTTCTAAAAACTTGACTTGAGCTGTAAAGAATCAAAGATTTTTTGTTGCCATCGTTTGAAAGAATAGTTTTGAAAGCGCTCAATGAACAATTCCTTCAGTATAATTAGTGGTTATATACTGACGGGTCGAGTATAAGGCTTGAAAGCGTTGTATTCATATAACAAGGTATTGCTTAAATCATCTAAATCTGTCAAACCTATCACTATTTGTCCAATAATCACTTGTGGTCTACTGTTTGACCCAACTTCAAAGTGAAAGCCTACAGATAGTTATAGGTATCGACTTATGATTGTCAAATTTTTGAAATACTTAGATCTGAATGTTTATTCAAAACTTGATTCAAATTTCAATCTCCTATGATTGATTACTATTGTTTGATTAGTTAAATTTCAAACTTATCTAAATTAATCGAGAAAAAGGCTTTTAAATCAATTCTATTGTTTAAATCGCATAACAACAATGATCATATATACTGAATAATTCATAAAATTGATAGAATATCCAGTGACTTAGTGAAAATAATTTTAGTTTA
Source organism: Archegozetes longisetosus (assembly GCA_018873245.2). Classification (NCBI taxonomy): domain Eukaryota; kingdom Metazoa; phylum Arthropoda; class Arachnida; order Sarcoptiformes; family Trhypochthoniidae; genus Archegozetes; species Archegozetes longisetosus. The sequence continues at coordinate 3,718,117 of JAEMBT020000008.1, forward strand.
TGAACTATTTCTATCCATTTGAAGGGCATCTTGGGCCACCTCTTCCTTGTAATATAATCAAATTGATAGATGTTCCGCAATTCAACATAATAACTGAAAGAGATGGAATTGGAGAAGTCAGCATTTATTAAATCTAACTTTGTTCCATCAATTTATAATTTGTTTCAATCCATAGATTTGTGTCAAGGGTACTAATGTGTTTTCGGGATTCTACAAAAACTTTGAGATCTCCAAGCAAGTTGTTGATGAGGACGGATGGTTTCATACGGGAGATATTGGAATGTGGCTTAAGGTTTGCTTAAATATTTAAGTAAAACCTTCTGTAGCTCTCTGCTTAAATTGATTTCAACAGAACGGAACGCTTAAAGTTTTCGACAGAAAAGAACATTTTTTCCAAATTTGCGGCGAATATATAGCGCCCGATAAAATCGAGAATATCTACATTCAAAGTATTTATGTTGGACAGTGTTTTGTTGATGCCGACTTCACTTGTGTAATAAGATCTCCTAACTAATTGTCAAATTAAGATTCCGTGAGATTTTTTCTTGATTTTAGACCTCTCTAATCGGTGTTATAGTACCAGATGTCGATGGTATTAACTTGTGGTGCAGCGAAAATAATATGTTATTAAGTGCGGCCGAGGCTTGTCGTAATGTGGTATATAAGTGATTACCCTATTTTAATTATCATTTACTAATTCATTATTTAATAGGCTTTTAAGAAAGCAGTTATGAATGATATATTGAACATTGGAAAACGAGAAGGACTTCAATCCCATGAACAGGTTTGATTTCTCTTTATTTGCAATTTTTCACTCGTGTTTGATCACACAGTCACCTCTCGTTATAATGAACATCATAATGCACTGAGAATACGCTGATATAATGGGAGTTCACTATATCGAATATAGTTTACACAGTTTGTAAATCAAATAATTTTCAAAAGAGTACATTATAGCTCGTGGCTCACTATATTCGACTTGATTATAGAGAGAGTTAACTGTATTTTGAAATATATCTATAGGTTACGGATATCTATCTGCATAGTGATCCATTCACTCAAGAGAGTGGTTTCCTCACTCCGACCATGAAATTGAAACGACACGAATGCAAAATTCATTTCAAAGAACAAGTAGAAGAAATGAGCAAAAGGGACTATACATCTGACATTCAAAAAATTATTTGAAAACTTTTCAAAGCAGTTATCAATCTAAATTATTAATCTGTCTATCATTTAAACTAAAATTACATACTATCTTTTTGTTGAATCTTTTGAGTTGATATTCAACAGAAAATCTGTTACATTTGCAAATAAATCTCCTTTTTCAAAATAAATATTGTCTATTTTCATGTTGAATAGAAACCCGTAATTTGAATTTTCCTACAAATCTCCATTTAATCTTTCAGAGAATTAATAAGAGTTAATAAGTTTAACTTAAATTATAATATGTTTAACAGCTTTGTCAATAGATTTAATAATAAAATTTGAAATATATTGAAAGTATATTATTACGTTTATTGTAAAATTGAATAATAATTTCATCTATATAGAAATCGGAAACATATAAAAAGCTAGTCGAAATTAGCTTAGTTTCCATGCAACTTCAGTTAGCATTCAATCATGGCTTTTAATCTGATCATAGTTTTTGCATTAATTGTACTCTCGTTCGACTTCTCTTATTGTAAATCAACAGAAGATAAACTGATGGAAAAGTATGAAACTATAAAGAAAAAGGCTATTGATAAATGTGAAAAAGGTTAGACTAACTTATGTTAGAAGATAAATGCTTTCTTAACTAACTTTTAACTTTTGGTTGTAGTCAAATCCTTGACTCCGACACATCTGAACGAAGGGATAGCAGCATGCGTTCAAGCCCATTTGGACAATCCTCCATTCAAGATAGAGGTAATGCGTTAAATTAGAATATTTTCTATATTGACATTCCAGATAAGATCTTCAATCAAATCAACCAATTTGAGTAAATTCAAATTTCGAAAAGTTCTCATATGCAACAATTTTTTCTTATAGCAAAAATATTTCGATGTATACAAAAGCGTAAAGGCTAATTGCTGGGAAACAATACCAAACTATTGCCCTAATGGAGCTATCGATAAAGGTATATCAGTTCAGTTCGGTTTGCAGCTGATGGAGGTTTGAATATAAGAGAGTCATATAGTTACCTGTAAATTGTTTTCGTATGTCTAAGTGCATTTAACGCAACTTAAACTAACCTAACTCAAGTAGCCTAAATCAGTTGTATTTTTAGTACATTTAATTGAACTAAGTAAGGAAAATGACAGTCATAGCAGACATTGTTCTTATAATAATGTAACTTCCTTATATCCAATCACTATATCAATCATAAATCGAACTTTAGTCCAAATTGAATCAGTTGAATATATGTAACTTTGAAAATGATTTGGTTGTAAATGCTAGGTTTGAAATGTACAATTCCTAAAATTATAATGTATGCGAGCGAAGGTGAAAAAATATACAATGCCAACAAAGACACTGTTGTTAACTTAGTTAACAAAGTTATGGTAAGTGTTCATGTTAATAGACTCGTAAAATACAACCATTAAAACTTCTGAACTTAATCTTTTTTCATTTAAAAGCCGTGTGCATTAGGATTCATCGATAGAATTAATTAAGAAAAATAAGTGAAGATCAATATGCTGATAAATATGATAATAGTATTGATTAAATATGTAATTAACTCAGTTTGTATGCAAAATTTGTTGACAATTTCTAAAATATCGCTTCGCTTGTAAGTCAGTATCAATGCTAGGCTAGCATTAATAAGTTGCAACCTAGCACTGCTAGCTTTGGTTAGTTTGGTTTGGTTAGCTTAGCTTAACTTAACATAATCTAACCTAACTTAACTTTGTGTTAAGTTTATGCTTTTCTTAAAAGTACAGTATGTAATCCATATACTAAACATTAAAGCCGAGTTCATTCAAATGTTTGCTTTGAAAAAATTATAATAAATTCAAATTTAAATTCCTTTTGTTTACTAAGTTATTATTTAAGCAATAAGTATAATTTCGAGTGAATAAAAACATTTGTGGTTAGTTCTAAATTATTTCAATCTTACAATGGAGGTTCGGGACTATGTAATGAACCACTTCAAAATTATCTTTATAGTATCAATTTCATGCCATATCATGTTCGAATAGGCACATAAAAAAGGCTAGCCACCAGATACTTAGAAGTTATGATCACTAAAACAGTGGTTTCCTATGGCTCGTTGTTACTGATTCCTATGTTTTCTTACGCAGGAATATCAACTTTTATTCTGTGAAATACCAGATTGAATGACAATAATATCATCAATAAAAAAATCTTCCAATCATTCTGAAATCATTTTGAGCAAAAAGATAAATTTCGATCTGACAATTTCATGTCTAAAAGTTAGTTTTTATGAATTAATAGTTCTAGTTTTTCATACTTATTGTCTCTCAAAAAATAGGTCTTTAAGTTTCTCATAATATAATAGAAACATCGGATTATTGCGCATTAATTTAATGTTTGTTTAGTTTTTAAGTATTCAAATCAATACAGTCGTTAAAAATATTAGAATTTCATTTTAATTGAAACATTAAATATATTTACTCTGAATTTGTATGAATTTCTAACAAGTTTTGATATGATTTCTCATTGTAAGTGAAAAATCAAATAAAAATATGTTAATAAACATAGTATCTATGCATTGAAAATCGACTTTTAAATGGTCACAACCCTCTTCATGCGAGACAGTCAGCTTTTTTATATGCCTTTTTCAACATAATATGATGTGAAGCCATAAAAATCATTTGAAATCGGTCATTACATAGTCCCGAACCTCCCGCGTTAGTATGAAAAAAGATGCGCATAATCTATTAGTGACAATAGTACTATTGCGAAGGGACAGCATTGAGGGGGTACGGGGAACACTTTAACTAAGTGAACATTTTATAACTTTCCCTAGCAAAGCGCTATTTTCCTTACCCATCTTGACTTACTATATTTAGCATACTGCCACAACAATGTAGTAGGTTAGCAATGTATAATTGCCATAACAATCTAGTAGCGAGTTAAATTCACAAGGCTATAAAGTCCTGATCTACTAAGGTGTTCCGCATACCTCCTCTCCTTCTCTTAGTAACAATGCATAGACCTCTGATTTGATTAGGTTATTCTTTTACACGTCAAATTTTAATTAGTCACACGATGAATTTATTTCGATTAAATTTTATACAATTATTAATAACTAAACGTGTTCAGATTATGAAATTGTTACATCGAAAATGAGCTTAAACATACTTTGGTTAAAAGTATATAGAAAGTGGTATTTATAAGGGAGATAACCTGTATCTCCAGCTCTGTTTATAATGTTTAGAATGTATAGAAAGCAATGAGAAAAGGGGACAAAATATGTTCATCTAATCAATGCGTGACGTATTGGATAAGTAGTGACATAGCCATAAAAATGGTGTTGAAGTGGCGTTGACTGTTTAATGAAGAAAAATGGATTATATTGTAAATTATAATGTGAGTAATGTTAATATTCATTGTGTTATTCAAGAAAAAGATGCTATTATTAGTCGACAACAAAAAGAGATCGAAGAACTTCACAAAGCCAATCAACTTCTAGCTAAAGATAACGACAAACTCAAAAACGATTTAGATCTCCAGAAAAAGTTGAACGAAGCTCTTGAAAAGTTTCGCTATAGTCTTGAGAGGAATATTCAGATACTTAAAGACTATGATAAGAATCGATGGTCAATATCTGATGCTGAATCTGAGGTCAAGATATGGGAGCATGAATATCTCATGATTAGAAGAATGTTAGATAAGAGGGAGAGAGAAGAGGCGCAGGCTATCATCATTGCCAACAATGCTATCAATAATATTACTAATAATCTCAATAACACCAATCCTGCTCAACAGATCAGTCCATCGCAACCTAAGCAGTCTACTCCTCGCAGGTCTGCGCCTAAGCCAAAGATCGCCGAAGATGGAAGTGCTGTCAAGAGATATGTTTGTGATTATCCTAACTGTGGTTATCGGAGTAATTGGGCTCACGATCTGAAGGGACATAAACGGAAACATACAGGTCTTGCATTTGTTTGAGTTTAGGCTTTTGTCTGTTCGCACTACAAGTATTGTTGGAGACCTCGCTAACTAATAGCTCTTTGAGAACTATTTAATCTTAAATCTATTGAAATCTAAACATGATTTGCAACAGTATTTGCTAAGAACATGACTAAATTCGAGCTAAAAATATTCATATATAACTTAATTTTGTACAACTTTGACCTAAATATTTGATTATTATTGTTTTGGTTGATAGGTGAAAAGCCCTACACTTGTGGTTGGCTTAACTGCAATAAAAGCTTTCGAGATTTGAGAGACTTGAAGAGACATCAAAGGGCACACACCGGAGATAAGCGATATTCATGTGATTGGCCCGGATGTGACTATAGATCGACAGATGTGGCAAATCTGGCTAAACATAAACGAACGCATACTGGAGAAAAGCCATACAAATGCGATTGGGCCGGATGTGAGGCTTCATTTGCTGATGGAAGTCATCTTAGAAGACATCAGAAGAAGCACGACAACCAAGTGGCTAAACTCAGCAAAAACCCTAATAACAAAAAACGTCAAACAGCTAAAACTACTACAGTCATCAAAACACGTCAGCAGCCCGGCAGAAAAGCTAAGGGCTCGGCAAATGCCATACCACTCGAAGTTAAATTAGATGTCATCGAAGACGGAACTCCTGCTGAGCAGAATCTGATCGACGATTCAAATAAAATTGTGGACAATACGGGTCTTATTGAAGAAACGAATGGAACGATTAGTAATTCTGATTTGATTAACGAATCGAATAGAAACACAATGAATTCAGGTTTAATCGATGAAACCAATAGAATAAATGATAATCCAGGTCTTATTGAGGAAACGAACAGGACTGTTATTGACTCGAGTTTAATGCCAGTAGAAGAGCCAAACAGAACGGTAATCGATTCCAGTTTGTTGAACGACAACAACAGATCAGTGATTACTTCGACTTTGATTATTGAGTCAAATCCAACAGTTATTACTTCAGGTTTGATCGAAGAAACCAATAGAACTGTTATTGCTTCTAGTCCTCTTGAAGAATCAGATCAGGTTATTGATAAGCCGTTGGAGACTTATTCACAAGTTATGATTCCAACCACTAAAATTGATAACTAGAAACCCCATCAAAATATGATTTAGTGTTTCGCGTCCTTCAAACCATTGTTCACGATATGATTGTCTGAAAATAAGCCTAAGGTTTATTAGTTTTCTATTATGTTTTGTTAATTAAAATATTATATTTTGTGTTGACTTTCTATCATAAACTATGACTTATTGTATAGTTTGTCAAATTTGGTTATTTTAATAGGAATTTTCGTAAGTCTACAAACATCTAAACTCTACTTATGATGTTTCTAATAATTATCAGAGCAAACAACACAGCAATCTACTGCTTCACATAGACGTTTATTTACTTCTATCTCGTACAAACACATTCTCATAATATAAAATCATTTTTGATTCCAAATTTATTGTATATTTTCGCAATCATTATCATTAAATATATTTTGTTCTATGAATTCTTTTCTTATAGTTGTTTTGATTCAAATTGTTTTGATAGTTAGAACACTTTATTGAAGTTTTATGTTCTTCAAGTCCTCTGGAAAAGAGGTGATATAATGAATATTATTTGAAAGTTAAATTTACGAATTAAGTTTCAAGAAAGTTATTGAACAATATCTAAAATTTAGTAAGCTAATATAAAGCTTTAGATTTGTTTGAGTTTGACAACTGATGTCACTGTTTAGAGTGAGACCAAACCTTTACTAGTAGTATTGAAACTATTATTGAATCATCTGTTAGGCCTAATATTTAATAACGTTAACTTTTTCGTTACCACTTCTCCCTTATAACCTCTCCACTTTCCCTAACTTGGCCAACTTAACATTTTTCACCAGATTTGATCTAAATTGCAACATTTTTAGACTTTCACTAAGTTTATGATGAGTGAAGATATGTAAAGAATGGTTTGAATGGCTAGAAGGGCTGGCGATGATGTTAGACATTTGATTAAAGTGAACTGGAACTTGATTTATGCACAACGTTGTTAATGGTTGTTTATAACTTTGAAACTTGTAATTTATTATCTCCAAATGTACAAAACCTATTTACAACCTGCTTATTTTAAGCCAATTTTTATTGCTCACCTTCATAAATATGTTTTATAACTGAAACTCATTTTTATTATTTGCACTAAATATTAGATAAGATAAATTAGATCTAATAAATGCCACCTAACATTTACTCGTCGCTAGTTAGATTCGGTGAACAAAATGTGCGACAAATCGGGACTGGAAACTGCCATCGATTTACTTAACCAATACAAAAGTTGCGGACTTTCTCATTGGGACCTAATTGTCATATCGTCGAGAGATGAATCTCAGAAAAAGGCATTTCAATTGCAAATTGATCAGATGAGACAAACCGACAAACATCTAATTCCAGCAAACATTCAGTTTCTGATAATTTCTGATCAACAATTCATCGATGGCTCTAAAGTTGAGTTGAAGTTGGGTTCGGGTGGATCTACGATTCATATATTTAAATATATTTCTAAAGAATTGGGTGACGAGTATTTCTATAAGAAGAAAATACTTTTAATACATTCCGGAGGTTATAGTCAGCGATTACCTCATTATTCAATTCTTGGAAAACTTTTCTCTAGTCTGCCAATAGATTTGGACAATAAGAACGATAAGTTATGGACATCACTGGACGTAAAGCTCGCACTTCTGTCTCCGTTTGCATCTAAGATGAAAAGTGGTGTTTGGATAACAGCTTCTGATGATATAGTCATATATTCTTATGATAAGACAAAGTTTGATTCGTTGCCACAATTCAGTGATGACTGTTTTGTATGTCTCGGACATCCGTCAACTATTGATATTTCGGTCAATCATGGAGTTTACGTATTACCAGATGAAGAACTAAATCATATAAATTCAAGTTCTCTATTGATGAGTAATTGCCTTAAAGTATTACAAAAACCAACTTTGGATGAGTTGAAAAAACATAAAGCAATCATTGGTAACGATAGGAATCAGTTTTGCATAACTGATAGTTCTTACTATATCGGCGCAGATATTATAGTCAATAAACTTCTTAAGTTTGCAGTCGAAAACCTGGAGTCTGAATTAGACTGTTATGGACACTTTCTGTGTCCTCTCGGCTCATGTCCTATTACTAAAGATAAAGACGATCCCTATCCTTCACCACTAAGCGATTTACTTTTACAACTCAAATCAAAGTTCTATATTTGGCTCAATCGAAGTTCTTCCACTTGGGAACGATTGATGAATATATGTATCACTTGGCTGACTATCAGAATAAAGAGTTGGCCAATAGCCTTAACTTTAAAGTACCAGAAAGTTCAATGGGGGCAACAATTTTATGTTCATTATTGAATGAGAATTCAAAGATAGACAAAAATAGTATAATAGAATATTGCAATTTCTCAAAGGTAGCCATTGAAACAGAAAACAATCTTCTGTATAACTGCACGATTGATGAAAGCAGTCAACTTTCTGGAATTAAATTTCCACCCAATCATCTGATATATTCAGTGCCTGTCATTATTGATGACAACACGAAAGGCTGGTGTACTTTTGGCTGTCAATTGGATAGCAAACTTAAATCTAGCTTATGGTCGGCTAAACTATTTCCAGTTTGTGAAACCAGCTCAAATCTCTTATCTCAACTTTGCAGCTGATCGATAATTCTATGAACACTAACATGTTCTCTCAATCTATCAAACTTTCGATGTCTGATGTTAATCATGTTAAACATATTGATTCTATTATTGCTTTTCAAAATCATTTAAAATCTATTTGTTCATAAAATCTGTTTTTAGTGAAAAGATCAAAGCTTTTCTTTATTGGATTTATTTTTATTTATTATAAGTTATTTATTTTATCATTTATTCTTGAGAATTGTTATCTTTTATTGCACTTAAAAGTATTATATTTAATAGTCAGAAATTTAGATATATATGAAGTTTGTATAAGAGCTCAATAAACAAATTCAAATTATTTATAAACTCTTTAAAATTGGATTTTAAATACAATAAATATAGTAAATTAGTTGATAGGTTTCGTGCTAAAATAAAAAAGTTATCTCAGTGTTGAAATGTTATCTGCAACTGTCATAATTAGTTCGTGTGGAAACAGCTAAAGCTCGACTAATCATCAAATTTATTAATTTATAAACTAACTCTTACAAGCCTTTTTCGTGATCAGATTATATTTGACTTGTTTTTCGAAACACACTAATTAAAATTGACCATTAATATGACTGAACAATGTCCACATTTCGTGAACAGACTAGTGTTAAAAATATTTAATAAGCACTCAATTCTTAAAACTTGCTCTTCAAGAACTCAATCGATTGTTTCCGTCAGTTATAAAGTTATTTAAGTCTACTAGAATTTCATTAATCTGTTAGTGATATACAATCGCTGAACACAACATAGTATTTAAGTTGAACTATAATCAATTTTGTTGCGCTGTCTTCGCTGGTCTTCTGATTCCTTGTGATTGCAATGGTAAGAAATATGAGCGAACAATAAGTTATATGAAAACTGAATTTAATGTCGAATTGGAATGGGAAATAATTTTTAGAAATATTCCTAAACAAATATATTCTTAAACTAAAGAGTGATGGTAAGAAAGAATCATTTGTGAATAGATTTTCTTTACTTTCCACAGGCAGTCAACCGTTTAATGAAGATTTCGTATATCACATGCCTATCGTTTATATCTTTAGCTAACTCAACAAAAATATTCAATCAATATACATCTGAGAACTTCTCAGACGTCAAGTCTTTATCGCACGATCAGAATTGGATGAAATTTAAATTTCTACTCATCAGATCAGATCCTGCTTTACGTGAGAATAGGGTCAAAAATTTATTTGTTTTGTTAGGAATTAAAGGCAATAATCATAATGAAAAGCAAACAATTATAAGCCCCATAAGTCAAACTCGAGCTAAAGCTAAACGCGAAAGAAATAACCGCGAGTTCCGAAAAATCGATTCAATCTACTCATCAAAAGCAGATACTAAAGAGAGGAAAGGATTGATTACTGCACCATTATCGCCAGATTCTAAGACTCCAATCTCTAAAATATTATCACCAACTAATTCAGATAGTTTTGAAGAACGAAGCATTGATTCTGATTTAACTCCAAATTCATTATTAGATGTAAAAACTGAAAAGAATTCCAATTTTGGAGATAGGAGTAAAATACCAATTCTTTTGATTGCTCTTCACTCAGATATTAGAAGAAGATCTAATCTTTTGAGAGAATCTGATGATAACGAAGGATATGATGGAATATCAGGATCAGCTATTCGTGAAACTCAAAATAAACCTGACAAAAGAGCGGAAGAAATTCAACACACGTTTAGTGAAAATTATGTTCCGGTTTTAATTAGATCAACAAACAGATTAATAACATATAATGAAGATCGAGAAAACAATAAGCTACTTAGTTCCAGATCTGATGATCACAAGTCTAACAAGTGGAGCTTAAGAAGTAATCAATTTGATCAGCAAACTATTACTCCTGCTAATGTTCAACACAAATCTATTACTAAATCTATTATTGCACCAGATCTGATCAGTGCCAACTATGAGACACCAGTTCAACCCTTTCATAACGGTTTGCATAGAATCAATAAATTGCCCCAAACGCCAATAATTAAAACTAATAATTCAAACTTTATTAGTCGTAGACTTGGAAAGAAAATTCCTGTAATTTTGTTACCTCTAATTTACAAAGTCGATAACTAACGTGAAATGATAACTACGATCAAAGTATCTAAAGTTTTGTAAGTTTTATTTGAAAATAAAAAGTTTTTATAAGAGTTTTTTAGCATTTATTTCTAAATTTTCAAACATTCGGTAAACGTGTTTCGGAAAACGTTTTTCTCAACACTTATAAAGCATTATGCAATTAATAGCCCCTCATAGCCCCTCACATTAATAGCTTTGACACCAGAATCAATAATGGCATTTATAGTGTTATGTTGTTTTTGAATAGAATCTTGTTTATGATGTCACTCAAACACAAATGTGTTGAAACTAAAGCTATTTCTGTTAAGTAGTTTACAATTAATTAAAACCTCAAATCAAAGCAATTATCCAAACATAAGAACAACATATCAAAAATGTCTCGAAACGATGTTATTACGAGATAATGGGCTTAACAATGGATGCCAGCGATGAAGATGTGAAGAAGTCTTATCGACAATTAGCTCTTGCTCTACATCCAGACAAAAATCCTGATAATATAGAACAAGCCAATCATCAATTCAAACTTCTTCAGGAAGCCTATGATGTCTTGTCTGACCCCATTGAGAGAAAATGGTCCACAACTTACTCCCAAACTTCTTATATCATTAATCTAATTCTTCTTCTCCTTCTTTAGGTACGACAAACACAAGGATTCAATACTTTGTGGTCGTAATCGTGACGACATCGTAGATGAAGGAATAGATATCTACCAATATTTCAGTTCGAGTTGTTATAACTCGTTTAGTGACGAAGAAAATGGATTTTATAGTGTTTACAGAAATCTATTTAATACTATAATACAAGAAGACAATCCTTACAGAGATGCTGAAGACAGTGAAACTCCTCCTCCTTTTGGTCATTCTAAGACCGATTACAGTGATGTCCATCGCTTTTACTCATATTGGATGAGTTATTGTACTCCTAAAACTTACTTTTGGCTCAACAAGTATGATATTAATGATGCTCCCAATCGAAGAGTCGCCCGAATCATTGAAAAGGAAAATAAAAAAGTTAGAGATGCTGCCAAGAAGAAGAGAAACGAAGAGATTAGGGTATAGTTACTTCTAATCATTTATTTACTAAGCACGATTTTCATCAATTGCTTCCATTAGTTAAAGTTTAACTTATCACAAGTTTTACTTATTCTCTCATTTTTCTTATCTATAACTAACTTTATGGTCAACTTTTTATTATTTCTCAGCAATTGGTGGAGTTTGTACGGAAAAGAGACAAACGTGTGTTAGAAAACAAGAAGAGATTGGAAGCGAAAGCGGAAGCAAATAAAAAGAAAGCGGAATTAAAACGACGACAACACATCGAAGCCAGAAATAAAGAATTAGAGAATTATCAAGAATCAGAGTGGACTTCAATGGCAGCCCTTGAAGAAGAGCTTAGAATAATTGAACAAGATTTAGATAGTAATGAACAAAAAAAGCAATCGAAAAAAGATAGTAATGATAGTGAAGAAGAAGAAGAAGAAGAAAATAGTTTATATTGTATTGCATGCGATAAAACTTTTAAATCAGACAAAGCATTTGCTAACCATGAAAATTCAAAGAAACATAAAACTAATGTGAATTTTTTGAAACAAGAACTTGAAAATCAATTTAATCAAGCAAATGCATGATCAATAAATTAGTTGGAAGCAATTAATTCATTCTTTAGCTATCTGAATAACTCCATAATTATTTTCATCCTCTAGCTATCTCAATATCTTAATCATTTTGGTTAACTTGAATTTTAAGTTCTATTATGAAATTATTTATTGAGAATTCATTAAAATTCATTTTGAATCGTTCAAGGTTTTAATCGTAATGAAATATTTTTTTTTGATAGATTGCGTCCTAAGACGTGCATAGCCAAAAGATATCATACTAATGAACTCGAGTATGTTTAGCTAAAGTGTGCTTCTGCTTATTTTTACCATCACTATTTATTTATATGAAAGCCTTTGTCCAATCATTTAGAAGTGAAGACTCAATTGTTGGATCAGTTCCACAAACTAATTTTGATTTCATCTTGATCAATTTGTTACAGTTGACAGCTTCTGTTGAATGATTAGTTTAGATAGAGTTAAAAGTTAGTCAAAAGCACTTTACTTATTTGCTTTCCTATAAATGTTATTAATAGACAATTATTGATTAATTTCTAAAACTAACTCCATTTTTTGCAACTTAGGCACCCATTAGAAGTCATTGAATGTTAGCTTGAGTTCAACATTAATAAACTGTTTTCTATTTGTACTGTTTTTAGTGCACTCAATAATAAATTTGTAACAATAAAGTCGTTTGATTTGATCTATCCGGCAATAAACTGAATGTTTATATAATTAATGGGTTATAATGACAACAAATTCATATGAAAGGAGAATCATTGGGATAGAGCGGAAATGATTAACTTTTAGTGAATAGCTTTTGCATATAATAGTGCCTTCAAAATGAATTCAATCAAAACGAATATTTAGTGTTACACCCAATGACTAATTTTGTTTCTCCCAATTGTTCTCATACACAAAGGCTCAGTGGTTGAAAGTTTGAAAGTTTCTCAAGTTATTTAAACTGGAATCGGGGTCTTTCTCTATAAAGTGTGTAAACGATGTAATTATGATATAATGATTCCGAAACGATCCTCAAGTGATCCTGCAATTTATTAGGTTTGTCGACAAATTTGTTGACGTTTTTCAATCGCAAAACCAGTTCTGACTCGAGTCAAGTTTATAGTAAAAGACGACTGTTATGAAAGATAAGGTGAATTTGAAATTATATTAATATTCGACAAGTGTGTTTTCATCGTCGATGTCGTTATAGATTGTTAAACAAGTTGCTTTAGTTTCAACGATTTCTCAGAATCGGACCTTTAATTATAACTAGAACTTGTTGCGTAATACTCACGCCAAAAATTGATTGCTCAATTTTATAAAAGTTGCAAAAGTTTATAAATTAGTATATATAGCATTAATTCTAGTGCATAATTAGCTGATATGGTGCTTCGATCAATTATGCAGCTTCATTGAGAAAATTGCAAATATTTAAGTTAGTTATAGACAGTTATAAACAGCAATAAGAAAGCAGTTTTGAAACTAATTGAAACTAAGCAGTAGTGTTGTGCGTCAAAAAGGAATCTAATCAATTTGCAAGTTTGGAAGACATTAATGGTTATATGAATATATTGGGTGACAAGTAAGTAGATTATAAAAGCTAAAATTTACTTATATATAATAGATGAGTTGAACTAATTATCCAATGAGGAATAAGCAATAAATGACTGAATAAATAAACCATCAGCTATTGATAAACTGAAGGTTTTCTGTAATCTAATTTTCATGATTCTTGTTAGCAAATCACTCCTATAAAGTGCTATCTATTATTCAGTTAACATTGCAGATAGCACTTTATAGCATTTGATTGATAATATGAGCGAATACATTATACTTTTAAACAACATTTTTATTCATGATAACTGTGAAAAAATCGCTCTGTCATCGTATAATTGAGGTCGTAGTTAGCTGCAATTGAGAAGAAAAACATCAAATAATCTTAAGTAGAGTGAAAGTTTAGGTAAATAATATTTAACAGAGGGTAGTTGCATCTTAAGTAATAGAACTAAGCTTTAGGCGAACACATGGGATTCTGGTTGTCTTGTGCCAAGACTAAAAGTTATTTATAACAATCATACAGAGACAAGCTTAAGGTCATATCGGATACCAATTCACATAAGCAGATAGTGTTTAGGAAATAAGATTAAGTGATGCAAACGACGTTTATCACATCAAAATTATAAAATTCTACATCTGAAGGACACAAACCATGTCATGTGAAGATTAGCTTTAATATAATATGAGAAAAGGTGAGCAAAAGAAGCATTAGAGAAAGAGTCATGACATAGATAGTGGTGGCATTCACTTGATTCAGTATGAATGCTGGTGTCTGTCACGCATGAATTACTCGGAATAGAGTGAATCGAATGTTAAACTAACAATAGTGTACCAACTAATTTGAATTTCCAGGATGACAACACCATACTTCCCTTCTTTCCCTCTAAAAGGTTGGGCTTCACTTCGATAATACTTTTATTGTTCTGTATCATAACAAAACTACTCTTAAAATACCTCAAAAAAGGACTTCAACAAAGAGTTCAACGAAAACTTCAACAAAAATCTCAACAAAAATCTCAACAAAAACTTCAAAATAAACTCTCGAAAGAACACCCAAACGATCTGTTCTTTAATCTAACTTGAACTAATTGTGATAATGTCTTCTGATCGCGTGATATCTTCATTTGTTTTGCCATTTAATTCTTCGTTTACACCTTATAACAATGCTGACTTTGACTCTGAAGTTCTTGAACTCTGTCAGCAAGAGATTGGAAACAATCATCTGCGCGTGGCCAAATGTATTGTTGTGGGAGATATTGCAGTTGGAAAGACTTGTCTCATCAATAGGTTTAGTTACAATGTTTATGGAAATAATTATAAGGCTACCATTGGTGTTGACTTTGATGTTCAAAAGTTTGATATAATGCATACCCCGTTCAGTTTACAGGTAACTCTTCTCATTCAATATATTTATATTAATTTTTATTTACTTTTCTGTCGTTTTCATATTTCATCAAACTGCTCCCTTTCTTTGTCTGATTTTTTTCACTATTTTTTATCAGAAAATATTCAAATCTTAAATTTTCCTCATTTGAAGTTTTCTGTTTTAAAACTCTTAATGTTCTGATTCTAAAAACATGTATTTGCGATGAAAGCGATGTTTATCAGTAAACTAGTTGACAAGTTTCGAACAAGTTTTCAGATTTCATACTATATTCTTTGAGGCTATTTTGAAATCGAAAGTATTTGCTTAAACATGTAGTAGAGGATTATTATTTGGTTATTGTTTGGTTTATGATTGATATAGGTTTCAGTGTAAGGGAGCAATATCGTTAGCTGAAAACCGTTTCCCATGCCTAGTGCCTAGTCCTTGCCTTCCCCTTCTCTAACTTAACTTAATCATATATACGACCATTACAACTAATTCAAGTTTAATTAAGTTAGCTTAGTAAAGGCAATGCTACACATGGAGGTATAACTTTCTTGTAACGATATGACTCCCTTATGTCTATACCCACATCAATCACAAATCTAACTATAGACTTTTCCATTACAAGTCTAGACATGTTAGAAACAGTATAAGATATGAAGTTTACTATGAAATCGTTAGAGAAGTTGCAAACTTAAGGTCATTAATAAAGCTATCATAAATCATATTATAATTAACTTAATGGTCAAATCTGATAGATTTGGGATACGGCTGGCCAGGAAAGATTCAAATGCATAACAACTACTTATTATCGCGGATCACACGTGGCTGTCATTGTCTTCGATCTGTCGAACTTATCAACTCTTTGAATGCCAAAAAATGGCTCGAAGAGATTCTGGACGCAAATTCTCGTTGGGATAAACCGCTTCTGTTTCTTGTAGGCTCTAAAAGAGATCTCTTATCTGATAGCGCGTCAGATTTCGTTACGATGGAGGCCGGAAAAGTGGCCAATCAGTTGGAGGCGGAATTCTGGACAGTTTCGGCACAAACAGGAGAAAATGTGAAAGAATTGTTCTCAAGAATCGCTTGTTTAACTTTCAATATGACTGTGTCAAAAGAAATAAGTGCTAAAAAGGAATTAGTGGTCTCTAATGGAAAGTCTAGTGTTAAATATGCAGAAAATTTTATTAAATTAGGCAAAAATCGAAAGAAAAATAGAGATTTTTGCATCCAATTCAATTGTGTCATTAAGTAATATTTGAAGCAAAACAATATTCTGTGTAAATATATGTGTTATTTGTGTCAATATATCTTTAAATCTCGAATATTTTAATATTTAATAAATTTGCCAACTTTTTCAGTTTCGATAAAATAGAATTCAATTCTCGAAAAACTTTTGATATTTCTTCTGAATCTAAAAATTGTCATAGAATTAGCACTAAACGAATAAAACAAATATTCATTTCAAGATGAAAGTCAAAGTTAGTAAATAATGAAAATTAGTAAAAATTATTAAAATTTTCATATATTCTAAACTTTGAAAAATAAGTTGCGGGCTATTTGATAAGATTTAGATACGAAACTGTCAACACATAGCAACTAAGTTAATGCGAGTTCTATACTTGCCTAGATTTGCGCTCAATATTAAGTATACAGAGGTTATGTGGACCACTCCAACTTGCCTCCCATTCCAAGCCTGCTAAGCGCGCGTTTCCCTAACCGAATCTAGCCTGATTAACTTAGCAAGATTAAGTCAAACACTATTATATTAGCCAACTAAGTTAATTTAGGATACAGAAATGAGGTGTGTAGCACGCTACGCAAAGGAGAACATTGTTATAGTAACTCCCTATTATCCAAACCCTACATCAAACATAAACCGAACTGACATAATTCCTATATACCTAATACCAGACTGAAATCAAAGCAAATATAGAACCAACATCTACCAGCAACTGACAAGCACACATCAATCTGTTTCATACACTTGATGGTTCATTTCAATTGATAAGAATATTAAAGATATCTATGTATTCGTTAACTACTTTGATTGTATTATAGTTTTATTGTTGACACTTACATATTGTTATCGCTTACAGCTCATTAATTGATAACGAATTTTCACGAATCTTTGGGAACGCTTATCTCCCATTTGGTCGAATTTCTTTTGGTCAAACTGTATTCCGCTAAACGTAGTTTCCCTGAATTGTCATTTGACCGAATTTACATACAAGCGTAGATATTTATAATAGTTTCTCACAAACAAACTTAACTTTACTAACTTTCTCATGTGAATAACTTACCAAAAACATTAAAAACACAAAGATCTCATCAAATGCTACACTGGCAATGCTAAGTGTTTCATATAATTCATGGTAGGATTTTAAGGGAATATTTCAGTGCTCTTATGGTCGTGTTTTTGCACAGTCCCATAAGTAAAAACTTTAGGCCGATATGCACAAGTCTCACTTAACTAAAACTGTTTTAAACATTAGTTGTGTAATGAGTTTTAAAACGCGTTTTAGGTTTTAAGTCGGTTTTAAGACTTAAAACCGTTTTAAATAGAGTTGTGCATACAGGTCTTAGGGTTTCAACTTGAGGGATTGATCAAACATTTAAACCATCAACAAATACTTCGAGTTATATGGATCAGTTTGAAGGTGAGCTTTCGCGGACTTTTCATATGGTAGTCACCTGGCCCTCAAACTTCTATTCAAGGGCAAATAGAACCTCAAAAGTTTAGAAAAATACAAACATTAGTCTAAGGCTGGTGAGTGTGGAACAGTGCCGTAACCAGAAAATCAAACTTAGTAGAACCGAAAGATTGAATATTTGAATAAAATACCATAAATTGCTATCTTAAATTAGGCGAGTTTTATTGTTAACGATGCTTTTATTTATCACTCTCAACTTAAACATGAGATCAATTTTAAGATCTAGTTTTTACAAACACTTGAGTCCTTCCGAAATGTTCAGTCATCTCCTCCTTGTGATATATTTAGTTACGGTGCTGCTATAGAGTCTCTCGTTTGTTGATACGAAAAACTTATGGAAAGACTCAACTTGTTTATATGTTCGGGTAAATTCAATTCAGGCAAATGCGACTCGCCTAAACGGCACATAACCTCTAGCAACTCTTACATTGATATATCAGACTTCACCAGATAACATCCACTCTATAACAAAATAAGCCAATTCTTAGCTCAATAGTTGGCTATAAAGCTAGACTTATCAATTGTATGATGACTATTCGCTAATGATTGTTATAACTGAATTCTTGGTTTGAAATCTTTGTAATCATTCGTAACGTGAACGCAGATCTGATTAAGCTTGAAATGCTTAATAATTCAAATCATAAATGAAATGTTTCTACTTATAGACTAATCCTTACATAGTTTCGATCCTTGACAGTGAACTTGGTTTATAAAATCGGAAATCTAATGAATATTTGTGATGATTTAGTTAGAAATTGGATTTTAATTCAACATCCTTTACAATATATACATAACGTAACTATTCATAACTGTTCATATTATTAAGATATTCAATTTGATAATCAAAATAGAATTATGTGCTGTTTATCAAACAATTATTTTATCAACTCTTAAAGTTCAAAAAGTATTGGCACATGTATTTTTAAAATAGAAATGCATAACGTTTTTTAATACAAATGTCAACTGATTCATGCGTTTGAAAATTATATGAGTTTTGAACAGGAATTACAAAGAAATACAACGAAAAAAAGACTTCAAAGCATAAATCAATAGATAAAATTATAACTTATGTTAGTAAGGCTTCGTTGATGTAATAAAAATAAATTTGAAACAGGATTTGACTAAAGTTGTAAGTCTGTCTTCGTGTTGTTAGCAGTCATATTGGAAATATCTTTATGTTTTGATCTTTGATGACTCGTTAATGCACTGGTCTATAAAATGTTAGTTCAATTAATAGGAATATATGTTTCAATTGAATTTAGTCTTTTTAGATAATTTACTTACTGTCAAGAACTGTCGTGGACAAAACTTACAACTAATTAGATCTCGATTTAACACCTCTATAATAGATATAAAAATTCAAGTCATTTTTGAAATTATCAACACACAAAAGTTTATCAATAAATGTAAGTTATAATAAACATTTCGGTTTCTCGTAAGTATTGTTTGATTTAAATTTACTGAATTATGAAAAAAATTAAAATAAAACTAAGCTTAAGATTGCTTTCATACCTCTTGCTGGACACACATTATAGATATGTTCTTTGAATTCTTTAGAACTTAGATCAGGAAACGATTGATTGCATCGCTTACAAAACCTGGACTTTTCAGAATCTCTCTTTCGCTTTTTCGGTACTTTTATCTTAGCTTTTATCTCGTCGTTGTCAATTTTGACCAAATCAGGCCGTGGTTCAATTTTAATCTCTTTCAATCTACTGTTTTGATTTGAGTTAATTGTTGAGAATTGATTCAAGTAATGAAATGAAGTCTTATTAATACTATCCATAGAATGACTGCTTTTTGGATGATACCCGTTATTAAAGTGATAATTATTCTTGTTTTGATTATTATTTGAGATGCTTTTAAGTGATTTGTGCGACGATTTGCTTAGTATTAATGGCTTATGACTTATGCTACTCTTTGAATATGTACTGATTGGAGTCAACACGTTAACAACGTTGCAAGACTTTGAGGTTTCATTTTCTATTTCTTTTGACCCATCTTCTGGACAATTCATTTCATGATCATTCTTCTGCTCTTTTACTGCTTAAAATACAAAACGTGGTTAGCAAATCGGTTAAAACTGAAAACAAGCTTAAGGCAACCAATACTTACGTCTTTGGCTCTGTCTTTCAGTTGGTTTTGAATCAGATACCATTTGGTACTTTTGTGGAGAAGAATCATTCTTTTCTCTACGTCTCTTCTTATCAATTGTTTTACTTGATGAAATGTCTTGTAACTCTTTATATTTGTCCAACAAGTATTTGATTTGTTGCTCTAAATCATTACTATTTAGGCTATTATTGAGAGGCGATAATTGTTTGATCGATTGCAGACTAGTTTGACTCATAGAACCAGAAACAGAGCTACAGTTTTGCGACTCTTCTTCATTATCAGTCTTAATATCGTCTTTACCAATAATCCTAACAGAACTAGCGCTACCATCATTTAGCTTATTTTGCTCGAACTCTTTAATTGCTTTCTTACATTCATCAGAATTCAAGACAACTTTTAGCTTAATTCCTAACTTATCCCTTAGTTGAATGTTTTCTTTGCAGACATTTTCAAACCTGAAGATGTTGTCTTTTAATTTATGTGAAAGAATGTCATTACGTCGTGAAAGAAATTGAATTAAATTGACAATTTTTTCTAATTGACTATTTTTCTCATTCAGTTTAACCTTTAAATCGACCAGAAGTGTCGAAAACTTAAGTCTAGTTTCATTAATTTGAGTATTAAATTCAGACAAACTCTGTCTGACGTTGTCCTTCAACTTATTAACTTGGCACTTGAAGTCTCTTATTAAATCATTAGATTTTGTCATAAATTCTTGTGATTTCAATTGGCAAGAATGGCAACAAATACAACCAAACAACGACTGATTTGTTAAGCTCTCAACGCTTTGTTCGCTACAGATATCGTCCAAAAGTTTTCCGTTTGTTACGTCTTTTTCTCCGTTCAACTTATTATTCGTATTTTGGTGATTATTAACCATCGAATCGAAGCCATTGTTTTGATTAAGAAAGACATCGTTGACCACAAACTCTTTATTGAATTGACTCGAATTGAAGATTTGATTTTTAACTAAAAACAAACTATTGTCACAATTATTATCATCCTTAAGATCAAGATCTGAATCATATTTAAGTTGACAATCGAAACCAAACAAGAAGTCAATGGAATCCATAATAGAAGTGAGATAATAGTTGCGAATATTAATGTAAAGTAAGTGTTAAATTAGTATTAATGTAAAGATATAAAAATAGATTAGATTGGAAGACATATTGGAGAGATGTTAAAGGTATTAATAGCAAATTAATTAATATATAATAGTGTCGTAAACAAAACAAATATAATATTAACACATATAACTGTCGAGTATTGTTATTATTGAAATAAATCCGTCATGTGGTATTCTAAGAAATACTTATTGCATCAAATATTAGCAATTAACATATCTACCCTAGCGCTATCTCTCAACTAGTCTACAGAAGATCCGAATATCAAATTATTTATGAGAGGAGAGAGAGAGAGAGTAGCATACTATCAACAACTCTCTAACAATTAAGTCAATACTAAGTCTCACCAAACATCCACTTAAATTTTTTCTTAATTTAAAGCATAGCTTTAATCAATGTAACAATTTTTTCTACTTTTCATTGGATCGCGTGCATGAAAGGATCCACCTTTACTCTAGTTGCTAAAAATCAAAAATAATTTTAGAGGGCTCTCAAATCAATTTCTGGATGTTTTCGTAATGCAATTATAGGTGTGCGGGTCATGGGTTTATGCGACCCGACCTGAACCATGATCTTTATAAAAAAACTAGAACTGACCCAATCCGAACCGTTGAGCGGTTCACCCGCGCACCTATAAATGCAATGTTTATGAGCAAAGTTATATACAATATGCGAGAAAAAATTAGCAAAAAGCTTTTATCCCTAAAAAATTGAATAAATGCACATAGCTAAAGTTTACTATTGCCAAACCGCAGCACTTCTATTTAAAAATTATATTATAAAAACCATTCTCACTACTCATAGATCACAGTAAAACAATCTTTACACGCAAATATCATACCAATGAAACAGCCCGCATTCAATTTTCAAAAAATCAACACCACTACTTCCCTATAGTTTAATTGATTTAATATGACATTTTACATGAAATTAGGCACAATTACAATTGTTTAAATGAAGATTTTAGGCTTTATACTACAATCAGAGCTAACTCTACAACAAATATGACTTGAAAATTTCGTGCGTTCACAGTTCTTAGACGTTCTCTATATTCTGTTATTAAGTTTTATTAATTTTAAACAGCTTAAATTCCATAATATCAGAGTGAATAAATTAAAGTGTTCATTTAGTTTAAAGAATACTACTATCAACAAATTTTTAAGTCTCATTTGCACTATAATTCTTTGTTATCGATTAAATTTAAAAGTAGAGCCAAGTTCTAAACTTTTCGAAAAATTTTAAAATTCAAATATATAATTATAATCGATAAACATTTTGCATTATATCGTTATGAACAACCAGGTAAATGCCATAACTAGTGCAAAATTGAGGTTTAAATACACTCTTCGAAATAGATATAGAAACTTTACCGAAATTTAGGGATTTCAATCAATCCTAATAACATATAGGTAAATCTTCGTCTGATATCTACGTGACCCTTATGATTAGGTTCGAATAGATTTTATTACCTCGAACGGCCAGGTTTCGGCCATCCAGCTCGAAACAAGATCAGAAAACTTGGTCGAGCATTGAGATAAGGATACCGTGATTGTCAGAAATAAACAATCATCATGATAATAATCATTACGTTTATGTAAAATATGATTTCTCAGTTTAATAGATAGTTTCGAAGTAGATAATAGCTTACTTCGGGGATTATTCAATGAATCTCGAGCTGGAAATCACAAATAAGAACTTTTTAGTTTTTATCTATTCTATTCTAGTTAATATCATTATCTCAATTTTCGGCTTCCGAACTTCTGGTCAAACTTAATGCGTTCTAATTTGTCTCTGCCAGTCCCTCACATACACACACACACACACACACACATAAACAATTTCACTTATACACTCACCTTTTAACTTTACTTTTAAATCCTCTAAAGTAATATTTCACTTTAAACTTACTGCTTTCTTCAGTGCAATTTGTATTCGCCTAATCTTCGCTGACTAAACAGTGCCGAAGGTGCAAATCACCCTAGGCTGTCCGGTACAGGACCAGTCTTTGACAAGGATACATCCTTGTACACAAAACTAAAGTAGACCAGAGTACCTGAGGGAGCGCGGCGATTTGCAAGTTTTGTAAATAATGATCTAAAAACATATGCTTTTTGGAAGATAGCTATGATATTCAGCTATCCACAGACCAGATTAATATGCTTGGATCAAGACGATATTTCATTTTATAAAAAAAAGAAAAATCAAGTGAAATGAAGCGTACTGGGTATTTTATTTAGACTACTCGACGCTAAATGCCACCAAAACAATAGAATATGCTTTTGGGGCCAAGAAGAAACCGAAACCACTTGTGGTTGTGAGGAGGAACGAGCGGTGGTGCACAAATCACCGGCGAGTGATTGTGATTTGATCTACAAAGCCGAAGATCACAGGTTTTTCTATGCAGCCAGAGCATGACCTGTTTGCGCCAAATATGGAAACGATAGATTAACTCCTCCAGCGTTTGTTGGGACTGGAAGATCTGATTTCTTTTCCATTAATCAAGATGGACAGTTGTTACTATATGCTTCTTGTGTGATACCGGAGGGAGACTGCTCTGTAGGAAACGTTACAACGCAAGTGGATATAACTTTGTGCATAGAAGATGATTCCTTATCTTGCACAGAGAAAGAAGATGATGAGTACAGCATTTACAAAGTTGATTCCAAGAGGTTATGCTATGTTATGATGGAAAATATGGTCTATGTGTTGATAAGAACATGATTTAAAACAGACGCTGGGAAGAAGTTTGGTTATGTGCAAGGTGACAAAATAGTTTGGGACGATTGTACCTCTCAGTATAGTATAGCAAGATGGTTTGTCTATCTGTTATACTTTGTAGCAGTGGTGGTAGCTTTTTACTATAAGCTGTATGCGTTACTGGTTTTGGCCATTATGGCAACCGTTATTTGTAGCGCAGTTCAAGTCAACACTGGAAATAAACTCTGTAATGCTTGGAGAGAATGGGAAATAGAATGTAATTGTAACGATGGTGTTCGAACAAGTCCTAATGGACCATGGGGTTATTGTGATACCATAATTGGAGTACAAGAAAATTATAGGCACTATCCTGTACGTAGTACTATGATGGTAATGAAACCTCGGTAGTGAAGTCTGGATGTATATTTTGGAAGAATAAACAGCTCCAGGGCATAAAAGATCATTATGAAAGTACATATAGGACATACTTTAAAGTTTACTTCGACTGCAGCAGAGAAAGTGTATCTGATTGTGAAGCTAAAAGCTCATATGAGATTGAAGTATCTTTGGGCCCCTCGATATGCGATGACACACATAAACCTGTCGTTTGTACTTACAAAAGATATGGCAATTTGTGTGTTTATTATGCAAAGCATGATTCAGATTGTTACTTTTTAGATCTTGCTGACTCTTATTTATATGTCTTAACTAATATAGAACAGGTTGCCATCTGCGGATTACGACTTAGTGTCGTCCCCAATGACGCCAAGTCGATAAAGACCTACTCTTGCAATGAAGAGTAATATTCACTTAGTTTAAATTTGTATTAAGAATGTTGTCGTCAAAAACTTCAATTTCTTATGATTCAATTTTGATTAATACTAATATTTTCTCAAAATTTTCTTAATTCAATAAACAAAATACAGAAGAAATAGATTGCAATAAAACTGCCTAAAATACTTTCCTTATACTTTTTTCAGTAATAAGTTTACTTGAAAACTTGCTGAGGATCAGAGAAAACTACGACTATTGATGGCCGTAGCTTGCAAAACTCTGATCAATGTTTTCGTGCTGTTGCTAAGCCTTGAAAATTCTATTGACAGAATCCTACTATATCAAATCTAAAACTCTAAGTTCAGTCAAATAATAGATTTCGATATAAAACCATTGTTTCAAACTTAACTTGAATTTTGAGCTCTATATTTATTCGAAAGATGATTTCTAGGTAATAAGTAGCTTGAATTGGGACTTATTTTGGAAAAATAGTTAACTTTACATCTTTCAGAAAATCGACACCAACATAAGAGTAAGATTTCTTTCTTGTACTTCTTTAAGTGCGAATAAATTCTCAAAATTTGAGTTCAATTGTAATCGATCTATCATGATTCATGAATCAGTCGCATATCAATTGAACTTTAATGTCAAAAACTAAATACGATTAACAATAACTTCAGCAAATAACTAGTGTAATAAGCTTTAAATTTACATGATTTCAGCTAAAGTTCATAAGAGTTTGTTTTCAACTTAAACTTTAATCAATAAACTATATTCAAAGGAGCATTACAACAGTAGTTACTCTATTATAAAGATTAAACTAATAATACTTTAGATAATACAATTAAGTTTATAAGTTATTCAAAGTTTGAATCAATTGATTTTTGAGTCAATTCTTAAAGAGTAATAAGTTTAGCATAACTGGAATAATCGAATCCTTTACTTGGCTGTTTCAGAGAAAGTAATGTAAGCAACGAAATCACGCCAAATACACCACATTTGCTCAATGAATACTCATTCTCATCTACTTTTGATTTACCCATCATTGACAAATCAATTGTTCGTTCGTTGCTTCTTTTCATCGTAACATCTCTACGCAAATCAATCAATTCTGTCTCTTGTCTCTCGTTTCGAACTCGATCTTCGTTCCTGGTTTCATCATTCCTTCTCGCATCAGTTCGTCTACTTAGTGTCCTCTCTCTTCGCTCTTCAGATCGAACATCATTTCTTCTCTCATCAGATCGGACATTATTTCGTCGTTCATCAGATCGGATATCGCTTCTTCGCTCATCAGATCGGACATTATTTCTTCGTTCTTCAGATCGGATATCACTTCTTCGTTCATCAGATCGAATACTATTTCTTCGTTCTTCAGATCGAATATCATTTCTTCGCTCATCAGATCGGATATCGTTTGTTTGTTCTTCAGATCGAACATCATCTCTTCGTTCGTTAGTCCTTAGTTCACGACTGCGGCGATCACTTCCATCAACTCTTCGTTCATCCATTCGCCTGTCTTCCCGACGATGTTCTCGGTTTTCCCTTTCATCAGATCGTTGTAAGGATTCGGTTCGACTTTGGCGACGAGTTTCACGTCTTGTGCGATCGACTCGGTTTCGTTGATTTCTTTGGTCCATAAGTCTCGTGTGTTCATTGCGTTGATTGTCGTTTCGATTCGAATTGAGTCGTTCATTCAAATTCTCAACTCTTCGATCATCGATACGTCGCTCATCAGAACGTCTTTGACTTTCGACACGTCGATCTTCTCTCCTGCGGTCACTCCTGTCAACCCGAATGCGTCTATCGGTCTCATCAGTTCGTCTTTCAAGCTGTCGATTATCATTACGTCTTTCGAGCTGTCGATTACTATCACGTCTTTCGAGTTGTCGATTATCATTAAGTCGTTCCAATCTTTCATCAACTCTGCGGTCAGCGTTCGAATCTGTTCGTTGAGAAACGCGCTCATGATCGAGGCGATCGATTTTATTGCTTCGTTCATCAAATCTCTAGAATAGATTGAAAAGAACAATTAAATATAATTCATAATAAAATCAGAAATAGATGAAAGTTACTTGGTTGCGTGTTTCTACAACTCTTTCCTCATTTATTCTACGATCCACTGCGTTAACCTTTCTGTGATCGTCGAGTTGCTTAGCCTCTCGTATTCTTCGATCTTGAATCTTCACATCAGCGTATGATAGAGTTATGAACAGGAGAGGGATCGCAGCTATCACAAATCTGCTCAGTTTCATCTGCAATCAAATACATTCTTAGACAAATTGTTAGCTATATTCTTGAAATAAATTCATTTCTAAGATAGTTCATCTTCAGCTCATTCTACTCATCATCGAAAACTTAACTTACCTTAAAATAAAAATAATTCTTTTTTTCAAATTAAAGAATTCAAATTGAGTTTATCTACAGTTTTATTAGTAAGTTATACAGAATGTACAGCTTTTCTACTTTTTATACAATAGAATAGAAGCGGCTTCTAGTTTATGAAGTTAAGTCTCATGAAGAGATGGGTTTTTATAGAAAAACGACAACTTTACGCAACAAGTCTATGAATGAATTTTAGATTTAGAATTTACGTCAAAAGAAGTTATTTTAGAAGTAAAAGTTAGAAAAACAAAGATAAACCACGTAAAATATATTAAATCAGTGTTTTATTGCTTGGAGAGCATAACTAATAGCTTGGTTTTGAGTCCAAGACCAATTGCCAGTCAGAGGATTATAACACATTCCGTGAGTAAGAACAACCTGACAATCATCTGAAAGAAAAACATACCGTCAAACGAGATAAACGCTAGAATAATAGCTTAAGTTGCGCTTTGCAAATTTGTGATAACAACTCATATTAGCTTCAGCTTCAAGTTTTATTGTTCAATATTTGGTTTCTAGTTTGGCTACTAAATTCTTCTTCCCATTATCAGTCCTATATTAAGCAATACACCCTTTTGTTCTTGCTTTCTGTTATATTTTTAGACTTTTTTTTCTTTCTGTTATATTTTTAGACTTTTTTCAACTCATTATATTATAGGTTTTAAAAACAAATTATTATATAGTAGATTTCAAACTTATTGTAAATATTAAAAATTAGTAAATGGTTTGTCAAAGTGAAATAATAGTTAGAAGTAAAATATTTTTGCATTTTCAATGTTTTGTGTATATTTTGGTTTACTTGGCAAACTAATAACACGTTTGAAAGTAAACAGTGAAACGAAAGAACACATTGCGTTCAAAGATTCGCTCTTTGAATTACGAGTCATTCTTAACACTTCAGCTAAAGTGCAAGCAGTACTGATGGTCAAAATTTGTAAAACAGCCACAAATACAGTTATAGAGTTTAGAAACATAGTAGAAATGATAAATTCGGTAGTCATGAAATGTTGTTTAGATTTGTTGCAACGATGAGAATGTTGTTGAAAATTTTTAAAAGTTGCTAACACAACTGCCACGCAAATCAGTTCAACAGCAAATAATAAGTATAGAAATACTCCATAAACGTATAAAAGACAATAATCTACTTTTAGTGTCGAACAAATCCCTATTAAGGCTATCAGTAAGTTGAGAGAAGCTATTGTTATAAAAGTTAATGATGAATATTGAGCTAATTTGATGGAGCTATCAAGTTCTTGTTCGAACGAAGGATCATATAGTTTAAAGATTTCGTGTTCAATAGGTGTCAATTGACAACTATCGATTAATTTTGTCAAACAGTCTTGCAAAACTAAATTAGTGCACAAAACTACTATTGCATATACTATGAAAATTGTGTTCAATATTAATAAATTTCTACTATAACTTCTTTTCATCACTAATATTACTCAAATTACACTTTTTAGTATATTAATAACATTGAAGTCATCGAAACTAAGTGATTAAAAGTAGAAGTTATTGGTAAAGAGCTGCCAATCTATCATTGAAACCATACAAATAGTAACAAGATCTTCAGTGGAAACATTCAACAGACTTAAACTATATTTAATGGGTTAATAACTTGAGAAACTTAAACATTGATTAAATATCATAACTTGGTTTGAACTTTAAGTTATTACAAATTAGTGATGATCAATGATTGAAATGCCATAAAAGTTTCACTTTGAACTCCAATTTGAACTTGCAGTTGCATAATTAAAAGTTAATATTTGTTAATAAGAGAGTTACTCAGCAATACATGAATAATAAAGTAACAAATGTTGTAAAATAGATCACAATTTCTCTTAGATAATCAACAAGAATAAACAAAGTATTTCAAATTGAAGACATCTAAGCATAAGTTAGAGATATTAATCTAAAAGATAGTAGTTTCCATTTCTTCTTAAGGTAGATTAAAAGTTGAAGTAAAGAGTAAGTATAGAAAAAGTGGTGGAGCATGGTTAGATCACTTGGAACAATTTGTTCAAACTTTTAGGTTAACTTCAACTACTTCAAGCTTTCAGTTGCACCAAAACCCAAATTCACAACTTCTATTAGTCTAAATTTTGATTAAGTTTCAATTTCTATTCATTTTGCGCTTATGACCAGATATTAGTAGTTAACTGATTGCATAACTTATCAGAAGTGATGAAAAAGTGGATCAAAACTATTGTTAGTTTTGAGAATAGAGAACAATTAGAAGAATCAATCTATTTGATATGAAGGCAGTATTTATCGTGAAATAAAAGTGATGACTAACAAACAGAATTGAATTGTTCACACAAGTCAATATAGTCATGAAAATGTACAGTCACCTCTCTTTATAACAAACCACTCTAATGCACTAGAAATGCGTTCATTATAACAGGACTCATTATACTGGATATAGTATAGAGAGTTTGTCGATCAAATCATTTTTCAAAAGTACTGATTATAACTCGTTATTGACTATATTAGATTTGATTATAGAGTCGACTGTAGCAAAATTTGATGTGTTGCACTTCAATTATGTAACCTATAATAATGATGAACATCAACTTAAGTTAACACCTATGATTACTGTGTTTTATGGACAACTTAACATAATTAGCTTTCTACTATGATTGATTCATTTCACTTTATCACAGCTTACTTTCAATCTTTCTCAACATTTCAGTAAATAGTTGAGCTTTTAATATAAAACTCGAGCTTTCATGCATCTTAGTGAAAATTATGAAAATTACTTAAAGTAAATTTAAAGTAAATTATTTAAAGTGAATTTTGCCGTCAAACTAAAGAAAAAATTGAAATTAAGCTCATCTGGTGCTCGAGCTCTAAACAAAATCATTCTTATTACTCTAATCAAACTCCTATGAAAAGCTCGAGCGTGACATATGAAAATAAAACCATATTTTTAAGGCTCAAACTCAGTAAAACAAATCATTGCTTTCAGGTTAATTGTGTAAATACTTGGAAATTAGAATCGATATTTCAGGAGAATTATTGGATATTCTCAACAATATAGGTTTATGAGCAGAAAGATTGCATCAAACATAAGTAGAGGTTATGTTAAGTAATACACATACTTTATGTCTAATAGAAATATAGCTTACAGGAACATTTCATGTAAAAATTCTATTACTATTCATCTATCATCTCAACACTTCAAACTAATCTTTCTATCATTTAAAACTACTAAAATAAACAAATCACGAATATTAGATCTTTCAGTCACTTAAGAGTCAATTCCTAGAATAAAACAAAGCCACTTTCCTAGAAAAAGTTCCTTAAGTTACGATTAAGTTATGGAAACAAAAGCCAAATAAAATCATTTAAAACTTACAATCCTGAAGAAGAAGTGTTAGTGCTTGTGGAGAAACAAATTTATTGTACGTATGAGTGCCTTGAGGCACCAATCGAAACACATTTTCGGCCAAAAAGATACCAACCACCAAAGCAATTGGTGTCTGATTCATTGTAGTTATGAATAACTTTCCGCCTTTCTTCAGACATTTCAGGCAAGAAGATAGGAAGAGCTCAACATTATCCACATGTTCAATCACTTCACTCGCAATAACGCCATCAAAATATTCAATTGCATCAGTTCTCTGTGCCAACTCTTCAATCGTAACGCATTCGTATTTCAATTTATCACTTAATTGTTTGTCATTAATCGAGTGATTGGTTGCTATTTTGATGTTCTCTTCGGTGGGATCAATCGCCAAGACATTAGCGCCAAGTCTCGCGATGGGTTCGGCCAGAATTCCAGGGCCACATCCAACGTCTAATAACTTAATACCATTTAACGGTTTTGATGTGTTTGTGGCCACTTGAAGGTATCTCTAATGAATGGAACCCTTAACTGATTCATAGCCCGAAGCGGTTCGAACTCTTTCCCTATCCACCACTCATTCTCACCAAATGGTCGAAACTTGTTCAATTCCTCTTGGTCTACAGTAGATTTTGAATACTTTCTCAATGAGTCACTCATTGATGGATTGATATTTCGAGTGACAATAGCGCTTAATTTTTGTAAATTATTTGTCAATAACTTTGTACTAAGTAAAGCTCTCATCATTCAATCTTTGGCGAGTTTTATTATATTCAATATTATATCAATATTTAGGTTTTTAAACTTAGAATTAAGAGTTTTAAAATTAAGTTTCTTAAGTTTTTTAAGATAATGATTTCAATTTGAATGTAAATAAAACTAATGTTTTGATAGAGAGTTTCAGTACAGGCACGTGGTTTTAGTTAATAAATTACGAGTTCAAAACTAACCTTACCAATACTTCTAATTCTCGTATTGACTTTAACTTTAATATTAAATACTAGTTTTCTTATTTCAACTATTCTCACACATCCTGTACAATCTTCATCAACGTTAAGATATGATCATTTGGTATACAGATCTTCTCTAAACTTTTCTATCTCAATCAGGCCTGAGAGAGGTCTCCGATATTACCTTTGAAAAAACCTTAAAATTTCTTACCAGAAGTTTAAGTGAAAACATGGTTGTAAAATAATAAACACAAAAAAGCGAAATGTTTTTAATGCAAGTTCTGTAGATTGAAATTTATTTTATAAAAGAAACTAAAAGATGTTTTATTTAAATAAACATAATTTTTATTGGTTCAAAAATAGCATAAATAGCATGCTTGTGAATAAAAATAAACTGTTCCTAGAGTATTCAATAAAAATCTTCATCTTTCTCCTCCTCGTTTCCTTTAATCTGTTCCTGGTTCTTATAAAGCTGTGCCACTTGCGAGGAAGTCGTCGCCATCTCTGGCTTTTTATCTTCTCTAACGCGCAGAAATCGTGGAAATCTCAAAGAGATTCCTTTATCATCATCAACAATACCGATAGCAGCCCTATGAACAGGAGATATGGAGAGATCGGCACATTTGATTTCCCAAACATGCACGGCATCGAACCAAACATCAGGGGCTAAGTTCTCATCAAAACTGTAATAAGACTTAGGCTTTGGTATGATATGTTTGTTCAAAGCATTTGAAAGATTTTCCAAATCTTCGTCTTTAAAGCCAGTCCCAAGTTTGCAAATACTTTGGAATTCTTCAGTTCCGTCATCATAAGATGCCAATAAATATCCGCCATAAACTCCTGTTCTTTTACCTTTTCCATGATATCCACCGATGACTACCAGATCAAGAGTATCGCCGACTCCTTCCAAGTAATCTTTCTTGAGCTTAAGCCACTTATGTGAACGTTTAGCGATTTCATAAGAGGCGTCGACATCTAATGTCTTAACCATCAAGCCTTCACATTTGTTTTTAATGGATTCTTCGAGAAATTCTTGAATTTCATCAATAGTGTCGACATCTTTAGATTGGGCAAAATTGAACTCTCCCTCCAAATGATTGAAATGAGTTCGAAGTAAATCTCTTCTCTTACTTAAAGGTTGGGTGACTAAAGACTCTCCGTTTAAGTATAAAAGATCAAAGGAGTAAAGACAAACTTGTATTTTAATTTCAGATTCTTCTGCATTCTTACGCTTGCGAGTACTCAACACTTGAAACGGCAATATTTGCTTAAGATCTCTATCCCACGCAACGGCTTCACAATCTATAATAAAACTCTTAACACTTGGTTCAACAATGCTCGGAATTCGTTTGATAACATCGGGATACTTTGATGTATTATTTTCTTGATTTCTACTAAAGATATAGACTTTGCCATCATCTAATAGATGAATCTGAGCTCTTTCGCCGTCATATTTGTATTCACATGTGAACTTAGAATTATCGAAACGTTTTAATACTTCATCAATACCTTTACTGGGATGAGCTAACATAGGCTTAAGAGGAATACCAGGAGTTAGTTGACAATGATTAGGAAGCGCTTCGATGCCTTCTTTCAATAGGACTGGAATTATTTTATCGTAATTTGGACATTCACTATAAGTTGTCTTCAAGATCAAAACTGCTTTTGCTAATTCATTCTTAAACTTATCGGTATTTCGTTTTAGTTTTTCATTATTAGATAGAAGTACTGCTTGTGCCAAAGCATTCAAAAGAGACTGTTCCGCTAGACCTATCCTCAACTTTCCAGTCAATGATCTGACTAAATATCGTGCTTCGCAGTCACGACACGCTACTAACATGGCCTGTATTTTCTCCACTTTCTTAGACATCGTTGCGTTTCCAGTCAATTGTGCGATGTCTTTGAATCGGTCAAAAACAGAAGAGACTGTAAGCTTCGGTGGTGAGAACAACACCCTCTGATTAACACGACTGGACTCCGCAACTAATCCTAAATCTCCTTTTTTTTCGATATCAGCCTTGATTTGATCGACTTTACGACCCGTCGCTTGTGCTATGGCTTTGATAATCAAAGACTCGCCGATGCCTTAAATGAAAAATAAAATGTCAACAATTATCAATATCAATAATTCGATAAATACCTAATTCAAGTCCTTCATAATCAGGACAAATTTTATTGAGACAGAGATAAACAGATTTGATTAAATCATCAGACGATAAGACAATAACAGATCGGAAATAATTGCTCAATATATCGATCATTTTAAGGCGACTGGAAGTTTCTTCAATAATCTTGAGAGTTAATGCAAATGCTAGATAGGGCACTTTTTCGCCACTCTTCCAAATGGCGTCCTCGATCGGATCGTAGTTTGATTTTGACGGATTGTAATCGCATTTCGACCCATTGGACGCATTCTTCGATTCACTCATTGTTTGGCTTTTCTTCGATCTTTGATAATATAATTGAGGTGTTGTGGTAAATGATTTGAAATGGTTGGGTAAAAACAAGATTTGAATACTACTTATCGGTAGAGTTTTGATTAAAAAACGTAATGACGAAAACATGTAAGTGAACTAAAATATTAGTGTTTTATGCAATGGATGATTTCGCGCTTATTTATGTACACAAAACACAGAGGCCCTTCAATAGTATAACAAATTTTATCCTCACTCTCTCATCAGGGCCCGTTAGCTCAGTTGGTTAGAGCGCCGTGCTAATAACGCGGAAGTCGTGGGTTCGATCCCCCCACGGGCCACTCTTTTTATGTTTTAAGAATATTTTTAAAACTACAATTCGTGTTTTAAGTCAATACATATTTGATTGAATTGACATAATTTTGATTGACATAATTGACTTGATAAAGATACTATTTTCATTGACAATTTTTAGAAAAGCTTTATCTTTTAGTAAAGCTTGAACAGATTCAACATAACTTGAAAACTTTATAATCAAAAGCTAATAGATGTCAAAATATTTCTTCCAAATGTATATTCATAAAATAATAGAAATCACGTACGAATGTTGTTGATAAGATAAAATTTTATTATTTTTCATAAATAAAATACGAATATATAATTTGAGTTAAACTAAAATAAAATCTTGAACTTTTGAACAGAGATTGAGTAAAACAATAGTACTTATACAGTAGTTGTGAGCATAGATTTAGAATCTAAAATAAACAACAAATAAGTGAATAAAACTTTCATATATTAACATATTTAACATTTATTATAAGTAAAAAGTAAATTAAAAATGGCAATAGTTCCTGGTTGTTTTGGTTGAAAGTTAGCTTCGATGAAGAAACGTGGTTCACCTCTACTCAAATCAACGTTAATAGACTTTCTCTGCAAATCAAAAGATTTAGTGGAAGACACCCAAATTTTGCTATCCAATTTATCTTGTTGTATAATTGATAAACTTTCTATTCCATCACCATTTAGGTAATAATCAATAGTAAGACATGCATCTGTGTGACTATAAGTGTGATAAAACGGTGTAATAAGTCTTGCGCCATGAGTTTCAGCTTTGCTTGTGTCCAGAAGCAGCATATTCTGACTGCGACCTCCAATATTGGCGTAAACATATGAAAACTTGGAGTCCATATTCGCCTGATTTACAATTCCACAATCGTTGGATTTGAAGTCACACTGAAAATAAGGCTCATCTTCTTGCAACACTGACTTACAATTGGCTTCAGGTGATATCAATATGATGAACAGACTTAAAGGTATTAAAGTTTTAGATCCAAACATTGTGATGGATGAGAAAAGGCTGAACACGTCTGACTTTGAGAACTTTTAATTCAATGTTGAAACAGAGAGTTTATCGAGCATTATAAAGAATAATCTTTCGGAACTTGCAGCTGTTAGCGCATCTGATTACTTGATCCAAATTGATTGGTTAAGAATGCAATCGCTACACAATGATTTCTCATTTTATTACCGGTAGTTGTTATATACATTATCTAAGGATAGGCTTATCAAATACCTGTAAACAATCCTTCTACAGCACATCGCATTCAATAATTCATTTCGCATTCTGTTGTTTTCACTTTGAAAATAATTATCACTTAAATTCTTGATAAGCTGTTTGTACTATTTCAAGTAGCAATAAAAAGTTGATTCATCAACGAAAAATAGCTCAAAAATCTACGGAATAATTCGGAACTATTAGTAATAGCTGAGAAGCAACTTTTATAGCGTTGTGCCATTTATCAAGCGCATTGTAATGCAGTTTCACGCTTATTTTAATTTAGCAACTATAAAATTCACTAGAATTGCTCACTTTCATAATATATTATTGAAATTTTAACCTATCAAGCAATGGATGCCTTATATAGAAAGGAATTTGTATTAAAAAGCAATTATAATCAAAGTTCGGCAAAATAGTTGAAAAAATAAACTTAGTTGGAAAAATAGTTTATTGGTATAACTACGAAACAAATCCTAATATAAGTAAACCTTGAATTTTTTATCGAAACTCGATCTAAGTAATCAGAATATTGATAAAATTAGTAATTTATTGTTTCATAGCGTCTTCTATTGTATGATTTATGATTAAATATATATCTAACATATTGAAATATGAAGCATGTATGTACGTCAATATTTGACGTGCAGCTGAAGGTTTGACTTTAGGATTTGTTCCAAGATATATTAATCAACTATATCTTCAACTATTATAATACAGTGAAGCCTGTCAAACTTGAACATTTAGTGGGTGAATGCGGACTAATGGGTCTAAAGGGGTTCCCGGCTCCCACCCCCAAGTGTGATGCGTCATTGGATTCAGATCGTCAGGCTGAACATTTTGATACCACACTTGACCACTTCCAACTCGAACCTGACCACTTCTGGCCACCCAGACCAAACCCTCCGAAAATGGATAAACTAGACTTTATCAAGTTGTAAGCCAAACCAAACCTTGTTCGAACTAAGGTATGATAAGTCAGGTTGTTTTGTGACCTAACCTATTCTCTCTTAACTTATATCAGTCTTGTTTGGGTTACGATTCTCTAAGTCCAGGTTTATCCACTACGAGGTACTAAACCAAACAAAGATGAATATCTCGAGAACTACTTGTGATAATTGATCAAGTGAGGTATCAAAATGCTCAATTCGATATCCTGAGTCCAATGATTTATAACTTGGCGGGGTCAGCCACTCCCGTCGGGAGTTGACCAGAAGTGATCAGGTTCGGGTTAGAAGTGGTCAAGTGTGGCGTCGAAATGTTCAGCTCGACGAGCTGATTCTAATGATGTATCATACTTGGGGTGGGAGGTTGGGAACCCCCTTAGACCCATTAGCCCGGATTGACTCCATTTACACTCTAAAAAATTTTATGCTTATAGTACTTTAAAATGTCACTTATTTGAACATTTTGAGGAATCAAAGTACTAAAACTAAAGTATGATAAAGTGGTTTAATTAAGTACCCTAATATACAGTATTCAGTATATTAAAACTATTGTTGCTATTTATGCATATTAATGTTCAATAAGTTTACTTTATTGTACTTAAAGTATTTAAATCTATTAAAAAAAAGTTCTTCCACTTTAAAGTGCACTCTTTAGCACTTTAAAGTAATATTGGACAAAATTTTTATAGTGTAACAAAGTAATTTTTAAGTGATTAACAATTAAGCCATATTTTCCGAAGGGATTTTAATATTGTTTTCATAGAAGCCACTTTAGTGCAAGTGAAAGTTTGACAGTCTTTACAGTACAGCCAAATTCATTTATATTTGCATTACGATTTCCACATTTAAGTTTATTTTGATTTCTTACTTTGACACGAGTTTTAACAATTTTGTTTTGTGTTATATTCAAATCTATCATTAAAATGGAAGATATAACTCAATCAATATCTAATAACGCAAACATTAAGAGAAAAAACTCATAAGTAACGAAATTAGAAAAATAATTATAAGTCAAATGAATAGCGGTCTCAAAGTCAAAGAAGTTGCAGAGTTAAATAGTATCAAATTAGACGCTGTTCGGAAAATTTACAGGAGATATCAAAAGGATGGTAGAGTTTAGAAAAAAGCAGGCGTAAGAGTCTACTTAAATTATGCAAAGGAGATCTGCAATTGGGTCGATGAGGATTGTTGTGTTTCTCTCAAGGATTTAAAGCAAATATTTTTTAATGAATGGGGAAGTTTTATCTAAATCTACATGTGATAGAGTTCTTAAAGAATTTCACTACTCATTCACTCGCATAACTTTGATACCTTAGAGACGCAACAGGCCTGATATTATTGAGAAACCACATAAAAATATGCCATCGAATACAATCAATTGGTGGTCGGGAGAGAAAATTGTTTATTTTTGATGAAACCGGTATTCAAATTTGGTCATGATCTCGTTCTAGACATTGACCTAAGGGACCTCGAGCTAAAGAGAAAGTCAAGTTTATAAGGAGTCGAAACTACTCGATTGCAACTGCAATGAATAATGAGTCACTTTTCTTTTATCAAATACAAGACAAGCGTATAATTTGGAAGATTTGTGCCAACTTCTTAAATAAATTGATTCAACTTCTGGCTCGCAATAATATCGAAGGCGCGCATCTAGTCATGGATAATGTTAGGTTTCACAAAACAAATCTTATGGTAAACTTGATTCAATGGTATGGTCATCATATTTGTTATTTTTGCCGCCTTATTAGCCATTTCTAAATCCTATTGAAAACTTATTCAATGAACGGAAGGCTATGATTAAGAGAGGAGAACTTAAGTCTCAAGATCAACTTTACCAATTGGTTCGCGCGGCTTCTGAGAAGATAACAGCAAATAATTGTTCTAATTATTTCAAAAATATGGGATATATGTGCCACCATGTCTTAGAAAAAAAATAATAGGTAATTAGTTTAATCTCGTTTAGTTTAGATAAATTACTATTATTTTAAACTTTATACTCTTTTTTAAATAAACTTTTGAATTGGAAATAGTTTTGAGAAGAGCACTACTTAAGTACTGTCCGCTGAAGATAATAATGCAAAGGTTGAAAATGCAACTCAATTTGGCTATAATTTGGCTGTTACATTTATAAAAATAATAATAATAATTGAATTATTCTCTCAAGATACTAATTGTTTGAAAATCATCAAGGTTGCAGTAGAAAATGATAAAAATAATTGTAATTAATTTAGTGCATTTCGTAGATTTGTTCGATATCCTTTTCACATTTTGCTTATTCTTCGAGAGAATCACAGATAATCAATATGAATGGTGACAACTCAATTAGAACTGCCATTGAAATGGTAAACAATAAATCGAATTGAAGCAACTATAAAACTATTTGAGAAAAATTGTTCACTACAGAGTAGTGAACAATATTTGCAGAACTGAAGTTGTCTCTGGCGAACTTTCATATTATGTTTAACATACTTTTAAGTAATTGCACAAACAAAAAGACAGTTTATATTGAGTCAAATAATTGTAAGCCTGTTCACAAAGAGATAACTAAGAAAAATTGTTATCTAAGAAATGATGGCAGGACTTGATCTCAAATTTATTGAAAGGAAAGCTAGTTGCAAGATTTGGCGGGCTGATACTCGACAAGTTTCACAACTAATCGATGGAAAATTAGTCAATTTTTTTATTTGAAAATTATTTGAAGTACTCTAGAAATTGATTAATGCATGTAAATAAATATGACATGAAAAATTTGACATACTAAATGCATGGGTATTAGTGCTTACGCTAAGTCACAATGAATTTAAATTAGCCGCTCAATAAAATTCAAACTCGTAACTGTTAGGATGGGAGGAAGTGAGATGAGTTGATATGGCAACTCATGATTCAGAGATTTGGTTTTGTTTGCGTTCTGTACAGTCATAATGTATAGCATAACTTAAGGAATGTGTGAGCTATTCATAAGACAACAATAATAATAATAATACTATATATATGTATCTACTTTCACTTATTAATTAACATATTTGGTTTTAATACTAATGGCAAGTTACAACGAAAACAGATCTGCTATTCTTTATAACGATGAAAGGTAGGAAATAATGTTAACTAAATTTGTTCTTAAATTAGTCTTATAACCTTTCTTCAATCTGTTATAAATTGACTCTACAATTGTGTTTTGTTGTTATCGTCAATCACGTACTAACGCGCTTATGTCTGCCCATTCAAATGACGAAACTTTACTATTTATAAACATTAATATGAAGATGATTTGCGTTTCTATTTTTTCTATTTTTAAATTTTCAATTGATTCCTCTGTCCTTCAATTGATCTTCTATTTGTATTTTCATAACTAATAGTCGTCTATAATTGGTATGACTTTCAGTTAGTTTTCAATTAGTTTTGCAAATGAATTTTTATTGTCAATTAAACTAAATTAAGATGAATAGATTAACGTGAAAAGCGCGCCATTTGTTTTATATATATTACCCAACGACATTATCGAATAATATCCTTAAACGAGTTGAAAAACAAGTTTGTTTTTTAATAAAACAGAACTTAAAATAATGATAAGGAGTATGAATGGAGTTAATTGTTGAAAGGAGAAGGCTATCGAATCTCTGCTATACTCGCAGATATAAAATCTAAATATTAAAAATAACCATAAAGCCCATAGCATCTAACCTTTTCACAACATTTATTAATAACTAATTGAAAATTACATTTTTAGAGAACACACATTTTCTAGTGAGTTCGTTGACTTATTTCTAGCAATAGTTAAATATATTTTAGTCTAACAAAATCACGTAAAAACCTACGAATAAGCTTTATAAATCACGTAAAAACCTACGAATATGCTTTATTCGTCAATTAGCACAATTCCGGATATTTCGGACTCGAGTGATTCGCCGTCACTTCCATCGCTTTCACTCAACTGTCAATTAGGTGCAAATGTGGGTCAAATATCACCAAAAAATTTCAATATGAGTAATACTACAAATAATGACAGTTTTGCGCCATTAATGACAAATGGTTCGCATCAGATGATGACAATGAGAGAATATGACACTAAACTTAATGAGTTGAAACGTGAAAACTTTAACTTGAAGTTAAGAATATATATGTTAGAAAAAGAAAAGACTGGAATCTCACAACCAGGTACTCAATCAGATTATAATCTATTGATAATTTCTATCATTTTTCGTATCGTAATCTATTTTTCATTCTCTCAGAATACGAATCAGCCGTCGCTAAAGAACTATTGAAAAGAGAGAAACAAATCAAAGCTTATCAGAAAATAGTCGAAGAAAAGGATGCAATTTTCAAAGAGAATAAATTGAACTACGAATCAAAGTTAAAAGATAAAGATGTAGTCATCGAAAGGATGGTTAATGATAAAGAGACGCTGACTAACGAATTGACTGAAACTTCTTCTGTTTGTCGTCTATTGATGGCTCATTTGAGCGAATTCGTTGAGTTTTGGAAGAGATATCTACCACTAGATTGCAATGATCCAAACGATTTGATAACTTCACTTCTCAACTCAAGTGAAGATTTA
Organism: Archegozetes longisetosus; assembly: GCA_018873245.2. Lineage (NCBI taxonomy): Eukaryota > Metazoa > Arthropoda > Arachnida > Sarcoptiformes > Trhypochthoniidae > Archegozetes > Archegozetes longisetosus. The sequence goes on from JAEMBT020000008.1 coordinate 3,759,111, forward strand.
CTCAATTCAGCTTCAGTTCTCATAACAAGTAATTTCATTTTAATTTACTTTAGCCTAATTTCATTTTAGAAACTTTGAGTTGACATAAATTAAAGACTTTCATTGATTGTTCAGATGATGGAAATGAAAGCGTACGGAACCGAAGCTATTTTGGTATTGACCTAAGAAACGCGACTCAGATGTCAGGTAATAATTCTTCACAATCTGGGGCTCCCTATAGCAGTGTTGGGTTTCCTCTCTTTCACTCACACCACTTTCGAGAACCAATTCCACCACAACTTCAAATACCACAAAATATTGTCGACCAATTTTGTGGACTATCATCAGAGTCGGAAGATGTTTGGTCAGAGCCTGATCGAGACGTGTCTCGCGCTCGTATTGCTCTCGATGATAGTTTGACTAAATTTGTGCCAATAAGTCATAATAGCAAATATAAACAAAAGTCTAAACGGCGCGCCAGCGTTGGTATGACACACATTTACAGCTACCCTAAATTCGTGTCTTTAGCAAACCAAGCCATAGCATGTCTAACTCTCACTTACACCATTCTATATTCCACGGATAGTTGAGATATGTATTTTTTAGAAGCCATTTCGCTCTGTTTCTGATTATCACATAGAAGCTGCTGATATAGTTATTAGACTTATGGATTTGAATGGTTGAATCTTAATCAGATTTAGCGCTACATAAATGTATCTTTTTTGTGCATATAATATTAAATCTCATAAGGACTCAGCCATTGAAATAGTAAAAACTAGTAACTAAATTAGTATTTTTTAACGTGACGATCAGAGACAGACTGGAAGTGATGTTTCTAAAAAACACAAAATGTTCTATTCCGCGGATTGTTGGGATAAGTTAGGGTTAGAATCTGACTGTCTTACTCTATTACTAAAAGCTCTGGTCATCAACCATAAGCTTTCATTCTTTGGTCCATGTCTTTCCTTTTTTATGAATGGTTTTCAATAGTTTCTTAGTATTGTTATGCTTTGCATTTCAGTATATATTGCATACGATTTGTCGAAACATACTCTGTAATACTTTTAGCACAAGTTCTTAAAGGTTAATCATATCGTATTATTTAATAGGAACAGGAATGTCATCATTAGGTTTATTATCAGACATGAGTGAACTGATAACCAAATCGAACGCTCGAACATCTGCAGAAGAAAAAGAGTTGCCAACTGTAGCACTTGTAGGCAAAGCAATACAGACTGAGCTGACAAGTGTTACACTCAATAATATCCTATCTTCTTTCTATGATATTATAAACAAACATGTTGTCCATAAACAAACTCAGACTCAAATATCATCCTTCTCTACTAAAAACTCTCAAACCCAAACTGTTGCCAAACAATTGGATGATGAATGGGTTCAAACTGATGTCGTGGTATCACACGACAAATCAATTGCAACTAATACTTTGACTGTTCACAACTCGAGTTCTCAATGCGATGGCTTTGTTGGTCATAATAAAGGAACACAACATGAAATGGTTAACGTGAAAATGAATGACTCTCCAAATGGTAGAGCATTAGATGGTTACGGTATGATGGATAACAATGCATTTAGTACTGACGAAGATAGAGACCATTTCATACCAGTGAAAACTAAACCAAAGAGCATGTCACCGAACTCGAAAAGATGCCAAAATAGTGATGAAAGACAGCCAAATACATTATACACTTATAAAGCTAGTCTTTCTCCATTGAAAAATACTTTACGATCAAAGACCAAAGAAAGTGATAGAACGGATGGCGGCTTTCTTCCGATTGAAACAAGTGCTCAAATCCAGAATTGTCTGCGGACTAAAAATGACGATTATCTGTTTAAAGTGCCAAATGATAACTTGATTACTAAGAGATCAAACCAAACGGATAAACCAATGATGTCGAACAAAGCTCTGATCTCATCGCGTTTGTCATCTTCTTCTAGTTCTCTGGAAGGCGCGAATCGGGTTCCAGACAACGGGTCACTATTGCCACTAGATGTGAACTGTTTGAACAAAAACAACACTAACGGCGACCATTTGTCATCTCCTGATTTGGGAATAGGAGATTCGGATTTTGATTTAGCAAATATTGGCCAAACTGGTATTGGTTTAAGAGTTTATGCTAGTGTTGCACACTTTAAATTACTTAAAGAACAAATCAATGAAGCCATTTGTTCGATAAATACTCTCGATAGACTTAACCAAGATCTTAGCTTAAATATGATCGACCATCACCAATTTGTGTCAAGTTTTAAACCGAAAATTTCTAATATTAGTCAACTGATGAATCGTTCTAGAAATATTTGTCGTAAATTTGTTATTGAAGATAATGACGACTTGCTTAAGAGGTTAGAGAAGATGAGAATTTCTAAAGAAAGAATGGAAAAAGCAATAACCAAACAACTTCACAAAACTGATATTTTGCTTAAAAAAGCCAAAATCAACCTAAAGGAAAATTGAGCTAATTTTTTATTTTATTGTAATTTGATTTGTTTGATTTTGTAGAAAATTTAGTTTGAAAACTTAATGTAAAGTTTGACGTATTCCTTAGTTTTGAGTATAAGGATAGCTATATTTAGTGACATTTTACTTTGTAAAATCATTTTTATATTATATTTTTCCTTTTCTCTATCGGTAGTTCTAATTTATTTCATTTTTCACATAGTTATCGTTTTTAACCCTAATCTTGATTAATAAAGATTATAGTTTTAATCCACTAATAAATCTTTAGTTTATTTATTATGAATAAAAATAGAAAAATCAGTTTTAAATCAGTCTTTCGACATGAGTAGATTTTGAGTATACTCTCATGAAATTATTGCGTGAAAATAGTCTTCTAATCGCACTGTAGTCAAGTTCTAGTTTGGGGTTAAAAGTCCGAAATGAATGCTAAGATTTGCTGAGGCAGTGGCTGACTCACATTTAAATATCAGTTATTTTCTTATCAAGCCCTTTATTAATGTTACTAATAAGTAATTAGATAAATAGTTTCAGAGTTGTGTGCAACAATTTCTGCAATGCAAATTCACAGTTGAGTTTTGAAGAAATGTTTGAGTGACTATAGGCTTCTGGATCCCTCAACCCTCTCAACCCTTTGGACTGTTTGTTAGCTGCGGCTGTAACAATTTCATTAATCTCATGTGTTTACTCTATGATAAGTTAACTTCGTTGTAAATCACATTCTCTAATAAATATTTCAAAAGATTTGAGTAAGATTTACAACAATGTAGTTACTTTAGTTGATAAAAAGTTCAGATTGAGGACATCTTATTTTTAATGTGAGATTCTTTTGAGTTTTATACTGAAAATTCAAACTAACTTCTTAATGATAAGATTAAATTTCTGTTGAAGATATAGAAACATCTACTGTTTTGTGTTAATGCTCTTTCAAATATTTGAAAGGCTTATAACAAGAGTTAAATATGAGACTAATGCTTGATTAAGCTAAGAATTAAAGGTCTTTCTGAGCAGAGTATTATTTATCGAAATAGGCTAATCCTGAGAAAAATTTAAAGCGATATGCAACGGAAATTCGCGACTTCTATCATCATGTGCAGCACTTCCTTTGCCAAAATTGAGTTCCTAAGCACATTAAAGCTATTTGTTGTTTAGCAAAACTGGAGTCCAAAGTTCAAAAGTAAACTCATAGCAAGAATTGACTCATTTGAAAGAGCAATAAAACCGCAAAAGTTGTTTACGTTTTCAATCAAATTTCATTGTTATCGTCCTATTTTAAAATCAATCGTTTTTTAAAACAATTATATCCTAAACAATTGATTTTCTTAATAAAATTAGGCTACGCTTTAGTAATCGATTAAAAGTATGTCATTATTAGTATAAATTTTTTGTTTTATTAGTTAAATAAGTCAATGGTATTCATAGCTAAATGCAAGACTTGTAAAACTTGTATGAAATTTATATTTCTAGAGATGTGTCACTTTTAGTTGAGTATCTGTTTTGAATTTAGAAATAAGAGGAAAATTCATTCGTTTATGATAGGGTTCAAGAACAAAAAGGCGTGTTTTGTCGTTAAAGTTACCACATTTACCGGCATTTAAGAGTTTAATGCGAAATTTTCCAATAGGTTTCTCATTTTAAAAATTGATTAATTCAAGTTTCACTATCTACAAAATCGTATCTCACTTATGGATGTCTGTCTGGTGTCAGACCCTTCATAACTACTATTTCCGATATTCCTTAACATTTGTTCTTTGAAGGCTTTAAAAAACAAATTCTTGTTAGTCAACAACAAAATAATTGTAGAAATAGCTCTAGGCTTATATTTTCTGCTAAACAGTTTCGATGGTCAGTCCAGTCAAAGTAGTCTGAAAAACATGCAAATTATTTTCAACCATTCAAGTAGTTATGTGTGTGTGGGTTAAGTAGTATTTCTTACTTTAACACAAAAATAGTTAGATTTCAAATAAAATGTATTTTAATACTGAATTTAATAGTATTGATCTGAGACAGGTATAAATATAGAAACCGTGCTCTACATTTACTGCAAACTAATTTGATCGAGCTGAAAAGTTGACTCAATTCTTAAGGCATTAAATGGTCTGAACTGAAAAATTTGAGTTAGTGTTCATATCTTATCTGTGTTCAATTTACGATCACATATGACGATTTTAAGCAATTGAAACGATTTAGTGTCTTTAATGAGTTATAGCACGTACTGCTTTTGTCTGGACGCAATTTCTAAATTTTGTTTCCTTCTATCTATTGCGCAACATTATTATACATTTATTTGAGTATCAGTTTTTATGTAAATATTATACCATTAACTTAACAAATTAGACTATTTGTTCAGGCAAAATAGTTACCATTTTTACTACTTATAAAATTTAGTTTAACAAAACGTCTACTTAATTCGTGGTTTAATTAATGTTTGAGTAAATTGGATAAAAAACAAGTTAATGTTAATCGGAATGTGTGTCAATATGAATGTAATATCAAAATAGTTAAATTTGTTGATTAGAAGTTATCCAATTTTTTAGCATATTTACCAATCTTTCATCAATTTGCTTTTTAAAAACATATTCAACTGTTTTTCTAACTTTTTTTATTTCATCAATGTTTGCCTCTAAACAAATCAAAATTTTTCAATCACATATTTGTTTATTTAACCATCAATTTTATCTTTGAAGTACTGACCAGAAGCTATAAAATTGAATGCCATCAAGTAGCAAATATAGTTGAAGTGTTATCATTTTCAAAAGTACAATAAGCTTTGTTTAATTTATTGAGTTTCCTTATGAATGAACACAATATAAGAACAAAATTGATATTGATACTTTAAAAACTTTCAAATAGAGATATCTGAGTGAAATGAGGAATAACCTGAAAATAGGTCGTTATACGTCGCAATTGATATACAGATCAAATTTTAATAATTTAGTTCTGCTTTTTTCAGCTAGCAATAGGTGTAACTCTTCTTAAAATACACTTTAATATACTTTAATAATCTTAAATGTTTGACTGCAAATCTTCAATACTTTACACTGAATTTAATCAAAATGATTTCGTCAAACAATCAAAATGATTGAAACATTTCCATATAAAAAGCTGATAAAGTCAAGTAAGAGTTTCGAGTAATGTTAAATTACAAAAGATTTCGGTAATGCTTAACGAAATTAGAGGGAATAACTAATATAATAAAATGTTATAAATCTTTATTGCAATATTATCTTAAAATATAACTCATAAAGTTGTTTGTTTTTCAAATAAGGTCAGGAATATGAATTTAGATAAATCAATAAAATAATATTAATAATGCTAAATGTGGAGAGCATTGAAGCGCTTCACTTGTTTGGGATTAACTCTTTAGTTTGAAAAGTTAATTGAAAATATGAGGCACTAACAGCAACTAGCTTTTTAATTTACAATATTGAACATACATCCTCAAAAATTCATTTCACTTTCACTATATTTTATCTCATTTTCAATATAATTTATCTGACTTTCAATAAATCTGATGTCATTTGGAAGTCCCTCAGATTTTCCAACTGTTTAACAATTCTTTTGAATGTCTCATTGTTGTTATCAAACTGTTTAGTACTTTAGCTAAGAATAACTGAATGATCAAATGAATAGTTTATTAGCTTTAATGATGAGCTATTGAACGCATGCAATAAGTTTATTAAAACAACATTAAATTCTGAGAATGTCTCACAAAGAGTTATTTGGCTTTTTGCCAACTTGTAAGAAGAAAGTCAAAATGAATGCTAATTTTATGAATTCCGAAAATTGAATTTGTAAAATAAATCCTTGAAACTATCAAATTAGTCCCCAATCATTTATGTTCTTATACTTATATAAATCGTCAAATAACTTAAATTATCCCACAAAAACACATTCAAAAATGTTCAGCAAAAAACTTCAGCAAAAAACCTTCAAAAATAGTTCAAAAGTCAGTTGAGTGCAGCTTAGATTTAGCTTAAGTTCACTACAGACTAGATATAGACAATTATTGTTTATTTAGTCTGAGGTAATATTTGGCACAAGTTTTGATGACTCGAGAATACAATAATTGAGACATTGATAGAAAAATGGGTCTAAAAATGTTTTGCTAGGAATGAAGAGAAGTTTATCAACTTATGCCATATACCGCTCGGACACCTAACATAGCATTTCAAGTTTGATCATAGCATTCAAGTTTGATAGTTTTAAGGCGCAATCCAGGCTTCACTGCATTGACCGCTCAATAATTTCTACTATTAGCTCAACTTATAGGCGTTTATATAAACATTTTTTCGACATTTTGTGCAACTTGTACGACAAGACAAACAAATAATTTCATTGAACTCAGATTGCAAATATGAGGACAAGAGATGAGTTATTGGAGGAAGAGAATATGGTGGAGTCGATAGATTGGAGGTTTGGAGTGACAGTGAACTCAAGCGATTTAAATAATACAACAAATACTTATATTCAACTGAAGTTTGTTACCAAGTCTGGACAGTCCATACATTCACAAATCACTTTAACCCAATTTAATGAACTCTTGGAACAACTCGAATCTGCTTTAAATCAGTTAAATGATAATTAATTAATTAATTTGATGTCAATATTAATCAATACTAGAAATGAATTTTTATGTAAATAATTGATTTATTTTCAATTGTTTTAATGTTAATATGTATTTATTTTCATATATTTGACTAAATGAAGAGCTAATAAAAATGTTTCTATGACTACAAACAATGATATCCTAACCACTAAATAGCATTTGATTATAAGAGAGGATTGTATTGCACTATCAGCTAATGAATTGACTAAATTTGATGGTTCAGTTATAATCATTTATGGTAGTTGATTTCCTATTTAAGCATACAAAGTTGAATTTGTTTTTTAGTAATTACGAATGATTTAGAGTTAAACTTGTTACATTCAAATAATCAACATACAATGAAATATTAGTTCAATCAACTTTAGTTTAAGCATCAATTGCAAACCGTAAACAACTTGAACAACTAGATCATTCTAATTATTTGATAACCGCTTAATAATTAGTCATAAAAATCTAGTTTTAATCAATATAATCTATGGCAACATATCTGGAAAACACAATAAGTTATTCTGTAGAAATTCTCAAATATTAATCTTATTATGTCTCGAAAGCACTCGCTATAACAGGTTTGGTTACGAAATTTTACCATTTGCAAAACATCTAAATCTGATAAACTTCTGACGAGTAAATTCTACTCGTTCAAACGAATAAATTGAAGAAAAACGTGTTTTCTATTGCCCAACTTGCACATGTTTCTCGTTTCTAGTCGCAGCTTTATGCCGGTTTTTAGACACCGGTCAAAAGTACAGTCTACAACTTAGTAATCCACGATTGCAACAACAATATCACTGTTCAAATTCCAACTATTTTTTAATGCGTATCAGTTTTTTGCTAAATTTAGTTTGCAATTTACTTTGATCACTATATTGAACATTTTATGAATTTGTTCATGTCTGAAGATTTTATGATTTGATGAAAAACATGCTATCACACGCATCGCTTTGATTACTATTAGCGATTTTTAAGTTTTTGAGTGTGCTTATTTAAATATTAATCGTGAATTGGCTCTAAGTATGGTTTAGAAATACCAGGTTAAATTTGAAATTCATGATAAACACGAAATAAAATGCAAATAAATTTTTATGATAGGATTTACAGTCAATTTAATAGTGAGATATGAAATATTCAGTCTTCAGTTTATTGAAGGAGAGGTCAGCCATGAAGTCAATTACATTAAGTATTTGTGATTAAGATTAAGAGAGAAAAAGGCAAAGTATTGGGGTAGGGATTGAAAATATCTCGCATTTGTCAGCATTTTTTCCAAAAGGATAATGGTAATCATGTTTGACTTTGATAAATAAGCAATTGATTACTTTTCCTGTTGCGTAATTTCGGTCGACTAAAGCTAAAAACCTTCTGCTAAACTAATTCATTATTCGGAGCTTGTGTCGGAAATTAATAAAAACTGGCATTTAGTCTCCCCATTATGCTTACACACTTTTACACACTTCTTAGTTTCGCTCGCTATTTCGTTTTACAGCAATTATTACTTTAATCGATACCTTTTAGTTATAATTTTAATAACTTTAAAGCCTAACATAACTTTCATATTTAGGTTCTTTGTATTCTTAACAAATAGATAAGAATAATTTATTGGATAACATGGCGATGAAAGTACAAGAGATAAGAAAAAAATTATCAAATCAAGTTATCTATTAATAGTTAGATTTATTATTTTTTTCTGCTCTAATAACTTAGTTATATTGAACTGGTTTGAGTGTCTAACACCTAAGCTAGCAGTAATAACAAAGTCAGCAATATTTCAATAGCTGTGATAATACAAGCTCTCTATATTACTTCATTAAATCTTATTCAATCAATACTATTTGACCTAAACTCTAACTTTCTATATATCAATTAAACTTTGGTCAAACTTGATTCTGTGATGAACTTGTCGAGCATAGTTAGAATGAGTTATGGAGGAGTAATTTGAAAAGATATTTTGTTTGAAATAAGAGTAGTAGGTGATATAATCAATCACTAAAACAAAAGCATATGTTTGCTTAAATTAACCAATAATTTATTGAGGAATAAAGTTAATCAAAATTGATAGAACAATACATATTGCAAAGCGTTTACCATCAAATTTGAAACACTTGTGAAGAGCATAAACACATTTAAATAAATATAAAACCGAACCCAAAAATATACATTAAAATATATTGTTTTTAATAGAATTGGGTAATACTTAATGAAATGATGAAGAATCACAAGAGAGAGATGAGGGATCACACAAAAAGATATAGAAAAAGTGAAATATAAGATTAAACAGCATACTTAGATGTCTTATAATTAAATAATAGAATATATATATTTAATAATGCATATAATAATTATAATTATAATAATTATAATAGAATTCTTATTTCACTTAAAACATAATACAAGTTAACACATTGATGGGATTAATATTTGATTAACATCTTGCCCTCATTTAAATACAACTAAAAACAAATATTTTAATATGTTTATAATAAATTAGAGTTTGAAATCGTAGATGAAGTTATGTTAAATATTGTCTCGTTAGTAGATTCTACTTCCAACGGGTTTAGCACTTCCCCTGAATATAATGTCATCAGTAGATGACGACCAGTTCCGACTACGTCTTTTTCGTTAAGACCAAACTCTTCAACTTCAGGCCTAACAATAAATATATCATAATTAATATCATAATTATCGGAAGTCAATATTCAATATAAATTAAGGCCTCGATTGCAAATGACCTCAACTTGTACTGACCTAAAATAAGGCACAAGAATTAATAGGAAACTAAGAATTATGACAAAAAATGATGACTTGAACGACGCATTTTGGCCATTCATTGACAATAATTTTTTCATTTTCATCAGTAAAGTATCATTTTCTTTCTTAAGCTTAATAACTTCTTTCTTTAACTGTTCATTTTCGTGATTCCTCTCGTCAAACCTTCTCTCGAGGTCTTCCAAGTATTCCTTCTTCCTCTGTCGGGAACATTGAGCCGACTTCTTATTTCTTATCTTTCTTCTGATTTTTCTTAAAATTTTCTCTTCGTGTTTAGTTAGTGGTAAACTTCCAGAAGGGAAGTCATGATAACCTTTCGAGATAGGAAACGAATTCAAAGTTGAACAAATTGATCAAAAGTTAAATGTTATAACTGTTCAAATGCTATATGCATCGAAAACCTAAACCCTATAGCTGTTAAAGAACTGAGTCAATTGTTACCTTCTTTGGCGAGAAGCCTTTTCTCTTCGTCTGTGAGAACTAAATCAGTTATCTTTATATTTCTGGGAGTACGAGTTTTAGGTGAAGTTTTCGGTGAACTCTTATTACTACTGGAGTCTTTCGGTTCTTTCTTAATCTCTTGTGCGCTAATCAGTACAACCTGTTGAAAATCAAAGTTCTGCGACGAACAACTAGAACCGGTACTCCCCGCGTAACTAATTGGAGAGTCCACCTGACAGTCGTTGCAGTCTTCGGCATTGATTTCGATCTCGTTTTCGATCTCTACTTCGCATTTTACGCTTGCTGGTTGTGGTGATAGTGAAACGCTCGAACATTTGCTCGAATCTAATTGACATTTATTTGAAAAGAGACTGTTTTAAACACTAATAAAACTGTTTTAACACTAGTGAAACTGTTTTAAACACATTTATGAAACTAATTAAAACACTATTTGAGACACTTATAAAACTGTTTGAACACTCATTTAAACCTTTTGTCTTTCAATCTATTCAATGCTAAACAATTACGAGTTTGAAAACACCGGTTATTAAACTTGAGTGCCGGTCATAACAAGTCAATTATATCATTGTATGATATATTGTTTGTCAAAACATAAGATAGTATTATCGAAAAGTTCATCTTTAGACATAAGACTCATATGAAGTGTAGTTTGTTCTCAAACTTAAGACATAAGACATAAAGTTTAAAGTATAAGACTTAATAAATGCAAACCTGTATTGAATTGATCATCGAAGAGATCGTGATTGAAAATATTGTCAATAATAGCATTGCCAATCCATGGGTCATTGTCAACCATTTGAGAAAATGCTACGTTTAAATCATCCTCTATTGACGTCTCAAATGTTGACAATAAGCTGTTTGGTGATAAATGAAATTCTTCGCAACTACTCATCTCTTCCATCATTTTTATTTATAACTTTTTCATCTATTTATTCCCAATTTTATTATCTATTTATTTTATTTATAACTTTTTACGAGTATAACTAACACTAAAATGTCTTAACTATGATTTAAATGTAAAACGTATTAAAATAAAAACCACTTCAATACAATATGTTTTCTCATGGCATATGTATTTTATGTAACATACAATTGAATACAGACGTTAAACTTGTATTAAAGCAATAGTAAACTAAAATTAATATTGCAGCAGGCGTTGCACCGCAAATTGCTTTTCTCTTACGATTACGTGTCGTACAGAGACTGCAATGACTCCCTGTGTATTATGAGAATCACTCCCACTGTATCTCACTCTAAATGCCATTTGTTTATTACTTTCTTATTGGCTCTCATTTCTGCGCATTTGCAATCACTTTTGCAACTTTTTATTTACTATACTTTTTTCTTTTTAATTTCCGTTTAAACCAATATTTCAAAATGAATCGATTATCAAATTTGAATACAAAAATTTGAATAAAAGAATATTTGATCTAGATGTAGTGTCAAAATAGTGACTTTAAATAAAACATTCCTACTATTTAGTCAATAACCGAAGCGAAACACGAAAATTCTGTTCACACCTCTAGTAATTGCGATGTTTGACTGAAACATTTAAATAGGTTTAACGTAAGTTAGAGTCAAATGTTTGATGCAATACAAGCGTATTGTTGCAAATAAACGAGTGAATCATCGGTTTGTTTACATTCAATATCAAATTGAATATCAAGATAATTGATATAAATATCATAACTCAATGGATCCGTCACTGCTTCGAGAGCGAGAATTGTTTAAGAAGAAGGCATTCGCGACGCCTGTCATAGAGAACAAAGTAAAGAAGGAATCAAATAATACCCAATCCAATGGAACTGTTAATAAGAAAAAGGTCAAGAAAGAGCCCACCACTAGCTTAGCTCGGGACCCGTTGTCTTATTCACGATCTTCAGGCAGCTCTTCGCATAATTTTGCCATTTTAGCCAAAATAGTCAATTGGATGAAAAGTAGACATCTTGATGGAGACTCAGAAGCACTTAGTTTTGAAGACTTATTAGACGAAACCAATCAATTAGACCTCAATCCAAAGCAGAAGAATTGGTTGTTGAACGAAGCACTTCCCAATAACCCCAAAATAGTGGTCACAGAAGATGGAAAGTATGCATTCAAACCATTGTATCCTCTGAAAGATAGGAAATCATTGTTACGATTGTTGGATAAGAACGATCAAAGAGGTTTAGGCGGTGTCGCTCTCGAAGACGTTCAGGAATCGCTTCCAAACGCTGACAAACACGTGAAGATATTAGCTGATAATAACAAAATTATTGTCATTACCCGACCTATTGATAAGAAAAAAGTACTCTTTTATAACGACACTTCTCAAGAGTTTAAAGTCGATGAAGAGTTTCAGAAACTTTGGAGAAGTATTGCAGTAGAAGGTATCGATGAACTTAAGATTGAAGAATATCTGCAGAATCAGGGAATCACTTCTATGCAAGATATGGGTCTGAAGAAAGTGACTCATGTTCAGAAACGTAAAAAGGCCAGCAATAGAAAAAAGGGTAATTTTAAGAAACTTAATGATCATATGGGAGACATTTTAGAAGATTATACCGATAAACAACCAAATAAAAAGTAACCTTATTTCTATTTTTGTTCAATTTTTTCACAAAGAAATATTTTTTATTAATTTATTCATCATAAATATAGAACGTTTTTCAATACAATCAAATTAATCATTTGTAATCGATTCAGTTGTAATAAATTCAATTATAACCAATTCAATTGTTGATATTTAGACAAAAAAATGAATACATTTGATTAATACCCGAAAAGTGACGATAGACAATTGAGTAAATCAAAAAATGAGAGAAACAAGTGAAACTAAAAAGATGTAGGAAAATAAATGATAAAAATTAATTAAATTTAACAGAATTGATAGCAGTGTTGATATAACCGCCTGTATAGCTTCCCTTCTTCTTCTTTGTCTTTTCTCTTCTGAAATCTTTGCCCTTTACTGCGCCTAAACTTACCGCAGCTCTTTTTCCCCATTGATCCCCACCTTTTTTAGATCCAAACGAATTGTCGCTAAACTCTGGCTTTATCTCAATGCTTTCCGCTTTAATCCGTCGAAATGGTGATGATTTACGCTTTCGTGGATTAGGTGTTGAGGTTTCAGCTATTGGAGTCTTATTTGAAATCGATTTGTTTTTTGTTTCTTCTGAGTCTGAAGTGTCATCTGAATTTTTACCATTCACTATTATTTGTTTAGGTACTTCTTCTGATGACTCTTCAGAACTGTCCACAGGTTTAGGTGTGGGTGTAACCACAGGTTTTTTGACAACTGGTGTCTTAGATTTTGGTGATGTTTCATCATCTGAAGAGTCGTCTGAACTATCACTCGACTCTTGTTTAGCAATCGGTTTAGTGGCTTTATTCGCAGTGACTGGTGTCTTAACAGACTTAGTCAATGGTTTTGTTTTCTTCGTCTTTTCTTCATCTGAATCTGAAGAGCTATCTGAAGAACTAATCGACTCCTTCTTTGCAATCGGTTTTGAGGTCTTATTCGCAGTGACTGGTGTCTTAACAGAATTAGTCAATGGTTTTGCTGGTTTTGTTGTCTTTTCATCATCTGAATCTGAAGAGCTATCTGAAGAACTACTCGACTCCTTCTTTGCTATTGGTTTTAAAGTTTTGCTTGTAGTGGTTGGTGTTTTAACAGAACTAGTCAAAGGTTTTGCTGGTTTTTTCGTTTCTTCATCTGAATCTGAAGAGCTATCTGAAGAACTACTTGACTCCTTCTTTGCTATTGGTTTTGAGGTTTTGTTTGGAACTACAGGAGGTTTATTTGTCGAAGTCTTTGCAGCAGTTTTTTGCTCGGCTTCTGAATCCGAACTATCGCTCGAAGAACTACTCGACTCTTTCTTCGCAATCGGTTTTGAAGTTTTATTTGGAACAACTGGAGTCTTGTTAGCGATATTCGGGGGCTTCTTAGCACTTGCTGGTTTTGCTGCAGACGAATCGGAACTGTCAGATTCAGAGTCTGAAGAACTAGACTCCTTTTTGGCAGCAACTTTCGGTGATTTATTTTGAATAACTGGAGTTTTATTAGCTAATGGTTTTGCAGTTTGTTCTTCATCTGAAGAGCTGTCATCACTACTAGACTCTTTTTTAGTGATAGGTTTGCTTGCGTTAAGTGGTGTTTTATTCGGAGTAGCCAATGGTTTGCTTGGTTTTCCAGTCTTTTCATCCTCAGAACTATCATCACTATCTGATGAAGAACTGGACTGTTTTTTACTCACAATCGGGGTCTTATTGACATTAGTTAATGGTTTACTAGTTTTAGTTGGTTGCTCATCATCAGAACTGTCTTCGCTGCTATCTTCACTCGATTCTTGTTTTTTCGCTGAGCTCAAATCCTTTTTGACCACTGTCTTCGAAAAAATCGGTACAGTAGGAGCTGATTTCGGTTTAGGTTTAGTCGACTTTTCAGGTTCAGAATCAGAATCGCTTTCACTTGAACTCGAACTCGAGTCCTTATTGGCGGGTTTTGAAATAGTTGGCGTTTGCTTCGCATTAGTTAATGGTTTACTAGTCTTTGACTTATTTTCTTCTTCTGAATCAGAACTGTCTGAATCAGAGCTTGACTCTTGTTTCTTAGGCGCAACCACCGGTTTCTTGACGACTACTGGAGTCTTAGGTTTTGGTGGTGTTTCATCGTCTGAAGAGTCATCTGAACTATCACTCGATTCTTGTTTAGCAATCGGTTTAGTAACTTTATTCGGAGTGACTGGTGTCTTAACAGAATTAGTCAATGGTTTTGCTGGTTTTGTCTTTTCTTCATCTGAATCTGAAGAACTATCACTTGAACTGCTCGAATCTTTCTTAGCGATTGGTTTTGAGGTTTTATTTGCAGTGACTGGTGTCTTAACAGTATTAGTTACTGGTTTTGTCTTTTCATCATCTGACTCCGAACTGCTATCTGAAGAACTACTCGACTCCTTCTTTGCCACAGGTTTGACAGACTTATTGGGAGGTATTGGTGTCTTTTGAATAGTCGGAGTCTTGGCAGCATTTGATGGTTGGTCAGAATCAGATGAATCGTCACTTGAATCATCGGAAGAATCGTTAGCCTTAGACTTCTTAGCGTTGGTGGGATTGGAGTCATTTAATAATTTGCGTTTCAATGAGTTGTTATTATTAATTAAGTCTTTGTTAATAATTGTTTCCAATTTGGGCGAACCTTTCGGTGGATCTGAAACCTTATATTTATTCTTCAACACATTGGCCGCCTCTTTATATTTGTCTTTAAGAAATGCATAAACTAATGAACCAATTGTTGACTCGAAATCCATTTCTGTTTTACTTTAATTTTAATCACTTTTTATTAGTTTTTAATCAATATAAACATAACAAAAACTTTAGAAATGTGTTCAAAACGTGTTTCGAGCGGAAAGTTATGGCGAAACACAGGAAAAGCATTGAATTTAAACTAGAACTTAATGCGTTTATCTCTTCATACATTTATTACGTCCCTTTTTTATACAAACATTTGAGTCAGATCTCAATCCATTGTATCTTCCATAAGACCCAAGAAAGCATTTGTCTCTTCACTTCAGAGACAAAGTACCTAATTATAGCAATTTCATCACTTTTTCCAGTATTAAAGCCTATCTTCTCAATAATTTTGATTAGTTTTAAAAGAATTTAGTCTAAAAATGATTTAATTTAGAATTTTCAAGTGGATTTAGTGATATTATTGAACGTGATATATTATAGACGTAATTAATTGGTGATCAAATAGCTTGCAAAGCATTATGCATTGCGTTGTATTTGAAAGTTTGTTAGCTTTAACTTTAAATGACCCAAGTCAGAGAATCGATTTTTAGCCTCAAATTTGTCCCCAAATGCTTTTAAAGCTGGACCAGAAGAATACCAATTACATTGCAATAAATAAAATTGAACATAAGTCTAAAAAGTGTTAGATAAGTGAAGAGATGGATAGGATGGTGAGAGTTATCATAAGCTAAATTACACTTAGCACAAACTACAAAAAGGTTAAGTTGTAGATAATATTGAGTCAACTTATTCATAATACTCGAAATGTCTAGCAAAATAATTAAATGAGAAACAAATTTATAAAACTTGAATAACATTTATTTATTTTAGTGATAGGATAGACTTGTTTTTATACAAACTAAACAATTATTCCCCAATTGGCAACAATGACATTTTCAAATTGAATATCAATCAAAATTATGCTAATATTAGATACTGTAAACAATAGAAAACGTAATTCAGTTATAATTTTAACACTAATTCCTTTCATCTAAACATATATTTACAAGAATTGGTGTGAGAAACTTATTTGGTTTGGGTTGAGCTGCGTCAAGAACTACATATTTAAATGAAGGAATGGACTAGAAATGGAAAATCAGTCAAAATGAGCCAATTGCAAACAACTTCAGTTGCGCTAAGCCTTCTTAAAACAATTAATCAACTCTGTTATCACAGATCTATAGTTAATGACTTGCTTATCAATCAAACATCGATCGAAGTATCAAATATTAAATTAATGTTGATTAATGAGAAATTAGGATCAAATCAAATTAAGTTCGCGGAGAGTATAGAGTCGCAAGGAATAGAAAAACGTTGGAAATCAAGTTAACAGATCAACATCAGAGTCGTCATAAATGCTGTAATAAGGCACATGTCTTGAAGGTTGGGCTGCAATTGTGTTCCCATTGTTTATTTGATTGCAATTGATGAACGCCACTTCATTTTCTCTGTCTTTTTCATATGATGCCAACTGCGAAACGGGATATGTTTTCCAATTTTTATAAAGATATCTATACATTGATAGGTAATGATTTGGTAGTTTTATGAAAATAAAAAATTGCAAGACATCAACAAAGCAATTGAAAATTTGGGACAAATTATAGATGAGAACACATGCAAAACACCGAATACAGCTTTATTTCAGATCTTTTAGTTATGCTTTGTTAGCTTTTAACTCCTGAACTGAAATAAATGAGAAAATTGTAGACAGAAAAAAGAGAATAGTTGATTATGAGTTTACCTGATGATAGTGGAATGTGTGGTTACTTTCAGGAGTGAACAATCGTCTAAATCGGAACATTAAAGATTGCCTGAAACGAACAAAAAGAAAGTATAATCTCAAGATTCTGGAACTAATATTAAATCCAAATAGTTTGGAACTGATATCAAGTCGAAAGAGTTTGAAACAGCTATGAAATTAAAATAATTTTATGATGAATACCTTGTTCTTTGCTTATAGAAAGCTAGACCTGCTACGGTAACCAAAATAAGCAAAATTATAACGACTCCGATCCAAAATCTGCTATGACTTGAGTTTCCAGTTTGGGTATCATCTTGTTTAGAGCTCTGATCACTGGGCGTGTCATTACCGTCATCTTCATGATTAAAATCAACAAATTTTTGAGGGCAAACAGTTTCAGTTTCCCATTCGAATATATAATCACAATCATTACTTTCATATACAAAATATGGTTGACCAACACCTGCAGATGAGGAGCATTGAAGTCTTATAACTGATGTCACATTTTTATTCTTATTTTTGCCACATTTTTGGTCATTCGATGACTTCAATACAATCTGCAATTCATGGCCTCGTAAATAGTATTGAATTGAATCGACACTTCCGATGTCTCGTGCGAAGTCTGAATTGGGCTTTGTTTGACAAATGGCTGCTTTCGAACATTTGTTGTCTTGAGTAAATTGAGAATTGCTGAGATTTATCACATAAGTGTAGTTTTCTTGTCGTCCGATTTCAGTGACATTAAATGTTTTGTTCAAAAGAGATTTAATATTAATTAAAGCTTCGATTCGCTGGTCGTGAAGATTGCCGTCCTTTAGAACTAATAGCGTGTCATTTCTATCATCGACAGGACATGCCATAAATGTGATCCATTCAAACTTATAAGTACATTGAGAATGAACAAACTCAATAAATTTAGGATTTCCTGTATGTTGTCCACATTTGAATAAGATTTGTGTTTGGGCTGCCATTCCTTTGTCACAATGATTTTGATTGCCATTTTTATAAGTCAATAGTAGGCTTGCATTGGGCATCAAGCTCAACTCTTCCTTGGAAGGATCGCCCAAGTCTTCTGAACAGATCAGTTTCTTATCTGAATCGTATTTGCACTTGCACGAAGCCGCGTTTTGACCGTGACACCCAACACTTGATGGCAATTTGGTGCAAACATTTAGAAAATAGACATTTCCGTCTTTATCCGTAGTGTTCCAGGAGTGAGATATTGAGGATAATTGCCGTAAATTATAAAAATGATTTTCGCTCAAAATTGAACATCTGGGTAATTGCAAATTACAAACTAAATCGGTCTCCCATTCAAATACTGCAACACATGAATGAAAATTGTATAACTTCGGAGAACTTTGCTTAGCTTCAGGATTGCATTTGAATATGATTTCTGTTGACATCTTTCCAGTATCGGTATGTGGGCATTTCGAACCATTGGAATACTTTAATCTTAAATAATTTCCATCAAAGAAGAATGAACTTGAGTTCAAAGAACCGTAATTGAGAACAGTTTGATTAGGGCTTCTAAAGCAAACCGCAGAATTCGTGCAATCGGCAGATGCCATTGAGTTGGCGGTTCCACAGACATTCAGCTCAAACGTAGACTTACTTCGACTAATTAGTACTTTGTAGGGCTCACTAGTAGTCGACTTTTTCAAAGGACTTAAATCAACGCTAAGTTCGGTTCGAGGATCAGTGAATACGCAAGAGTTGAGCTGTAATTTAGTCGGTTGAATGACATTGCAAACGGCTGCAGTTTTCCATTCGAAAAGATAAACACATTCTTCGCCATCGACTTTGTCACTACCCGGCTCGATAACAGTTGGTTCTGAAAGATCTCCACGAATATCACATTCAAACTTGATTCTGGTACTAATTCTTTTCGATGGATTGCTAGGACATGGACTTCCGTTGTAATAGAATAGATTAATGCTTCCATCGAAGTCACTGATTGGGGGTCGAGTTGGTTCACCTAGACTTAGGACAGTATGTTCACCTCCAAGTGTTACTTTACAAGCGGCAGAATTGGGACCACAGGGTTTCAAAGTATTGTCGTGAATAGGATTCAATGGGCGACAGATATTGATGTAGTAGATAGAAGGGACCCCAACGTCGTTAGGAATATGATATGTGAAGTG
Organism: Archegozetes longisetosus; assembly: GCA_018873245.2. Taxonomy (NCBI): domain Eukaryota; kingdom Metazoa; phylum Arthropoda; class Arachnida; order Sarcoptiformes; family Trhypochthoniidae; genus Archegozetes; species Archegozetes longisetosus. Next base: position 3,778,547 of record JAEMBT020000008.1, read on the forward strand.
ATTTCCCTGAGTGTATGCAAGTGGCGTCAGATCAAGAATATGAGATCCATTATCCCAAACGCAATGCACTATTTTGGGCGCATGCGGACACGCCAGGTCAGTATACCAACGAAAGAAGTACGACCGATCCCTCTCGCCATCAAATTCAGGATGTCCTCTACCTACGTTTGGATCACATATGAAGGCAATGTGCGATTTTCGCGGTGTCTTCTCTGGGTTTCGATATGGAGTTCCTTCAGTGTAAGTTAAATTAATGATTCCATTCCAATAAATCAATGAATAACTAGCTTTTCCCAGACTGAACGCTCTATTATCGCCCTTTTGTTCGACCTGACAAGCACCGAAAGGCCCGACCGCACTCTTCACTGTATCAGCATTACATGTACTGCTCTTAACACTGCCACAAACGTTGATTTGGAATTCATAGTCTTCGGTCTTAATCGGATAATAGGTCTCAGTTTTTAATGCATTCAGGTCGAAAGTGTAGTCCAAAAACTTGTCATAAACTTTACAATCATCGCCTTCAGATGTATTAATAGGACAGGCAGCAGCCGTTTGCCATTCAAACGTATAAGTACCCAGTTCTTCGTCCACATCAATAAGAACTGGTGGTAAATCGAGATTTCCAGGTTTACAGTGAAGTGTGATCTTAGTCGTAATTTTCTTGTTTGTTCTGCTGTCAAAACCGTTTTCGTAAGTCAACTCCAAAGCATTGATGTCTTGATTGAATTGAGGAGAAGAAGTAAACTTTCCCAAGTTGACAGTTGAATTAGTAGTTCCAATGGTCATACATGCGGATGAATCGCTATCACATGAGGTAGTTTCTGGTGTTTTCGGTAATGGACCGCAAACGTTGAGCAATATAGTGTCTTTTTCCGCCTTGGCGTATCGAGACCATGGAAGAACTTGAGATACCCCTGCAATCCATGGTTGACTACCAAAATCTTTTCTCAAGAGTGATAAATCAAAGGTAATATTTTGATGAGTTGCAACACAAGGTGGTGTAGTGCTAGTGATGGGACAAACGAGTGACGTCTTCCATTCTAAAGAATAAGTGCAATCCTCAAATGCTACGAATTCTGGTTTGCCAACAAAATCACTGCCTTTACTGTCATCGCATACAAACTCAATAAGAGTCGATTCACTGATCGGATTATCGCCGAATTTACAATTCTGATCTTTAGTAGGGTATTTCAGGACTAACTTATTATCAGCGAGTATCAGCTTTCCATCAGTTAGAGAACCAACAACTTTGTCACTTTTTCCATCTTTCGACTTAAGGCATACCGAATTAGTAGCCCATTGCTTATCACCGCAATTGAAATTTCCTAAACCTCCGCAAACATTCAAATAAATATCATAAACCGATTGATCATCTGAAGTGTTGAGCTTAACATTATCGACTTTATAATACTGTTCGTCTGGTTTTCGCTTCAACAAAGATTTTAAATTTAAATCAAATCCATGTTTGTTTTCAATCAGTTCACATTTATTGGCCTCAACCTCAATTTCTTCTGAAGGACAAGCATGTTCGGTCAACCATTCGATCTCATAATCACAATCCAGATTTGAGACCAATTTCGGATTTCTATCGACAAAATCAATGCTTCTCTTCTGGTGTTTTGATGGACAAACAAATCTAATGGTAGTCTTAGAAGTGGAGTTATCAGAGTTTGCATAATTGCAAACATTAGATTTGGTTTTATAAGTCAGCTCAATGTGATCGAAAGGAACAGTTGCTGATTGACTTTTGAATTCTAGTTTATACCAACGATAATCGCCAACGATTTGCAGTTTATTAGATTTGTCTTTAATACATGCTCCCGAAGTATTTCCCGGACATATGTTCGACGCATCGCTGCAGACATTTATATAGAACTCTTCGTCAGCGCTCAAAACTTTGTAATAATCGCCTTTAGGTTTGACTAACGGAGTCAAATCACGTCTTTTGCCTTTGTTGTCATAAACATAGCATTTGACTTCATTATGAATCGGTTTTTCTCGACACGCAGCTAATGTTCGCCAACTAAGGGTTGTTTGGCATCCAGTGCCATACAGATATTGAGGGTATTCCTATTCAAATAAATACATTGAACCTAAGATTGGAGTCGAATATTTGTTTACTTACCAAATGAGGTCCACAAGTGAAACGTATTCTGAGCGTCTGATTAACATTAGCGTTTTGATCGCAAACTGGACCTTCGAATATGACTGATGTTGAGGGTCCGTATTCTGATGTGAACTTTGGTTCAAAACCTAATATCACAAAAGTGTGAAAATGTTTCAATATTTATTTATATCAATTTATAGTGAATTGATTAAGGTTTTCCAAGTATTAGATTGATATTTCGACTGTTAAGTCTACTATGAGTAAGCATTAGAATCGGAAATAGCATTGTAGTATAGCTAATCGTTTTTAGGCAAACTTTTACATTGCATCATATTCATCAATAATTAGAGCCTATTTGCAAGTTGAAGAGCACTGTTTATATAATTTAACGCAGTTTAATAGCTCAAAATATTCATGTTTTACTTCTATCAATAGGAAACAATTACTAATAGTTTGAACGACATTTTCATTGAACTTATTTTAATGCGAAAAAATCAAATCAAATGCTTTCCTCTGACCTCAAAGTCTATACATTTAGTGAAGGTCTGGAAAACGGTCGCATTTTTAGGAAAAAAATCAAATCTAGATAAGTAAACTTCAACTAATAACTTACCAAATGATAATAAAGTAAAACAATTAACAATGAATACATACCAATTGCTTTATTGCTTTGACGATCGTGTTGACAAACGTGTTTATTGTTACAATCTTTATAGATTGAATTGACATCATAACTATCAAATGGTTTACAGAGACTTAATGTTAGATCGATTCTCCGGCCATTTTCCGTGTGCGTTAAATCCCAAATTGTCCTATCAATTAGATAATTAACATTTAGAACAATACTACAAAAGAATGAAATGAGAGATAAATCAATTATTAATATAAAGATATCTTACGCATGATTTAGATTTGAGAGATCGATTTGGCCATTGCCACAAAGGTCAATTTTGGCGTTAGTTTCAATTATTATAAATACAAATAAATACAGAAATAAAAGCATTGATTCATACATAGTTAAACGTCTTTAATTAACAAAACAATCAGTCAATTAAATACTAGAACATAACAACTGTTATAATTAATACAAATTACAGTCTATTGAAGGAATGATTGACTAATGAAGAGATAAAAGAAAAGAAAATATTAAACCAATATAGTGCAATTATATTAGAAATAGAATCTTTGGCTGGAAAACAATAGAAACATTAAAAACGCAATAATTAACCAAGTAGTTTATTTGAAAAATAAATTCATGACTCATTTGAGTAGTCATATGAGCCTAGGCAATTGTCAGTTGTTTCTATTGAACGTTCGCTCAATCTGTAGGTGTATCAGTACTAATGTTTGACAAATACTGTTTATTTTTTCCTTTATAGTATGCCCTCTATCCTTTGCTCGAGTCTTCTCCATACTTTCTTTTACACCTACAGTAATTTTAGTTCTCTTTTAGTTACATTTGTATATGTGTGAGTAAATCAACTTAACATTTATTGTATGCTTTTTCAATGAATTGATAATAATGATTAGTTTAACTTTTTTGTATGGCGTAAAAATTGATAAAAAGTCGATAAATAGCTCATGTTCTTCGTCGAGATTAAGATTAATAAACAATACATGAAGTGATAAAACCTTCCTAAAACTTCATAGCTATTAAGAACTCGAGATCTTCCTAATTATGGAGATTTGCATGCAGAGAAACAAAAGAGAAACTGGAACTAGAGCTTGATTTTGTTATCACTATAGAAGCAAAATCAATAAGGACATACAATCAGTACAATAAATAGAATCTATTGATTAATACTACTGATTAAATAGCTGACCAAATTAGACTTGATCTCCCTAAACAAAGCTCTGTTTGTGCATGCATCAATTTCTCTGTATTAGTCACGATTGAAAAATTAAACTTACAAATCATGCTCAACTCTAACTTTTCAATAAGACTTCAAACTTGTTATAAATTGTTTAACTACCTTAGAAACTGTAGATTCTATCTAATTCAATAACCCTTTAGTCGTTCTTTAATAAATCTTATCTAACTTTACTATTTATGTGATAATAATTTTGTAATAACATAATAATAAAAGTTTATTACTGAGCTGTAACTATAACGATTTTTGCTGACTGTATAATTGCTTTTTATAGTTATTCACTCACAGATAGCGTTAAATATGAATATCATCACACAGGCAAATACAATAATAACGTTTGCTATTTATTTGGAAGAGCTGTAATAAGAATGCATCGGGAATAAATGACAAAACCAGTGACAATATGAGAAGAGGGGTCTTAAACTCTTAAGAAATAGTTTGACTTATTTATGAGGACTGATGATTGCGTTTAAATGTGGTTTTGCGTAATAATCAAAGTAAATGATGTTTTTTCATTGTATGTCTCGATGTATGTCTTAATATTTATCTTCACTCTATTATGAAATAAATATTGAACTACTATTGAGATGATATTATAATTATAAAATTGTTTCAATCATAATAATAATATTTATGTTAAAATATGAATAATAATAATAATAATATAATATTAGGCAGTATTTAATTGTATTTTGTGTTATGTGTGGCGCAACTCAGTCCACTCAATCGAATGATCAAAACATCGAAAATATGAACAATGAAGAGAAACAAAAACAAGATAGAAGACCATCGATAGTAGTGGAAGAGGCCAAAACAGACACCACTACTAGTTCGCTATCAGTCGGAAATGCCACTGGTTCTGGTCGGACGCGAGTAGCTCTCAAACCTGGACATTCGTTAATGGATTGGATCAAGTTGTGTGCCAAGTCGAAAGATCTTTCAGGCACTAATGGACAGATTATAGGGGTTTCTTTAGAAGAGTTAGAAAAGCATAAAACTGTTGACGACTGTTGGATATGTATCAGAGGAAAGGTATTTAATGTCACACAATATCTCGATTTCCATCCTGGAGGAGTCGAAGAGATGATGAGAGGCGCTGGAAGTGATGCTACCGATCTCTTCAATGAGATACATCGTTATGTAAATTATGAGTCTATGCTTAAAAAATGTTTTGTTGGTCCACTCATTACTAATACATAATATGTTTGACTATTTTCTTAGTTATTTTTAGCCCTAATTCTAAAGCAACTGAGTTTTTTATTGATTTTTATTTTAATCATTTATAACGTTTATACGACATCCAGTTATACAATTTTGTGTATCATTCAGTTATACGATTTTGTATATGATCTAGTTACGAAATTTAGTGTACTATTCAGTTATACTACTTTGTATGCCATACAGTTAAACCGATAGATATTTTGTTTTATTTTTAATCCATTTTGTCAACAGATCTCATCCTAGTCTTCTAACTATTTAGTTTATTAATGGTCTGAGTCAGTTTAGTAACGAAACTTGTTATTTCGTAATAAAATATTTGTTATCCAAATTGTGTTGGAACTTGCAATTAATTCAGAGTTAAATCATTATCTGTTGGTTTCAATACAGCACAAGTTTGACGTCAATTTTGCCAACAAAAGGATTAAATAGTTTTGAAAGACAAACTATAAGTATTTTATCAGTTAAACTGAAACATTTATATATTCTACAATCAATATTGAAGTAAAGAATAACCAGTGAACCAAAGTTATTAAGAATAAATCCATTGATATTGTTGTTAATAAATTGGTTTTGTAAAGCAAACTGCTTCAAACCAGAATTTGTTGTGAATAATAATAAATTGATGATATTTAGTTTGAATAACTTTCTTGGATTGCGTTATTCCTATACACTAGTGATGTATAGCTTAAGACTAAGAATAAGACTAAGCAAAATAAGACATATTAAAATCGTTTGGCTTAAGACTAAGACTAAGTCAGACAAATGATTTTTGGATTTTCAAATTAAGACTAAGATTAAGACAAATGAAATTTCTTTCTATAAAATTAAGACTAAGATAAGAGAAACATATTTATAAGAGTAAGACTAAGACTAAGACAAAGTCAAAGTTTAGATACAAATATGGTCATTTAATCCATTAGAAATGATTCATTTTTTGAAGTTTTCAATTATAAAACCATTTGTAAATCACTAGATAAACAATTGCACTCCTATTGCAATACATTTTAATAGTGAATGTCTTTGCGCTTAGTTTTTTTTGTTAGTCTATTGATCATTTTATGAAACATATTAGATAATCAAAAATTTCAAAATGTTATAATATATGCTATAAAGAGATAACTAGCACAAGTAGTAAGACTAAGACTAAGACTAAGACAAGAGAAACTAAAAAACTCTAAGCTATACAACACTACTATACACTTGCTAAATATAAGATTGATTGACATGATAGGATTAATACTTTGATATGTAATGCAATGAGACGTAAGTTTAAGATAACAAAGTAGTCAATGAAATAATGGTATTTTCAATTGCCTAAAAACCATTTTAAGACCAATTGATGATTGTCCCAGCGTGTTGATTGTAGGCGTTGAGTAATAACTTTGTTCTGCACAAGTTTTACATGATTACCAAAATATTAATACAACTAATTCTTCAAGTATAAGAGTATTTTAAATCATTAAATATGTTGAGAAAGTATTAAGAGAAAAATTTGTTACTAAGGTATAGAAGAACAATGTATGAGCTTTTGAGAAGAAGCTTTCGAACTCAACAATATATATATAATTCAAGATCTTAAATATCAACATGAATTGAAAGTAAAAATAGCAAAGTTTGTTTCAGATTCTACAGTAGATGCCTAACAAGTTCAATACTTTTGGAATGATAACTTATTTGAATTGAATTTTTTGTTCAATTAAGGCAAAAACATTTGATTCTCAATTTTTAGATGAATATCATACTAGAATTACTAAATATATCTTTCATTACCATTAATTAATACTTTCGTTAATGTGATAGATAGATCACAATTAGTAACTATTCTTAACGAGAGTATGAATTGTGATAAACATTTGAACAACTGATTAACTCTTTCATAATTTGTGAATATTTTCAGCTTTTGACAATAAATTGTTTCCATATTCATATGACATCTAACTAAAAACAAAGTATTTTGTGATATCTTCAATAAGTTATTGTTAGTTTGTTTGAAGAAAAAAGTGAAATATAGTTAAGCAAACTAATGTTAGACCTAATATTTGCAATTCATAATCAAACGGCATTCATCCTTACAATTTTGAGATTTACTAATTGAATTTTTGTCAGTTTTCAAAGTCTTAAATCTCTTAGGAATAGCATTGAAAAAAGTTTTGAACTGTTTTGAAGCTATACAAAAGTAAAAATTGGCTAAAATTGAAATAATTATATCTATAACTCAGTAAGCGTTGACAGTACTCTTAGCTTATTATCGAATTACTATGATTGTTTAGCATCTGATTGAAACTAAGGACGAAAAAAGAGAATTACTTATTTTTGCAAAACTAATTTCGATTGAACGATAACCTGATTGAAAAGAATTACTTAGCAAAACTAATTTGCATGAATAGATGGTGGATGCAGTTATTTGTGAAATAAAGAATGATTGAATAATGGCTGTAATTATCTTTGGAATAATAGCTGCAATCATCTATCAAATTATAGCTACAATTATGTTTGAAAAAGCTAACAGCTTATTTTTCTTAAATTTCAAAATGCATTTACTTCGATTGTAATTTTATTCTTATGCATTAATCTATATATTATATTATATTTATAATATTTTTCTGTTGATAATTAAGAAAATTTTACTCTAAATTTATCTCATATTTATATATAATTAAGGTCTCAGTCAAATATTGAGAAAAATGTTATGTAATTGATTACAAAAGTCGAAAAGATATGACGAAATCAAATTCTATAATTTAAAATGATCATAAACTATTATTTACTAATAATAAAACAAGTATTGTTTTAATAAAAAGCAATTTCTTGGAATTCTTATCTCCTCCGTAGCCGTAGCCAGGTGAGGCTAGGGGGCTATAGCCCTCCCGAAATATTTTTAAAAAATCAAGTGTAGTCTGTAACAAAAGAAATGTGACAAAATCTTTCAAACCGTATTCATTGGATGCATCAACCAATTGCTTATCTTTTGACAATAATCAAAAGTTTAAAACAAATTAACAGGTATTTTAATATGAACATACGTTTGCCTGAACAAATGAGAACATTTGATTTTAAACTTTTAGCCCTCAGACCACCTAGCTACAGTGCTGATCTTTTCAGGAATAATAATTTTTTTGACTAGATTTTACCTTGAATATCTTTCTTGGATTTGATTGATATACTTCGGAATAGTAAGTAAATGACAAAATACTTCGCATGGTACAGTGGCTTTTAAATTAATCAGTTCGAACTAAATTAAGTTTTCGATCACTAAGTAATGACTGAATCAATGCTATCTCGATATCTAAGTTCTATCTGTACCTAACTCAAAATTCATTTTAGGTATCAAATAGCCATAATAACTATCATCAACTATATACTGAACAAGCTCAGAATAATTTTTTTCAGGTTGAAAATAATTCTGGACTTCGAAAGAATTTGATTAAAAAATACAGTTCACATTGAAGTAATACAATTCAAATGTAGGATATTTGAAGAATCAAATTATGGTATCTGGATTTGTAGTACTAATAATTTATCACAAATGTTAGATTTGTTAGTGATTATGTCAATTCTGCAATAGTTACCCACGAGATGGAATCGAAATGAATTAAAAACTTATTCGGGTCTTATTCATTGATAGAAAATATTTCATAACTAAGTTCACAATAAGAAATATAATCTAACTCATTGATTTATCTTTCAATTAGATTACCTAAAAATTTTCTGAACGTTTGAATTAATTTCAAATTGGCAATGTATTTAATGATATTGTTTTGTTGAATGTTGAGAAGAAATTGGTACAATTTTTGAAAGCTTTTAGCAATAAATTCAATCATTTGGATACGATTGAAGCATTTTTTAAAAGCTGACTTACTCTTAAGTGATGAACCTCTTGAGAACAGTATTAACACACTTATTGTTTGGAAACTCTTTGCAAACAAAATAATTAGCTAATATTTAAATACGAAAGTATTTCTATTGTTCCGCAATCATCAATATGTAGGTTATTTTTGCTTTTCATTACATCGAAATCTGGATGTTCTCTTGTTTAGTTTATAAAATATTGTTCGACTCATTTCTTTGGAGTTATTGACAAAAAATTGAATAAAATCTCAAATAATGTCACAATGACTTAACGGTTTGCTATTTTATGACTACTAAAGTTTGTTTTATGAAAAATATTCTCAACTGCAATTCAACTTTTATAAATCATTTTCTTATGATTCTAACACAAACTTAAACTTATTATTACTCCCTTTTTTGTCTTAATAATCACTTACTTTTGGAGATAATTTTGCAAAATTGAGTTGAACCCTAATCGACACCAAGCATAAAGATCACAGTTTATTTAAAAATAGAAAAATTGCAGCAAATAATGCAAAGATTTACAGAATCATGTATTGATATCAACAAATTTTAATTAAAAAATATTATGAAATAGCAATAATAGAGAAAGAGATCGAATTAAATCATTGAATCAATAACTAAACCGAAGAAAAGAGGATTTAGTAAATAGATGAGAGAAAAATAATTAGTAGAATAAGAGAAAGTCAAACAAAGATGAGTTTACAATTAGATGGTAGAATAGGGACTCCATTCGGGTCAATGTCCAATAGAAGAGGTACTATATTTGGCGGGTATTGACTCACGAAATAATACGAACGCAAACCACTCTCACTTATGATCGGATTAATGAATCCATAATATATTGGTGGCGAAGGAATTTCCGGCGACCATTGATAGGGAACAAATGTGGCCACCGTTTGAGCGCCCACGAGTGCTGAAAATAAATATCAAATCAATAGGAATCTCATTATTTTCAGTCAAGTTCAATTTTAATACCATTTGTACTCTTAGAATAATCCATTTCTTGAACGCTTTGTTTATTCATTTCTTTTTGTTTGCCATTAAGAGATTCGTCATTATTTTGAGGTATAGTTTGAGGCAATGGATAACCGATTGGTTGATTGGCCAATGAATACATCGGATATTGAATCAAATAAGGATTGAATTGCAAGTGAGGATCGCATGGATTGACAAAAAACATGTTCGGAGCCGTATAGGAGTTAACATTTGGTAGAAAATCGCCACCAGTTGTGATCACTGAAGAGATAGAAGGCGTGAATGAGTTGTTTTTGAAGGTTTTGTTCTGATCGTTAGACTCATATTTATGGCTATTATTGAAGCGGTCATTATTTCGATAGAATTTATTACTATTATTGTAGTGAAAGCTCGAATTATTGCTATTGAATGGTTTGTTGAATCGTTTGTTAAACCGGTAGTTATAGTTATCAACACTTCCGGTTGTGTTGCGTCGAAACGGAAAAGTCTTTCGCCGATTACTAAATACCATTTCATTATTGTTACCACAATCTGTAATACATCAATTAAATATGAATAAGTTTTTGAATGCAATTGAACAAATCAATACCTGTTTTAGTCTGAGATTCAGTCTTGGAGTGCGAGTCATTGTCGTTACTCTTGCTTTCAGAGTCTTTATTGTCTTTCAAACCAATAGCTGACAATCCATTAGAAATGTGGTCAATTTGTAGTCCATTTTTATCGGTTGAGGCGTCATCAGAAGGATTAAGAGAAAGACTTTTATCGTCAGTTTTGATGTCGTGGCAGACATTAGGAAAAGGGGGCGAAGAAACGGTTCGGTTGACAGGAATTCCGGGCATGTTCTGATTGGCCAAGTGATTGTTGGAATCGTTGGAGTTGTCTTTGGAGTCATTAAATTTAGAGTTGGCACCAGTTTTGAGTCCATTAGTATTATTGTAATTATTATATCTTTTATCGTTTGAGTACGTCTTCTGACTGTTACGCGAATTGTTATTATAATTATTATTTTTGTTTCGGTTCATGTTTAGCTTCAGTTAAAATTAGATTCAATTGTATTACTAGTGATTGAATTAAAAAAAGAAAAAGCGTCGCAATAATTAATATAAATCACTGGTGAATGAAATGGTAAGGAAAGAGATTAAGAATAAGTGAAAAGAGTGAAAGTGATTAAAGGCGCCTATAGTTTATTTGACTTTATTGCAACCTAACGTTTAGTTCGAGTCATGGTTCAGTAGCGCTATAGGACGAACTTTTCGTAATTATGCCTGAGTCAAACAAAGCGTTTAGATATATCTACTCTTTTATCATTTTTAATTATTCAAAATTATTCTTTCGAAAGTAGCACAGTGATGACTAGCGGGGCATAGATGGCTATAGCCCTTGGACATTTACTAATTTTAAAGCTGTACTGCATAAAGAAAACTTTGAAACTGTATTATAATAAATATTAAATAAATAAATTTGATTTAACAATTGCTAGCTGAAACATTTATAAAAAGTTTGATAAAAAACTAACAAATGTATTAATGTTCGCATGTGTTTGTCTCTATAAATAGAAACATTGAATTGCAGACTGAAAAAGATTAACCTATATTTGCAGTTGAACATCACTAATTTCACTATATTATGGGACTTCACAAGTTTTAATCATATCAAAATATTAGGTAATCTTATCAAATGAACACTAATAACAAGTCTCTACTTGACTTTCCTTCTCATTCAATCTAGTGTCAACTGATCCATTGGGCAGTTTATGTGAAAATAAGTGATTTGTAGCTTCAGCTGTAGAAAATGAGAGAGCTCAGGAGGCTCAGAGAGTTCAGTGTAAGTCTATACTGAAAAAATGGTTTTAAAAACTTTGAAAAACTTTCAAACTGTATTCATTTGATACATTAATCTTTGCTTGCTTTCAAACATTAATCCAAGGTTTAATAACAAATTAACAGATATTTCAACGTGAGTTAGTGATTGCCTGAACAAGTTTGAACATTGATTTGAGACTTAGCCCCAAACGAAAAACCTGACAAACCGTCAAAACCGTCAAAGCTTACAAATGTATTACTTTGAAAGTAATTTCTTGTTATAGATTGAAATGATTGAATTGAGTGAAGTGTTATTACTCTATGATAAAAATACGAAACATTGAAATAAAAGGTTTCAAATGAACAATATAAATAGATTTATTGCAATATAACAGCACTTAAGATAACAATCAAACTATATATTAAATGAATAATAGAATTGAAAAGTTGACAAAAATATCAAATAGACAACAATAGACTGAACAAGTGTTAGAATGAAGTATAAGAGAAAGTGCTTTCAATTTATAATAAACAACAGTAGAGATAATATAGATATCGAAAACAGTTTAATTCACTAATCAATTTGAGTGACATTCAATCGAAGTGACATCTAATCGAAGTGATATTCAATAAGTAAAATTTCCATTAGTGGTACTCCATTTAGACTTGCCATTGATATGCTTTTCAAAAGCAGTTCCATCATAAGTGGCGTCATAGAGTTTTCCCTTTAAGAATAAATACTTATCATCAGGCTCTGGTCTATGACTAGCAAAGCCTTCAGTGTAGAACCATTGGGCCACTTTTGATGCAATTCTCAGAGAAGTTTCATTGATAGTCTCAAGCGGAGGATAGACTCTACCCTCATCGAAGTCCTTTTGCGTTACTAAATCAGCCAATGCTTTAGCAGCTACTAAGAAGACCTCGTCTCTGATTTCATGCACACCACAAGCCATGACTGCGAGTGCAACTCCAGGAAATATGTAAGCATTGTTTCCCTGTCCAGGATATAGAGTTTTGCCATTGATGGTCACCGGATCGAAAGGACTTCCACTGGCAAACACACACCGGCCTTCTGTGTGTCGATAGGCTTCTTCAGCAGTACATTCAGCTTTACTTGTAGGATTAGATAAGGCAAATACGATCGGCTTTCTGCTGATTGATGCCATCTTCTTAAGTATTGCTTCAGTGAAAGCACCCGAGACTGCAGACACGCCTAATGTGATGAAAACGTGATAAAAATTGAAAAATTAGTCAATGATCTGAGGCGCTAGTTTGAACATGAATCGAATGAAGGAAAGCTTACCAATAATACAAGAAGGTCTGACAAGATCAACAATTTGTTCGAGATTCTTAGTATTTTCTGCTTGTTTAGCATAAAGCATCTTATGCTTATCATTCTTAACATTTCTATTAAGAGTGACCAAACCATTTGAGTCAATCATCCAAATTCTACTCCTAGCGTCTTCTGTCTTCATGCCTTCTTGTTCCATTGCCATTACTATCAGATCTGCGGTGCCTAAAGCAGCCTTAAGGTAAACATAAAAGTTGTCAATTATTGTTTTCACTAATGACTAGTTGTTGGAATATTGAAATTTTTGTAGTTAGAATACCTCTCCTGCGCCTTGAAATAAAAAGGTGTGTTGAGTAATCTTAGTTCCTGTTATCTTAAGACTTGCTAAAATTCCTGCCACAGCCACTGAAGCTGTTCCTTGAATGTCATCGTTAAAAGTACAATATTTTGTTTTATACTTTTCCAAAAGACGGAATGCGTTGGCATTTCCAAAATCCTCAAATTGTATCAGACACGAACGACCCCATCTCTTAATAACTGATTCCATAAATTCATCGATAAGATGATTGTATTCATTGCCAGTCACTCGCTTTTGCCTAATACCGATGTAATAAGGGTCTGCAAGGAGTGCTTCGTTATTCGTTCCGACGTCTATAGTTACTGGTAGTGTTAGTTCAGGAGGTATTCCACCGATTGCCGAATAAAGAGCCATTTTTCCAACAGGTATTCCCATTCCATTGGCTCCAAGATCTCCTAAACCAAGAATGCGTTCGCCATCAGTTACTACAATTGCCTATCAATTAAAGGGTTTGTGTAATGTTCCGTGTCTTGGACCAATTCTCAAAAACTAATTAATTTAAAGCTATTTTTTGAGTGCAATACCTTGACATCAGGTTCGGGCCAGTTGGCGAGAACAGATGAAACTCTTCCCGCATCGTGTACCGTAATGTATAAACCTCGAGGTCTCTTGAAAATTAGAGAATATTTTTGACACGCGAGGCCTACTATAGGTGTATAGACAATAGGCATCAATTCAGTAGTGTATAGTTGGAGAACACGATAGAAAAGTCTCTTATTGTGGTCTTGTAAATCACGCAAAAACATATATTTAGCCAAATCATCTGTCAATTGTCTGATATTTTCCATGACAATTTTCACCTGCAAGTCTTGAGTCCTTATGCACGGAGGCAGTAATCCCTTCAAATTTAGTGCTTCTCTTTCTCTTGTAGTGAATGCCAAGTCCTAAGGTTAATTCAATTGAAATTAAATCTTAACAAGTTGATTAAAACACCTCTTATTTGGAATCTATTCTTTGGAAGTGTGTTATCTCAATGATCTCGATTATATGGAATCAGAACTAAATTGATTGATATCTATTTAGGAGATGGAATCTTAAGTTAAATTTACAGCCACCTCTTGTTATAGTGAACACATAATGAAATTGATTGATCATAACTGAAGTTCACTAAGTGATCTTATATGAGATATAATGTTGATAGTCTAGAAGTAGAATAATTAATGAAAGAATGTACACAATAGTTGATAGTTGACTATATCCTGAATGATTAGAGAAAGAATTGAGCGTAGTGAAAATAGAAATCAAGCATAATTAAAGGTGTGCAAGAGAGTAGGTGCCAAAAAGTTATGGTAGTTAGTAATGCACATATTAATTGTCTAATTATTACTAAGCAATTGAATCAAATCTCATAACGGACGAATTATTGAAACTTTAACGAGCTCTATAGCCTTGACCTAATCACCTATTTTTACAATACATAATTTATATTGAATTATACTTTATTTTCAAATAACTAATAAAATCAACTCTATTCGCAACCTATTCTTAACGTTCACTAATCTTAATCGCAAGCTATCAATGAGTCATGAGAATGTCACGCAATTTCAATTAGTTGTCATAACCGAGTTGTCAGTCTTTCTAAGAATATATAGTTTTGATTATTTGAAGTTAAAGTGAATTTTGAGTTAGGAGTAGTCAAGGCTTAGGTTAATGTTTAAGTTATTTCTCACTGAAGCAGATTAATTATATGATTGAATAGCTTTAAGCTATATCATATTTCCGAACATTTCTCATTCAATTATCAATTTTATTATCACTCAATCATTGGTTTGAATACTAAACATAACTGAAAGTTGTTCTGATCTAACGGTATATTGTGAAAGAAAAATTATTGGTTTTAATTGATTCACATTTTTCAAATTGTTTTCCTGTGAGATATACTCTTTAGATATGAGATACTAGTTCTCAAATATTTGCTTTTATAATCAATTATCTTAGATTTGAAAATGAATAAATTGTTTTAATGAGCTTTCGATATATGTGCAATAGATTGACATTCAAATGTTTGATATTTTATGTAAGATAAGAGAGAACTGAATATTTAGATAATTGAGAAAATGAGATCAATTTTTATCAAAACATCAGTCACTAAACCAGTATAATTGCAGTAAAAGTAAGACCACAATCAATTTGAGTATTTTTTAGACCATAAAATTAGTAATATTAGTAATGGCATTAAAAGCGTTAGTTTCAAGAACTTAGTTGTAGAAAACATTTATTGCATCAGCAAATCCTAAAATGCTATGTAATCTTGTTCTGATGCAATGCTTCCTAAATGTGTTATGAGCTTAGCCTAGCTTTAATTCCATGATTTATAACTCTGAATATTTTAAAAAACAACAACACCACAAATATGTTACATTATGGCTGTTTTATAGTTTTAATTTAATTTAATCTTAGATCAAGTGGAATCGAAAGCACAAACAAGGTTTTAATTGTTTATATGAAAGGTAGAACTATCTAATAGGTAGAGATTCGGTGACTGAAAATTCATATAAAGAGTGGAATAAAGTCAAACAAAAAACAATAAAAGTAAACAAACCTTATTGACATTAGGTTCTCTAAGAAGATCCATACCAACAAGTTGTTTATTAGACATTTTATGATGAGAAGAGCTAAACCAGCGAGTCTGATTAGTAATACCAACACGATGAAAATGTGTAGGACCAGCACAGAAGCAGCGAGTAGATTTTTCACAGTCACAACGACAGTTAGATAAGTTGTCACTACAACAAGCGCATATAGAATGATGCGAGCATTTCGTTGAGATCAAACCCATTAGTAATGTAGAATAGTTTCGACTTAATAATAGCCTTTCACTATTCAGTAAACGGCTAGTATTTGAAGTGTTTATAGCATAAGTCCAACTGCTTATAGCGTTAGTCGAACCGCTTATAGCATTAGTCGAACTGCTTATAGCATTAGTCCAACTGCTTATAGCATACAAACACTTCTCTCCTGGTAATCCCAATCTTTTTTGTTTACAGATCGACAAATAGTGATAGAGTTTGCTTTGGGCATCACTTTTCTCAACGCTTACTTTCTTTAAATTATGAATATTTTTTAGGTTAAGATACATTTTTGACGTAAAATAGCGACGTAAGTGCCGGCATTCACTCATGACGAGGTCAACAAGTTGTGATTACAATTATTATTAGATGATTTCTTGTTTAGGCTTTGACTGTGTTCGCAATTTTTGTTATTATCTGTTTAGAAGTATTGTGTAGTAGAGTGCAGTTTCACAGTTTCTCTTTTAGGCTTACTATTGATTTGATTTGTCTTTTCTTTCATGGACAGATCAGTATTGAAAAAAGGATCAGAAAGAGATACAGATAAATCAAATATATGTAATAAACATTTACTTTGAAGGCAAAAGTGATCATTGGATTGTTAGCAACAAAGAGCTAGTTGAGTCTATGCAACAAAGAGCTAATTGAGTCAATGTGACAATCAAATGGACTGATTATATGCATAGAGAACAATATTTATTAGGAATTAAATCTAAAATGTATTGACTAAAGAATAAACTAAAGAATAAGTTAAAGAATGTTAAATAATAATAGATAAGAAGCAGTGCGTGAGAAATCTATGTTACATAATATTGAACATTGAGGACAAGTTACTATTGAGCTAATCTTAATGGTATCAATTAAGACTAACTTAATTTATTGGTTCATTTAAAACAAAACATATTATTTATCAAATATAATGCTTTCCTTCAAAATCACTGTAATATCTCTTATTGAAAATAAGTCATGTTTGAAAATAGTATTTTCTTTTTGTGTAACTAATACTAAGGTATAAGAATCTAATGACAATTCTACACAGAATTGAATATAGAATCTAATAACAATTCTACACAGAACTGAATATAGATCTAATAACAATTGAATGGAAGATCTAACACAGAATCTGAAAGAAAATCTAATAAACTATTTATATTAGGTTAGAGATAGTATCTAAACCATGAATAACACGAGTAACAACAATTATAAGAAATATATTTTTCGTTTTCTTTTCAAGCTTCATTAATTATAAGGTTTGAGTATGGAAATGCTCTAGGCATAGATAGCTAATTAGTGGCAAGGTAGTCACATATTCATCGATGATTGCTTTTATATCAATAGATATATAGCTCATTTATTTTATTCAATATTAACTAAACAATTAAAATTAGTCCAACAATAGATAGTTTGTTGTACTTGAGAAATGCAAAATCTTAATATATTTTCTTGCTTAGAGCCAATTATATCACATTAAATCAAACTTATTCTATCATATTCTTTTAGTTTAAAAATTAGTTTAGCTTTTAGGAGAAATCAATTTGATGTTGAAATTAGCTTAAAGTGAAATAAATGTTAATACGAATTTAGTTTGTAATCTAAGCAATAGTTTTATTAACTATTTCTTAGAAAATCACGTTTTCATACCTACTCAACAAGTAAATCATGTTTGATCATATACATCAATCAACTCAATCAAAACTAAGTCGTTTGGAGGCTTAACAAACAAAACTCAGTCACTACTTATAACTTGATTATTAATTAGTTAATTATAGGGGTTTGACGTCTACTTCATATTAATGGTTATTAACTGCAATGTCATTCCTGTTCGAAGAATTCGTATCGATAGTGACGACACGACTTGTCATCAAATATTCAATTGATCGTACAGTCAGTTATCTTATATTGAATTTTTTGTAAGGATATAGCTCTCAATTTTGCTATGTATTCATTTATCACTTCAAACTTGTTATAAATGATTTGTATTGAACAAAATGATTTATAAATGATTTCTAAAGCAGTAAGTTATTAACTCATCAAATAGTTATCTGTGATAGATCTGATTAGAAAAATGTTGATTTTAGTTTTTAGTTAACCGCAGTCAACTTTTAGCAATGAGTTGTCATATATTGATAAATGGGTTATGTATTGCGAATGTCAATTTGAAATTCAGTTCAATTTCAATAGAAAATATTTGTGGAAAAACCAAAAAACATCGTTTTAATCATTATTAACTATTTGTAAATAAGCCTACTCATTGATCGTTTTATTTTCTAAATATTCACCGTTTCAAGCATTTCTAAATAACATTATTTAAATCTTAAAAA
The DNA here is from genome assembly GCA_018873245.2 of Archegozetes longisetosus. Taxonomy (NCBI): domain Eukaryota; kingdom Metazoa; phylum Arthropoda; class Arachnida; order Sarcoptiformes; family Trhypochthoniidae; genus Archegozetes; species Archegozetes longisetosus. Next base: position 3,797,137 of record JAEMBT020000008.1, read on the forward strand.
TACTCAGATGTTTAGCTAGAAATTAGTGTTAATTAAGAAGTGAATTAAAAATGGAGAAGTTCAGTAAATGATTACTTACATTATATAGAGAGTTAATTATAAGCCAACTAAATACGAGTTAAATATGACTTAGTTATATAAAAAAACAAATTAGATTCAAAATCAATAATATTCGTATAAGAATCAATTAAATAGCGTTCATTTCAGATTGTTTCTATAAGATATCACTCTGAGTAGTGCTAATGAGTTTGCGCGAGATGCTCTCAGCTGAATTTTCGACAGAATATATCTGAATGTTTTTTAGGGTTGCACTCTACCAAAAATGATTGTATCTATAAATAGCAGTTAGAATGCAACACATGTATTACCACAGCATGGAGGACACTGTTTCCGTTATTATTTAAATAAATATTCTAGTTATTGTTATTTTGCTTTTTCAATTTAATTATTCAATCATACATCAGATAATTTATTGTAAATCTATTCTTAGGCCATTAAATCATAAGTAAATCAGTTGTAAACTCATTCAAATCATTACTGTATTGTGTTCTCTCTACTAAAGACGGCGTAATGTGTATTCAGTACACACTCTCAAACTTAATAATCAACGATAGATACGGAAAGAGTGACGAAGAGCTGACTACTACGTTCTTGGGGCATGTTTGCCATAACGCGTACTCCAAGCTATTAATATAGTACGTGATGTGACTTTTTTCCATTACGTTTACTTTCATAAATATATGAATAGCCCCTTGAACACATGTTGACGCATTGCTATACTCTTGTTGCTTTGATGATTAATAAGTTTTTAACTGTAATTCTCTGTCATACTATTCATTGATGCTATATTTATAAAGCTTTACAGGTTTTCAAAGTTGCCAACGTTTTAGCTGCAATCAAATATCTGTTGATAAGTTACTGAAAACTAAATCAACAAAACATTATTTGATATCTGATTGTAAAGATAGTAATTTGATAGTTATTTCGGTGATATATAGCTTTGAGTTATCGAGACTTCAAAGGCTTCGCAACAGTCGAGAGGTTTAGAAGTATTGAGAACTTTAATGATGGTTATTTAGTTTGAATAAGCAAATATTTGAACTTTAAGAACGACATCTAACAAATTTTGTAATCACAACGCAATGATTGAGGCATTATCTTAACTAATATTTAAAATAATTGGTTTAAATAAGCATAATTGGTGGCAATCAACAAAATACTAGAATAAGAGTGGGTGTAAACTCTGAAACGGAACCCTCGTCACAATATGAACAGTGCTTTGCAAAACTGATGCAATTTTAACGTTTCAAGATTATACTTTAAGCGGATTTTAAGTTTGACTTAATTTTTCTTATTTTTATACTAAGGACTAAATCTATTACTTTGTTAGTTCAAACTATAATACATCTAAAAGCTCAATAATATTTTATTTAGGTTACTTTCCCTAGTACAAGGCAAGAGCCCTCTACATAAGAAAATTAACTCATGAAGGCAAAAACCAGAGATAGTTGCTACAGTTATATCCCATTTGATTTGTTATTAAACCAAGAAATTTTAGAGAAAAGTCCCATAGCAAACAGCACATATTAACAGTGCATCCCTTATATTGCCGGTCTGTATTAGTAATCACAATTATCAACAATACTGAACAAATACTTGGCTATAGCATAGTAATAAACTTACTAATTTAAGCTTAAGATTTTAGACTAAATTTGAACCCAATTAAACCCTTATTCCGAAATGAATTCACAGTCAGGAATCATTTCTGAAGTAATTATTTCAGAATTATATTTTCTAAATAACGTAAAATTTTCAAACATTTACTTACGATCTTTAGATTAGGATACCTGTTGACAGTTGAAAAGTAAACTAAGAAGTGATGAGAGTTAGGTAGCTAATAGAGGAAAATGTTCGTTTAGTATGATGTCAAGTTTGTACTAATGCAAAGCTCTCCACTAAAATATCATTAGGTGACGAAAGTAATATTCCTTCATAATAAAAAACAATTTTAAAGTATTATCACTTTCTATTTTTAGTTTGACTTTAAATAGGAAAATTCACATTATGAAAACTTAAGTAGGAATTGAAGTCAACTTATCTGATTAGCAGTAGGTATTCTGGGAAACTGTTCAACACAACTACATCCTCGAAAATGAAAAATCTAACAGTCAACATAATATGAGTGATACACTTCCTGACTACAACTGTTAGCTCAATACTTATTTTTCTAGATAATCGTATTTTCAGAAACTTCATAAACCTCTATTTTGTTCATTAGATGTTTCTTTACAGTACTTGTATTGCAATAAAAATATAAAAATTTAACAATCAATTTAACAATCACTGTAATATACTTACAAAGTTTAAGTGAAAATGGTTAGACTAAGTTAGGGTTAGGGTAGACGATATGATAAACAGCTTATTCTTTACATACTTGATTTGATTGATAGTATCCAACTATAAAATATAGAGTTATGAAAGCACTTGACATAAATGAAACAAAATAATTAAAGTAAGGTGCTAAATATAGAGTTTAGTTTGTGAGAAGATCACTATAACTAAAAGCTTATAATAAGTAATCTATTAGGACATTTATATAGCGATTTTTCAGCGTGTTGGGCTTTTAAGGACGTTTATTCAGTTGATGTCAGGTTATGCAAAACCATTACAATAGCACTACATAAACACGAGGTGTCATCATATTTATTGTGTGCCAAAACTTATTAATAAGTCTACAATTAGTTAACCAAAATCATCTGACTCAGATTAGTTGACTGACAAGTGAGCTTATATGCACTTAAATAAGGAAATTTGATTGATATTTTATATGAAAATATGCTAAAATAGCTTAATTAATCTACTATTTAATGATGGCAACTTCTCATTGATCGCTTAGCAACAAGCATTGATATGAGGAATATGCTTTATCACAACTAACTTCAAGGATTCTACAGTCTAGACGGTCACAATTTAACCGTGTTCAGTTGCCAACTTCAATATTAATAACTATTAATATTGATAATTTTCTGATTCACTGATAATTTGATGTGATTTAAAATAATTGATTTCCTAAGTAATCTTTCACATTATTTACACACATGTAATGCAGCGTAAAACTAGTCATGAAAAGAATTCAGTTGTAAAAAAGGGTTCAAGAGGAAAGTTTTCAATGAATTTTTTCCTTTTTTTGTTAAAAAACTTTTCAAATTCAATGAGATTACACAAAGAATGATAGATGAAAAGTTGTATAAGAAGTAGTTTAGAATGTTTTTCCAGAGCTGATGCTCACAAGTTATAGATATTTGTAGAAATGCAAAAAATTGACATTATTTGAGTTGATTGTTAATGTTGGCAAGATTGATTTCTCGTTATAAAATAATTGATTATCTATTCTGTCTATTATATAGATATTGAATAGAAAAACTTTTATGTCATTTTTTATTAGTCCAAATAAAATATTCTTAAACAAATCAATCATTTTGCAAATTCACATTAACTTTTAAGTATTGTTCAATAGATCTGATCAGAAATTTTTCAATTTATGTACAATAATTACTAGAGGAGAAGAAGACAAGTTTCGTAATAAGTAAAAAAGAGTATTTTTGTCCTTATAATCAATCATAGACTTTAGTAAAAATAATAAAAAATAGTCATTTAATAGTTTAGCATAAAGTGTTTGATAGAGGAATTTAATTAGCACAGTAAATAATTTATTGCATTCCATATAATTACATTGGGATTATAATTTGAATTACCTTTTCAATGGTAAGTATTCGCGATTTGTTTGTTATAACAACACTCCCAAAACTAAAAAATAACTCTTTGTTGAATGAAGCTGTCCGAATAGCGCAACACTTAAAGGTGATTGAAAACGCACTAGTAAAATAATAATTATAATGTCGACAACTGTCAGATGTAATTTAACAAAGCAGATAGTAAGCTGTGATATGAAATCTATGGTAGAGATAATGAAAACAAAATCTAATGTTTTATAGCTAAATGCGCGGAGATTAATGGTTTTGATTATATTGATAGCTAGCACGTTGTAATTATAATTTCATAGACAAATCTACGGGAGGTTTTATTATTAGTTTTATGTGTGTCAAGTATAGTTTACTCTTATCTTATTGATGGCTATTTAGTTAATTTATTTCTTTCTTATACTTTTATCAATAATATATTCATTTGGTTTATTCGCTAAGACGTTGTTGTGAAATTCTTGCCTAATACTTATAAGTGTGACTGAGCCATGGAAACTACTTCTTAAAACTACTTATCCATATTATGTCATTGTAATAGTTTGTTGAACACCATTATTTGATTATAAATTTTAATATTTTGTAATCATAACTTCAAATATACAGTACGTAAACTGAGAAACATACAATATTTTCTCATTAATGGCCAAATATTATCGAAATATATGATATCGAAATTTGATAATGAATGCATTTTGAATAGTTATCACTCAATAGAGAGCTATAGATTGAGCTATTCATTCTAATAGAAAGAGAAAACTTTTGAGGAGTATTGATGGCATCTACATGCAGATGAAACATAAGAAAGTTTTCAACAAATATTAAGCTACATACTGACGATGAAAAAGATTCTAATTAAGCATTATTTCCTGCAAACTTCAGGCAGTTAACAAATATGGATAATGATTGTCGGAACGATTAGAGGTATGATTACGGGTGTGATTACGAATATGATTAGATGTTTAGGCGAAAAAGGCTGTTTCCCATTTGATAACTTTGTGCAAATAAAATAAACTGAAGGCTTTTTGAGTTTTCCTCAAATTTATCAATTATTGCGCAATAGTATTGTTAAAATATTAGAAATCTTAACAATTTAAAGCTTAACACGATAAAATTCACCATAAAATTCACCATAAAATTGTATGTAAAATATCAGCCATCTAACAAATAGCATCTAATTAACAGAGACAAACTGGGTTAAATTAGCATTACTATTTATTCAGTTATGGTTCTACAAGTTTGTAAATGCGTCTTTTCTAACTCAATAATTTAAATCTTTTAGACCGTTCAATTGGTTTACATTTAGAACCCATTCAAATCTTTTGTTGAGTATCTCTTTGCAATTCTGTCTTTTGTTGGTACACATTCGAGCCATTGTATCGTATAATTCATTTTTATACTCATGTTTTCTCGTTACAATTGATAATTGATTCTTTGTATAATCTCTGAAAATAGTCAATCAATTGATGATTGAATAGTTGTTTGACCCTTTGAGGTGTTAAGAATTGATAATATTAACATGAATAATCAAACAGATTTAATGGAACGACATTATCAGCTTTTGTGTAATATTTGGTAGATTTTTGTACTTGGGAGGCCATATACCTAGTATCTGGTTACCTGGTATCTGGTCTATCTCTTACGTGTGTTTTTTTGCGAATTTATGAATGGCTACTAAACCTAAAATTAGCGATTTTGGTAAAATTCGATTCAATTTTCAATAGTATCAGCTTTCAAATTTCTATGAATAATATTTGATTACTTATACTGTTTCGATATTTCACTTGAGGTATAATAACCTAAAAGAGTGGGAGTGATTGACTTTAATTTGTAATTGATTATCGATCTGTCTGGCAATACGACTGAAATGTTTAATCGGATAATTAGAATGATATAAAAAGTGTAATAATTTGAATGCTGTTGTCATTGTAGATAGAGTTGAAGTGATAAATAAAAATATTTTACAACACTATAGTGATAAACATGAATTATTTGACAAGAACATTTTGACAAAAACATTTTTAATTCCTTTAATAATTGATGCCAAATTAGAATTCAATTTTCAACTCATAAGTTATGGATGTAAGTCATAGGTCATAGGTCATAGAGGTATCTATCTATCACTTTAAACACTTATAACTTGCTTCATCGAATCTTTCGATACGGCCGAGTTTCACTTTAAACAATCAATTTCTTGTGAAATTACCGTCAAAAGCAATAAGTGAACCTTTAGCCAGATTACAGGTTATTTTGAAATAGTGTTTGCATAATTAATTGAGCTGAAAGTTGTCTGTTTTAATTGAGTATGACGTTTTTGATCACATTGAGCCCAAAAATATGCAACTATTTTGCGAAATGCTATACGTTGGGTGTGTTGCCATATCAGTGAATCAGTTTTGATCTCAACTTTTTAGGAGCCAATTCACACAAATTCTCGGTATCTATTTTAATTGTTTGCGATCATTTCAATCGAACACATCACTTGATAGCAATAGGGAGTGATATAAACCACTATATGTTTTATTGATAATCACATCGATTGAAACTTTTGAACAGAGAGCTAACCAAAAAAGGATTTCGATGCCAGTAATTGTTGTCTATTAAATGCATTGACGTGATAGGGCGTCAACACTTATCCTTCAAATGATTGCCGACTTGCTCGTAATAATCGATACCACGACCAGAACATTGATAGACAGGACCAAACAAGTGAATGGCAAAATCCATAACAAATATTTACGAAATGTTCATCTTTAAAAGATTGACTCAATTCTAGTTTATATTTGTTTTTATCATTCATAAGACTACCCAATGACCTGAAATGATAATTAGTGGAATAATAAACGCTTTCGGTGAAGAATACTCGAGACTAGATGTTGAAAAGAACTACTAACGAACAACTAAACTAAAATAAGATAATGGAATTGAAAGAAAATTGTGATTAATTAGAGTTAAATAGCAAATAAAGGTTAGGCAACTAAGCCACATAAATGATAGTTGGATATTTCTACTCAAATATTCAATTACTATACAATATACTAAGCAATCTCTTATTACATTCCATTATATAATCAGCAAATTGTAGTTAATCAAAGAGTGCTACTTTTCATTTAGTAGATAGTAATTATGTCATATTTATTGCGATTATCAATGTTTACTCGTATAACAAACAGACATTTTGGAAATAATGCACCAAAAAATGTTTGATTCAATCAAATGAATTTTAAATTTTCGATAAGGTTAACAAAGCAATTAATTTGATTCGTAGTACAAATTTGCATTTAAGCATAAATAAATAGTTAAGAAATTAAACGAGACTTTGGCTCACTTAATCAGAGCTCATTTCACGTCATCTCTACTGATAGTTGGCGAAACTTTTGATCATTGGCAAAAAGTTGATCCCTTAAAAGCTGATGGCTCTATCGATGAGTTATTGGCGATTATTAACGTCATGGTTCCAATTGAAGAAATGAGGAAATGGTTGCGGTCCTAGATTAGGCGCAGAATCTTTCAGCGGTATACCGTACAGAATACTTTGTACAATTGGTGGTCCTCTCCAATTTTTATCATTCTTCTCAGGTCTTTGCAAAAAGAATGGCGCACTTCCAGGGTTTGATCCACCAGAATATGGTTGCGGTAATGGTATTGAGTGCATCACTTCAGTTAGAAGTTCAGTCATTCTGTTTGACTGTTGAGCAAAATTATGGTCTTTCAATGGTGTAGTTTGAGCATTTTTGTCATTTTGGTTAGAATTGTAATCTTGGTTTTGAGTTTTATTTTCTACTTCAGGAATGAACCTAAACTCGACTTCATCCCAGTCAACGCTTTCATTATGATTTTTATCCTCTACAGGATATGTTGACATTGAAACTTCATTTTGAGCTTTATTTTTATCTATTATAATAAATCATAGACAAATTCAATGAAAAATTTTGAATAATTGAATTAAAGTATCAAAAAATATGATTACTTGGACTTTTAGGGCGAAGTGATTGAGCATTTGGGAAGTTATGGTTAGATTTGAGTGCTTCAAAGGGTTTATAGTCATTTAATATTTTGAGACCTGTCCAGTCATTAATATAGTTAACAATATGTAGATCTCCATTATTATCTATATATTGATATGTTCCAATCGGTTTACTTCTAATACTTTCATCAACAGGAATATTAAAATCTTTGCCATTGTTTATTGAAATCAATTTATTTCTCTCAGACATTACATCTGAAAAAACGGCCTCAGTTGCGACGGCAGTTCTCGAAAGAGTAGTGTAACTTTGGTCTAGATCTACCAAAGATAATGTCCTTTTGTCTTGATATGGTATGGAGGGAGAAGGAAATTCTATTCCCGATGTCGATGCCAGTGTTGGAGGTGCACAATAGACTAATGATAGTAATACTAATACTAAGTTAATGCTGTTTTCATTAGAGAAATTCTGTTGGGAATAAAGAAAATATTATAAATATTATATATAAACAATAAGAGAATGAGAGAAACGGGATTCATATCATTTCAGACTGAATGTCACTGCGCTTAGTATAACGGTTAGGGACATTAAAATGATGCATAGCTACGATTAAAACAGTTACCATCTCATCCTTCCTATCATCCACATTAATTTGAATTTAATTTTTAGTTCTAATTCATTTTTTGTCTAATATGACAAAGAATTGAATGACATATTATATAAGTGGTTATAGTCTGATAGAAATGTTAGCATAAAAGAGCATCGTATCTGGTAACTATGGATGATTTTAAAAAGATTAAATATACTTTCCTTGGTCTATTAGAACAAACTTGGCTAACATTCACATAGTTAGCTTATTCTTTACTCTATTAAATTATTTGCATGTTATGCCTAACTATATGGCAACGAAATTAGGGTTAGATTTCATTAGTGACAAAATCTGTCATTTATAAAGTAATTTTCGTAATGAATAGCAAGGATTTACTTACCATTATTTTGATCAACTGCTATCTACTAATGTTAAAGTAATACTGTTGGAGAATTGAGTGTTCAACTGCGAGTTGTAGTTTGTAAATCGTTTTCAGATCGTGCTCAACAAAGTATGCATTCTGTAAAACAAAGAGGAAAGGCTCCACCCGATTTATTGGAAGCTGATCTAAAGGCCATTACTCAATCAACATAGGATCTTGTTCAAATGATTCATTTTCTATAAAAGCTTAATACTATCTACTCAAGACAACCAATTTTCAACTTAAGATAGTCTTGGAATTAGCTTTTATTGATAGACTTTTCGTCGATGATATCTATGAATTATTGTATGGGTATTAGAGGATAGGATAAGTTATTCTGGTTTCGTAACTATTGTCTAAAACTTTACTCAGATATGGTAATGACATGGAATGTAATGATTGAAGGGCACTATTTTTTGGTTTATTTAGATAATTTTTTGCGAAAAAGGGATTAGGCTGAAGCAAAAAAGCTTCTATTTTAATGAATCTTTTATTTAGTAAAAGACTTGAATTACAGTAGTGGGTGAGGGCGAGGCTTTTGATGGCTGCCTTGAAAACAAGATCAAACAAAAAAGATTACATACAAACTCTACTAGATACCTTGAAAATAACACAACTGCTATTACACAAGGTTAACAACAATTATTCACTATAATTCTTTATGTTTGGCGATTGTCATTCAATACAATAGATTCTTTCACTGAAACATTGAACAAAAAAACTATTTAATCGATATTAGGCAAAAGTCAATCAACAATTGGTCGAAGAAAAATAGTTTGACAAATAATCACCATATATATCAAATGATTGAAAGGAACATAAAAATAAAGTCTGAATACAGGTTTGATAGTGTGGATTAGAAATAGAAAGGTCTATTGCCTAAATAAAGTTTTCCTCCTCTGTTTCTATTCTGATAAGAGCTATGATAGAAGCCTACTATTGGTGCCTGTGGTTCATGTGATGCCGGACTTCTTACTGTATAGTACTTGTTAATACCAGCCGTCAAAAAGTTGCGATGCGAGGAGTGAGGGTCTTTGTGATCATCATCATGATTGTGGTGATTATCGGGCACTTCAACATGTCTTACAGTTTCGACCACAGTATCACAACAGGCAGGTTCTGCGACATAGCTGATAATATGCGGGCCGTGATGTATATCATGCTCTTTATTGAGTTGTCCGCTAGTCTGTCGGGCAAAATATTTCACATATTCACTCGTTCCAATTGGAGGTATTGAATGCAATTTTTCTTCGCGGTATGAATGATGCACATGATCGTCACCGTGATGGTGATCGTGTGTGTCATGTGGATCATATCCCGAATGAGTTTCAGGTCCTACTTGAAAAAATTCAAATGGATTTCGATGACGCCTGTGTTCGTCGATCTAAAGAGCGTTAAGTTACAAAAAAGTTTAGTTTAGTTTAATATACTAATGAATGAAAATAACAATTTTGTTACCTGTGAATAAGTGAGTGGAAGTAAAACGATGAAAACCCATGAGTAATGGTGATTCTAGAATCAAAATAAGGAAAAACAAGTTTGACATAAATAACAAATTGAGCTTTAAACAAGAATTTTGAAGTTTTTTGTTTTCGCTTCAACTAATGAGAGTGTTTTGGAAAACAACTCTGTTTTTTTTACTTTAGCTTGCTTTTATTAATGAGTTTGGGAAGAAGTTTGAAATTTGAATTAGTTTAAGTAGATTTTTATCTTGCTTCAAGATCAAACAATAGCTAATAAATAATTAAACACTGAAAAATTCAAATCTCAACTAAATTTGATTATAGCTGTGAAGGAAAATCAAAAATACACAAGACATGGTAGATATGAACTGGCTTGGAACTTTAAATTGACACAGATACACGAAGAAAGAAAAACAATCTTACCAGATTCATTTTTTATTTATAAACGTTTACAGTGGTTACGTTAAAAAATAATCTCATTCAAATAGCTTGTACAAATTTATGGTTCACTTTCACTCAAACAAAGATTTGTAAGAATAAAGGTTTGTAAGAATAAGGATTTGTAAGAGTAAGGATTTGTAGGAATAAGGATTTGAAGAGGCAATAGACAAAAAGATGCGTATTATTTTGACCGCCTCTGCACTATCGCCTAATAAGTCAATCATATCTAATCTTGAGATAAACGTGTTTCTGCTCATCACACATGCAATCATACTGTATTTGATGATGATAATCCAAAGCTGTTCACAAAGTGGGCTTAGACAAGTGTAGGATTGATTATTGATGCATCAGTTTCTCTTGATTAGGATTAAAGGTGTTAGCATTGGCTTTGAGACTACTAATTGGAACCTAATTTCATATAAACAAATGTTATGGTCTAAGGATTATTTCAAAAGAGCCAATTGTAGCTTGAAACTTTAAAGTTGAGCCTTGTACTAAGCACAAAGGAAGAAACTTGTAAGGGAGGCTTCAATTGAGTTTATAACAGGCTCTCAATTAGGTTTGTAATCAACTTTCAATTAACTTCTAGCAAGCTTTCAGTTAGACTTCTAATAGGCTTTCAATTAAACTCCTATTAAGCTTCAATTAATCAATTGAAATTAACGCTTCAGTAAAATCATTTTATTTAGAGCGCATCTGAAAAGCTTTGTTTATTTGATTCTAAAAAATGCCATAACTTGCAAACATTAACCCAACTAATCAAATATATACTAGTCTTTAGATATAAGGCACAAAATATATGCATGTAATTGATGTAGAAAAACAGTCGATAAAGAATAAAATAAACATTAAGTTAGCAATTGGTAACAAATATAATTGAAATTAATCATTAATAGAAGATGTAGACATGAATTATCCTTTATAGTGACGTTTTCCTCCATGAGGAGCAGGATGTTTGAATTGATATCCGAACGAAGCATGCTTCTTATATCCGTGCCCCTTTGATGGCCCTCTCCATACTTTGATATGAGTACGTCCGCCGTGATGCCCACACATCACTGGAACTGTAAATGCTATCATTATCGTCAACACAAATATTCCCAACAGCATTGTTTTCTGTGAAATATCATTTTTATATTATATATCACATAGCTTTAATCAGTTCTTGTGATTGAGATTAGTTTGAAAGTAAGTAAAGTAGAATTTGATTATATAGTTAAATTAATGATAGAATAAGTCAAATTGAATAATCCAAGCTATAAGAGCATGTAGGCTTATTGCCAAATAAATTTATATTACAAGCATTAAGAACAAGAAAGAGTAGTCTTAGGTTTTGTTATATTTGTTTGAGTCAGTTGGAAGAAAGTCAGTTAGAAGAGAGTGACGCAGAGGAGAATGACGCAGGAGAGAGTACAAGAGTAACATAGAAGAGAGTGACTTACATTCATGATGAAAAGTCGATGTTTCGTAAGAAAAGAAGAGTATAGAGTTTCAGTCTCGTATTTAATACTAGAATGACCGCCGAGTTGGACAGAGCATTTAGGTTTTCAGCAGAATCTTTCTGCCTATTATATGGTGTGCCAAGAACTTTATGGACGGATGAGCATTAGGTGAGTTTATGGTCATGCTTCTAATGAAAACTGGTTCAACTGCTCATTTTAAGCTAATAGTTTGGATAAAACTAATAGAAACGATTTTCGTGTTATAAGATGTTATAAGATGTTTTACATGAATGTTTCCATGAATCTTTTCATAATTCGTTTCAACGACTGATGCGATGCCGGAAGCTTTTTGTTAATCGTTTCTTCATAATTGGCTGATTGCATAGCCTATTAATTTTTTGCTTCAATAATTTAGCCGACAAAATGGGTCACAATGTTCTCAATAACTTAATCTAAATTTATTGTGATTGTCTGAACTTATTGTTTATTTCTATGCACTCATTTAATACTTTTGGTCATTGCTTTTAGTAAACAAATACATTATTGATGTTTTGCTAATTTATCTTTTTGAATTCTAATTTATTCAGTTATTTGTTCGCTATCAATTGAACAAAGATTAATAGCTAAACATTGTATAATATACGAGTGTTTTGCTTAAATGAACTAATGTGAAATTAGCATTAAGTACAGTTCGGGACATTAAAATGATGCATTAAAATAGCAGTGTTCTTATGTCATCCTACCAGTGATGCGCATCAATTTCGACTTCATTTATGGTTACAGTCCCTTTTTATCTAAAAAAATTAACAAATCAATTTCAAATTACTATATGTTAATTATTATGGCAAGATAGAAAATTTGGCATAACTCATTGTTTCTTGTTACCGTAGACTATTTTAAATTGACTTATATGCTTGAGGCACAAGCTACTCAAATTTGCAGTCATACATTCCAAGTTCAATCTTACAAAATTTACAAATATTCTGTCTGCTTTTCGCTTCAAGTAACTTGTCAAATATTCAATTAACTTTTGGAACTCTGAGATAGATATGTATCTACATTTTGAGATTTTGGTTGCTTTTGTGTAAAAGATTTCATATTTAACTCCAGTCTATTAACTGGTGTGTGAAAAACAATTTTCTGAATGAGTACAGAAGAATTTGATTAAATAACTCAATCATGTTTTTCGCAGCTATTGAAAATTGTTCAAAATAGTTACAATATTTTCTTAGTATTTTCATTGAGATGCTAGTCAGACATTGTTTTATAACTAATATTGCATTCATGTACTCATAGACAGTGGGATATAAAATATATTTGAATAGAATATTAGAATTAAGTAAACATGAATTGATAAAAACAAATTTACAAGGATTACAAAACAAATATGCAAATAGTGTATAACTGAATAAAAATGACTGAATTGTCAAAAACTACGTCAATAATGAGTTTAGTTCTTACTATTATATTTGAAATAGAAGTCCATTTTCTCGAACAATTTATTTGATTTGATTTTAAGATCAAATGCTCAGTTTAGATTCTGCATCAAATTTGATGTCAACTATGAAAATCATAAAAAACATTGAGTCTAAGTTTTGAGCAATCAAAGCAAAATACTACAGAGATTGTAAAATTGTTCCTATTTTAGTTCACATTGGATCTATGTATTCAATCTTGATCACATCAAATGCAATGCTAATTCTCACTTTAATTGAAGGAACAATTGAAAATTTTCTAGTACCAGTAAACATTTGAGGCAAATATTAACCGGCATTCCACTGTTATATTTGAAAAGATACGCTGGAAGTGACCAAAATGTATAGTTTGAGCCATAGATTGTCAGATGCATACTTGTAAAAAATGATTGTGTTCAGTTGACAGAAGAGTTGGAATTTTAGTATTTAAGTTAGATCGTACCAATCCATAAACATGTTGAAATAAATGTAAAATACTGTAAACTGTAAATTTGAAAAATACTGTAGATACCATAATATATTCCTTAATCCTTAATAATATTCCTAAACTTAATTCGGTTTTATCAGGTTAGGATAAGTTTAGGATAAGTTTAGGGTGAGTTAAGGCTGATTAGAGAGTGAAATAGGGACAATTTATAGTGAAATATATAGATTTGCGCAAATTTTCGTGCAAGCAAAAAAGAGATATTCAGATTCAGTGATAGGTTGTCGTGTTTTTTATACGATAGGATCACATAATTTAACATGAAAGATATCGCATAACACTTTGTTAGCAGTATTATGTGGAAGCAATCATGCCCTGAACCAAATATATTTGAGCGCCGACGTATTCTCTCTTGCCATCAGCTCAATCTGTATTATTACTAGCATTTGATATTTCTTTCCAGATCAACTACTACCACTTCATCATTTCAATATTCTTCAAATTGTCAATCACACAAGTGTTTGTTTATCTTCTTTTAAATTATTGTTGTGATTCATTTGAATTAAGTACTAATTGGATTTTGTTTGATTGAACCGTATATTTAATATAAGCGTTTGGTGCAACAGCACGTCTGACCTCTCGTTCTATTACATATTAAAGAGTAAGTTTATATAATCTAAAGCTTTTGTCAATAAGAAATATTTTAGTTTTCAGTATTTACGCTCGTCTTGTTTCATTTCAATCTAGTATTCATTCTATCTTTTATTTGAGTGAATCTAAAAATAAATTAGCTATCTAAATGTTAGTTTTAGTTATAATCCCAGATTTTTTACTCTTTAACTACCTATAAATTGCTTTTACATGTATGTGTTATTTGTTTAAAAGTAGCAAAATTTCATCAAATAATTACAATAACAAACTGTGTTTACCAATGCTTTACGTAATATTTGAAAATACTTTCAATCTTTGTTCAACTTACTTATCGTGAAACATTCAACTCGAATGATTTGAATCTGAAATTGCATCAGAATCTATGCGGGTGTATAGTTTGTAGATGAAAGTTTTTCAAATTAACCATTTATGACATGTGCAAACAAGATGTTCAGTCTTACGTGGGAGCTTAGTATTTCGTTTTGATCACAATTTTATTGAATTTCAGATCAATATTTGCTAAAAAACCTATTTTGTACTTTTTGATCAAAAATTCCATTTACTGAAAGCTCTTTCAAGCTTCTGATTGCTTTCAAGTGTTTATCAAACTTTTATAATACTTTTACAACGCGTAATCTAAACGAAATTTTATAATTTGATTTGAACACCTATTAATGAGTTGAAATTTATTAAATTGAAAATTATTCACAATAGATCACATAAGTGAAGTGAAGGTTTATATATTGGCTTAGGAGTTTACTAATAATTGTAAAACGTGTTCATTGGTAGCTCATTGCTGAACAATATCCTTTCTTTACGCCTACATCTGGCAATTTTCAGAAGCTTTTAAATTGTTGTGAGTTAGAGAACTCGATCCAATAATAAGCTTGACTAAAGAATAAAATACCTGTAAAGTTGATCCTCTTTTCTTTGGTTTAGTATTTTCGGAAAGCTTTTCATCTAAATCTTGATTTTGGAAACTAGGACTCAATATGAGGCCTTTCGTCCAATCAAATGTTCATGCTTTAATTAGTTTTACAAGACTTACACTCAAGGATAGAATTTCATTCATTTCTTCAATACTACTACTTTTCATATAATTATTAATTATTTCGTAAAGTTAGTCATTTTAGTTTTGGAATAGTCTTAACTTTGTTTTGCTAGCAGTTACGAGACGAACAGCTTTCTTCTAATAAATTCATTAGCTTTGAGTTGAAGGCAATCAAAATTCCGAAAGCAGAGCATAAAATAATGCAAAACACTAATGGATTTGTGATCCTTTAGGAAATGTCAGAGCCAAAGTTGTTATCTGAGCTGTAAGTCTTTATTTAGCTTTTATGATCTATTGAGTTAAAAAGATCGCGTTCAAACAGATATCTGTGACAATTCTACGACAGTTTTACCTACAACTTGTAATATAATAGTTATGGCTTTCTGACAAAACGATTAAATATGTCTTCGTATTTTAACACATCTTATGCAACAATTTATTCTTTTATTCTATTATATATTTCCTATCTTAACAAACGTTTTCCCAATTAAACTTCATTTTCATATGTTGAGTACAATTTTGAACGAATTTTGATCACAAATTTAGACTTAATGCATGGTTAACATAAGCTGGGTTGAAGAGATGATAACAAATACTTGTGATAAGTGATAAGTGATAATAGATTGTATTGTTTTGTTAGGAGCATCAATTCGAGGATTACTTAAGTGATCGATTATAGCAAATTTTATACAAAAGTGATTTATGAGCATATTTTGTTTGGTTCGCTTGCTTGTGCCGAAAAGCATGAACAATTGACTGAATTAATTATGTTACAGATATGTTGCGTTCTCTACAAGTGTTTGTAGAGCCAGATCTAGAGAAACCTCAAATCTCTAAATGAGAAACAGAGTATTTTCACAACCTTTAGCTAGTATGTATATCATATATATTTGATTGTAAGTCATTTGGACGTAGTCAAAGGACTTGCCTCACATTTGCTTATTTTCATTAATGAATAAGAAGAAGCTAGAATTTGTGATCAAATCGAAATTGTGGTCATAGCTTGTAATCGATCAAATTAATAATAAGAGGAGGAATTGCAAAGACGTAGATTAACGTTGACAAATAGCCTTGGAACGAATGGTGTATTGGCATAGTAGAACATATTTACATTGTTCAATGCTTAATAGTGCTGAAAATGAATCTTAGATTTCCATAAGCGTAATGCCCAATATACAAACATCGCTTGCATCAGTTGCCCTAACAATTCTTCTATATTAAACTCTCTCTTGTTATTTCAACGGTTTGTTTGGCAGATGTATAACCCTATTTGTTATTAGCTAATTTCGACAATACAATGATATAACTTCGGATATGTTAGCCTAACCTAACCTAACTTAACCTAACCTAACCTAACTTAACCTAACCTAACCTCATCTAAACTATATGTGACTGACTGGTCTTAAACATTTTACTTTTTACAGTATAAAACTCAAAGACACTTCTATTCTGTTGGCTAAATTGGTAAACTGATGGATAAAGAGAACTTCAAGTTATGAAAATGAATTTAATTACTATCTGAAGTAGTTACAAAGCAGTCCAATAGCATCGATAACTCTATTTGCAGACATTTACAGTGCACCACATTGAAATCAAGTGTCACTTCTTAGCGAGTTTTGACAGTTCAGCTTCTCTTATGGCTAAAGAAATTTTATTTATAAATTCAAAAAATACTTTCCATCATAAAAGTATTTTTCAGATCGAGAGAGACTCTGATCACCATATTATAAACTTTCACTGAATTTTATTAATCTTATCTGTGCATCAGTTTTGTCTGTTTGTGATCTATTGAATACATTAATCCTCCGCTTCGATGGATTCGATGGAAAATATGAGTTGCGAGAAGAGTTGTGACATAACTACCGGAATAATAAAGTTGCGTTCAAACTTAGAAAAGAATAGTGTATAGAGTCTGAAAATGTAAGCCATAGCAAGTTGGACAAAATTAATGAGGCGATTAACAAACAGATATATAAAGCATTTGAGCTATGGAAATACAAACTACTGCCACTAGAGATATCTCTGATTTTCATGATCTTTTCAATAATCGACGACGGAGCGCACCTGCCAAATTGCAAACTTTCAACTCAGAGCAACCCAAAAAAACTCTAATCGATACTGATTTACGCCTCTTATGTCCTGACAATCGTTCGGTCATAGCTAACAAAAATAGAGCTACTATTAATCATCATTATTTTCCCGAAGGAGATTGGGGTTGGATTGTGGCCATCACTGCTGCCACTGTTCATGCTATCACAACAGGCATTCAATGCGGATTTGGATCAGTAATTAAGCATTTTTACTGGTCTAAAGAAGATCTGTCTCTGGTTAAATCAGGTAATTTCTAACTTGTATTTATATTGAAACTTAATCCACTTTATCCTCAATTTGATAACCACTGTTTGTTGAGTGTGTCTAAGGATTTGTTGACTTAGATATTTTGTTGGTTTAATTTTATAATTGGTTTATATATAAGCTGTAATCAGTCAGTGCAATCGATCATTGGTTATGCTTAAGAAATAGTTTTTTATTATGGAAGATAAATCATGATTTAAAGATAATGTGACATTTTTGCAAAAAATTATTAATAAATGAAAAGCCTTCTGACAAACAAAGGATGTATCACATGATGTATTAACATTTTTTTCACTTCCACTTATTTTAATGTCAGCCAATTTTAGGTCAACTTATTTTCGTTATCTTTCCAGACAGAAAATCATTACTACAGAAAATGATTACTACACAATTTGGCAATAAAATCATAATTTCGCTCAAGAGAGGGCAAATAAATCAATCTTATTCTTTATATCTCTAAACAAATAATTATTCTCAAATCCAGAACCTATAGAAAACTCAATTCGTTTATATGAAATTGAGTTGATTAAGAAAACTCCATCAAAAGCTTCCTTAGCAGACCAGACACTAAGTAATTCTTCAAAGTTGGACATTTTATTATTATTATTATTACTAACTTAAGTAATAGGAAACATCTGTTATACTTACAATATTTTTATTTTTAAAAATAAGATTCAACACTTACATATCTATTGAATAGAGTTAGTCATTTGATAGAATGCTCCATAATGTGGCTCATCGTTAAGTGCATGGATTTCGGATATAACAATATATTATATCTCATTATATATAGTCAGTAATCAAAGCAAATATTACAATATATACCTTTTAAGTTATCCTTTCCATGTCGAACCCATTCAAATGATTAGGATATTATGTTGGAGCATTAAGGTTTAATATTGCAACTTTTAGATCGTAGTATAAACTCTATTATGATCTTCAACATGACTGTTTGACTGCATCTTTATTTTCACGATATCATTATAAGAATTGAAGCTCTCCCTTCTAGTTTCACTTCATAAACAATATATATAAATTCAAAGATAATATCTCCATTCCAACTGATGATTTGTCACAAAACCAGACTTATTGGTGATGAAAAATGGAGACAAACATTTTTTTTATACATTATTGAATAGTATATTGAATGGCGTATTGAATGGCGTATTGAATGGTGTACTAGATAGTATATTGGCTGGTATATTGAGTGGCATATATCTGATAAACTTATAAAATTGAAACTTGCAGATATAATGATTGAAATAAATACGAAACTAGCATATTTACGTATTTTCAGTTTGAAAACTAGACTAGACACTAAAAATAACAATCTCACTCTGATTGCATTTTCCTATATCTTTCAACATGACTTGACTTAAATTTATTTTGAAAACAATCGAGAATGCTTGTAATCTGAAACGAAATATTTTGACTGTTGAATATTTTTAAAGCTAAAATCAATGTTTGTGTTTACAATAAATGTTGGTCTTCAGTCAAATTTAAGACAAGACCGAAACTAATATCTAGCCCAAGACTGGCATAAATTTGAAATTTTTGCCTGCATCAACTTATTGTATTTGTTCAATTCATGGAATGAGTGCAGTTGACTGATGAATACTTTGCAATGATCTTGTATTAATCTTTAATGCTTTCGAATAAGATAAGTGGAATGAGACGTTTATTATTCATGTTTAAAGCTTCAGTCTATTGTCTTTCATGTCGACTGAGCAAACCCTTAACAATTTGCTCATCTCTTTTTGGGTTGATCATTAAAAACTTTTAGCGTTCAGCTGTACATCTCCACAAAGTATTAGCACACTTGAAAACTCAATAATTGTCAATAGCAACAAGAAAAAGATCGTTACTATGTCAACTTGTCTGTGATGCGCATCAATTTGTCTCCAAATTTTGTTTTTAGTTTGCTAAGGATTCTTATAATATATTGAATATTCTATAAATTCTTACTATACTATATGTTATGGTTTGGTAGAAAGTATCACATAATAACCCATCACTTCTGGTTGCCATCAAGGGTTATGAAGTTTTTGAAAGTACTTCACTACAAACGAAGAGTGAAAACAATTTTTTCTGATGGATTAGTATATGACTTTATTAAAGTATAAATGATAGTCGAGTCAAAATGCAGGCTCACATTCAAAATTTTAATAAAAACTCGATTAAAGTATAGTCTCTGAGTCAAATTTATGATTTTATGGTTTGGTATTTAAACTACGCCACTGTTTAGATTAACCCTAACTTGTCAGAAATGATAAGGAATATATAAGAAATGTTTAGCTGCTAAACATATAAAGACATGGTTGTCGAAAAAAAGTTATTAAATGCCATTCATCTTATATGAGATTCTTTACTGCAACAATAATAGTCTAATCGATTGGCTCAAATGTTTATATTTTACTCAGCTATGAAATAATGTCTGTCTATAAGTCATTTTTTCATATAAGTAGAGAGAGAGAGAGAGAGAGAGAGAGAGAGAGAGAGAGAGAGTTTGAGTTTAAATAAGTCCTGAGAATATATCATGCAATCATAGCCCAAAATCTATATTTAACCACTGATAGAAAATGCTTGTGGAATGGCTCAACAATTGCATTATTTCTATTAATAACTGAGTCATAAGTCACAAGCCATGACTAGAGAGCTTGAAATGAATTCGACTTACGATTTAGTTTTAATAAATCTAATCTATTGCCTCAAGTAATGATGAGATTTAACGAGAATAATCTAATTTTGAGACCATTGATAATTGGTTTAAGTATCCGGAAAGTCGAGGTGAAAAAACTGTGCTGAGCATACACTGTCAGTCTATACATTAGTTTGAAAGTCTATCGAGAGAGAACGCACTCTTGCTTGCGAGTCTTTCATATAGCATTATTTCATTTGAATTTAATGTTATTTCAGCCTAAAAGCTTGCCATCACTCATTTGGCTCATTATATTCTTTTTGACAATCAATTGCTGTCTTATGGCTCAAATCATGAACAGAGCATGCAAAAAGAAATCAGAATTTGACACTTGTATAAAATCCTATACAATAAGATTTTACGACACATTCCTTACGATCTTAGTTTTAATATATTTGACAATATAGCATTGCATAAGAAATTAAGATTTAGTAAATGATTGCGTTATAAATGAGCTGTTAACTATTGTGAATTAACTGAAAAAATTTGATTTACTTTGCTTAGTCTCCAAATAGTATAAGCTTAGTAACTAATAAAATGAAACTATTTGTCACATAAATATACTCGGCGTCAAATTATTGCCGACTTGAAGTTTAGATTTGACTAACTTTCTTATAATCAAAGATAACTTGAACGGACTAAATCTGAAGAATCTAACTTAGTTAGTAACGTTTACATCTTTATTGCAATCAAAGATAAGATCCGACTTAATTACTTTAATCATTTAGGTTTAAAGTTATAACTTATTCATAAATATAACTTATTACTAAAAATAATTTATCATTTCAATCATTTCAGTTATTGCTCAAAAATTGTTTCAGTTTATTGCTAAACTCATAAAAAGTTTAATTTATACATTTAATAAAAAATAATATTTTCATATTTCAATGTTTCGAAACGATTAAATGGAATAAAAGTAGATTAGCTTCTATGGGTTTTATGTTGTTGAATAAAATTCAATTTTCAAAGGTTCAATAATAAGAGATAGCTTCAAGTTAATGTCTTTGGGGAAAATTATTATGAAAAAAATTCTATTAACATATGTATACTCAGTGATTTCAAAATAATGCACAGCAATGAGAAATGATGGATTGTTATGCAAAAATTTCTATCAGAGCATAATAATTCATATAATATCAGATTTGATTCTTAATCTCTTAAATAAAAAATTAATCGAAATTGAAAATTTAGTTCAAATCGGTCTGCATGACAAGGAGTGTGAGATGGTAACTGTGTTTTACTCGTAGCTATGCACTATTTTAGTGTCTCGGACTGTAATGCTAGCATTGAATTTTAAGAGATTTATGGCATCTAAACTTTGACACCCTTTTGAGATATAACTAGATTTTTAACACTCAAAAGCTGTTTAGAAACAATATGATTAGTTAATTATACTAAAAAGATTTATAGGTTTTTTAAGTAAGAGATTACGTTCAGACTGTAATGATTTTTGAAGATTTATTATAGATATGAAGTAATTATGGTTAATAAGAGAAGAATATTCAGTATTACAACTTCTTGATTAAAAATGAGACCAAACGATCATTAAGACTAATGTGATAAAGAGCTACTCAACAAAAGTTGCATTTAGCATACGTTTACTAATTTACATATTGATTAAATATTTATACAGTACTTAAAGAGCAAATCAGGTTTAAAAAGACATTGTCTTTAATTAATGCATTTTAGTTATTATGCTCGAGGAACTGCTAATCGATATACTATAATATTCTATATAATATTCTTTGTAATTACTTTTTCCTAATAAGTAAACAAATTTAATACTAATTTCAAATTTCGCATAAACTAAACAAAAAATGTCTTATCCAACAAAACTTTTTAACCTAAGGCTCTTGTGAGACCCACTTTTGATTTTTATAATGGATTTCATTGCATCAAAACATCCCTCGAAACAAATCGTAAGGAGTAGAACCTGTCTAACTTTCGCGTCAACTTAAGTGCTTTTAAGTGCTTTTTCTGAGACAATATCAAAACGCCGTAGCAAAACGTGGCTTAATTGGTATTGATTGTTAAAAACCACTTAACTGCACGTTCAAGTTGGGCAGGTTTGACTGTATTGGATTGGATCGAATGAGAGCAAATACAAAACTGCTTTTGGAGAGTGAGGCAAAAGAAGGCTGAAGTGTGTGTTCTTTTAATAAGTATTCCTCTGGAGAGAAGTATAATATAAATATAATTTGGAGCGTCACGAAAATAAAGCCCTAATTCTTGATTGAATTAAACATGAGATGAGTATCTAATGATGCGAACTATGTCTCAATTACTATTATTATTGTTGGAAGTTTGAAGTTTGATTTATTCGTTGGAAGTTTTATAAACTCGTATCAAGTTTTATAAGCTTTTTGCTAATCCAAACTACTTTTCAAGTGTGAAATAAATGATTTAATTTAATAATCGACTGTCAAACTATTGTTTGGTAATGAAGCGATTCGGAAGTTATTCATTTAAGATAAGTTAATAATGGTTTTTAAGAGTGAATATTATGATTGTATATCGTGAAGAAGCTTGGTATAGTCTAGTGAAGTAATATTTCTGCTCCATTTAGGAATAGCTTCATGAATGGTTATTATTTTCTATATAAATGTTTACACTTGATCGCTACTGCATGCCTACAACGCTTCAGTCTAGGCCATCACACAATCGCATTTCTATGTCCTCATAAATACATTATTCTTCTATCACTCTATTTTTTAATTCTTCTTCATATTGTTTTATTCACTCTTCGTATCTATTCCTTTTCAACTTCTTCTATTTTGATAAAAAGTTCCTAATATTTCCCCAATTGGCTACTGAATCAAAGTTGTTTGTGCTAGACTAATGTAAACTATTTATAGAAAAATAAATTTTGCGTAAAAAGTGTAAACGAGTGTAAAGACAAGTTTAAAGAAGTTTAATTTTAATCGTGAAGAAGATGAAATAAATTAAATGAATGAGAAGAAAGTGGGAGTGAATTGGCTAATCGAAAAGATAGTGTGTAAGGAGTAAATAGTGTGAGAGTAAAACATAGCTGTAACTGATATTTACTACTGAGAGGAGTTGTATAGAAGTTGTACAGCAGTTGTATAGAAGTTGTACAGCAGTTGTATAGAAGTTGTACAGCAGTTGTACAGCAATTGTACAGCAGTAGAGAGCTGGAAGAGAACAGAGATTACAGTGAATGTTATGTAAGTCTCTGAGAATTGGCAACTCCGCCTCTAAACTGACTCTAGTTTAAGTCTTATAAACTTACAGCATCTAAAACTTTCTATTACTCTATCAAACCTTAAGTTGATGTATAACAAGTCTGACATCCAGTCATCCAATTCCTCTATTTTCATACAAAATTCTTTACTCCATTTCATCTTATCGTAAGTTGTCTTACCATAAGTCGTCTTATAAGTCATCTTATAAGTCATCTTATCATAAGTAGTGTTATCATCAATGATGACTCCTTTTGACTAATAATAGTTCAGTTCATTCATTGATCGAATCATCTCCTAATCAATTATGATATCAAAATATGTTGAACCGCCATCGCCACCATCTGCATCATCGAGTTGTTCGTCTCATGAAGAAGAGACAAGAAAACTAAACCCGAGCGCAATGCCGTCGTCAGCAGCAAACGTGACTGTTATACCGACAGCTACAGTGAAAGGTCTTCCATATAAGCGGAAAAAATCCAATATATTTGCTCTGACAGCAGATAATGCAAATATCATTGATGGTAACTTAAGACAGACAAATCCATTTATTGCCAACAAATACAACAGTCATACCCATCTGTACTCTGGACTCCCTTCCGATCGCCGCAAATTTCGTTCCAAATCCGTAGTCTCGACTGATCCAAAGTCTCCGTACTTCTTAGCGCGAGCCTATCCATCAATTGCTAATGAAGTGAACACTAATAAGAATGTGTTGAATTTGAACCAGAGAAGTTTGGGTGAGAAAAGTTTGGCTGAGAAACGGCGGCGGGCGAGTGATGCAGTAATAAACACTCCGCCGCACCGGAAGTCGATTTGGAAACATAATTGGGGTGATATGTCTGGTGTTCATGTGGGCAGACCCGAGAATGCTGTGATGAATGGAGAAATACCAGGACTTAATACACCGCTCTCTCCAGACGATCCGAAGGCTATAACCATCAGATCCCACTATTACCCAGAATTTCAAACCGGAAATTGGGGTTGGATTATAACAGTTTGTGTCAGTTTAGCCCATTTTTTCACTTCTGTCTTGTCTCCTGCTTCGGGATTTTTTATTATTGATACTATACAACAGTTTCAACTCGAAGATGGAATTTCTTTAGCAGGTACGTCAACAGTCGTAGACTCTTATGACGGCTTCATGTTTAAGAAGTTATGCATTTAATGCTTTAATCGATAGTTTTTCTTAAGTAAAAAATATTTGGCGACAAATGAAAACTCGTTGACTATTATTTTAAGCTAAGCTTTGAGAGCAGTCTGAAAGAGACTTAAAGTATATGAATCAGATTTAATCATCAATTATTGTCTTAACTTTTTCTTATTGATTATTTCAACTCTGACATATTTGGCCTTCTAAATATTGTCTGGATTGTCTCTAAAGTATTATGAATTTGCAAAATCTCTATATATTGCATTATCCTATTCATCTTGCTTTTAGCTACTTTTCTACTTCTCTACTTCTCTCTTACATTTTAATGTCTTTGTCGCATCACATCTTTCCTGAGTTACAGATAACTTGTTCGTCAAATTGAAATCTGAAGCCAAACTGAGATATGATTATCTCTTCAATTTGGTACCATTAGACTGAGTTGAAATGAAATTAACTTTTAGGAGACTTATCACACTCGGAATACTATATATATACTGGCTATATATCAATTTTATGTTACAATCAATATAAATTAGTTCTTAAATTTTTCTTTTCATCAATGTTGACACATTTTTCGGCAAATAGCAAATACAAGTTTAATAAGATTTAGCGATTAGTTGAAATAAAACACATTAAAAAGATATAGATTAATAAGTGTGAGAACCAGGTCTATGAATATTTATATCTGATAGAATTGGTATGAGGACTAAGATATACTAGATATAAAACATTGATAGGAAGTGATATATCTTTAAAATATAAACACATATCAACTGAGATAATCAACAAATACACTTAATAATAACCTTAATTTGTTTATTGTCTTAACTAAATTGGTTTGTGCAATAACTTGTTTTTGATCTTTTTTATTAATCATCTTATAGTTACGTATAGACAAACGTTTTTATTTAACTTTTTCTTTACATCATTTCTCCCAATATGTTCTCTCTAGAAATTACTGGTTGAACTATTAATCAAATCCATTAGTTTTTCATTTGATTAATTAAAGACCAGTAATAGATATTGATGGAAATGAGTCGAATGGATGCCAATCGATTAGAAATGAACCTAATGGTCATAAACTGGAGTTTATATTAAACTAATCATTAATTTGATTGCCAATAATATCGTTTCTTGCTAAACAATCAGTTTGACAACTCACTTTCTGTAGATTAACTCTAACTGCCTTAAGAGCTAACCTTTTAAGGCTTAGAAGTTTTTTATGTTGCCAAATATTCTGTTTTTATTTATATAACCTGACAGCAGTCAATTTTGTTACCATTTCGTTTTTCACCCAAACCAGTTAATTCATAGCAAGTATATTATAAATTTATTGCTACAATCGATTCAATAGTTTTAGTATAAATACTAATGCTCATTTTCGTAACTTCAATTAGATTTGTTTTAGACAAAATTAGACTATAAAGTGTTCAAGTTTGGTTTGTTTGAACAGACTTCAATAATGAAATGATTTATTTATTTATTTATTGATAACTGAAAACATTACTTAAAAGTTGAGGATTCTCTGTTGTATTTGTCAAATGCATGTGTTGCTTCATCTAAACATTCATAAACAAATTTATGGAAAAATCAATATTTTTGGTCATAATCTAGTTGTCTTTGAGTATTAGGAGAAATACAATTGAATTAGTGAATAGTTTGGGAATCGATCCATTGCTTTGTGTCAATCAATAATATTGTTCTACTTAGTTGAAGCGCACAATCATTAGTTTTAGAGAATTGGGAGACAACTGCAAATTTTCTAATATATCATCAAAAAATAGATTTAATTTAATTTGTAGAAATAAAACTCAAATTTATAAGCTACCATCTAAACTGTGTTAAAAGTGTTATTTTGTTTGTTGAAGATAAAATGCTCAGTTATTTATAATTTAATTTAGAGTTAATCAGAATTAAGTGCGAACTAAGTGTGAATCGCTTTGAAGTGTATTAATAAGTACCTTAATTACAGTTGATGATCAGGCAGCTTAATGAGTATATTTTTTAAAGAGGTCTGACAACAAATTAACTTAGATCATTAATAAGTCTTATTTGTGAATAACATGAATGCTAAAGCGTATAAATCGTTTTTAACTTCATAGAACCAATCGACAAAACGTAAATATTTACTCATTTATTACGAACAAATCACCGCAAATTAGTTCTAATGAGATCAGAAGCCTAGTTATTAGTAATATTGACACTGGTTTCGTGTGTATTTAAAATACTATTAAGCGTTGACGGAGAATAATTGCTGCTCCCATTTGTTATATGGAGAGAATTGAGGTATATTAAGGTATATTAGGGTATATTAAGATAGCAATTATCTTATTTATTAGGACAGTCAACCTTAAATCACTTTTCCATTGACTATAAATACCTAACCTTCTTATTTATTTGATCGATCTAGCTATATAATTAAATATCACTCATCAATATTAGTCATGCATATCACTTCTTTCCTATATAGAAAATTCTTCATAAATTCATATTAGATTCTGGAGTCATATGCATTGATAAATCTGAAATAATATCAATTTTAATGCTCGACTTATTGTGTTATTTAGAAAATAAATTTTCTTACAGACTGCATATATTTGAATATTGATAAAGAGTAAATAGATAGCATCAAATCTATTATTTTATTTTATTGTTTTGCTGAAAAAGAGATCTTATTGTATAAAACATATCAAATATCATAGAATATTCTTATATAAATTTTTCAGTTATCCTAATGCATTATATGTAAGGAATGTTTTATGGCTCAAATACGAGATGAGCATAAAGTTATGGGGAATTTGGGCAAAAATTATTGGCCAGCTATTAATCTTAGTCTTTGTTGAACGCATATCGTGGAAGCGATCGTCGCATATCTTTGATCATATGCCAAATGGAAAGTACTTTAACAAAAATTTTGATAAGACATCAGTTTAAGAATGTAAAAGAGGTCATATAAATAAAGTTTTGCACAACTGATTCTTAACCGTAATTTCATCTTTATATAAAGCTGTCTCTCCATTCTTATTCATATTTACTTATGAGTTAGCTCTTAATAGCTCTTAAATCTAGAAAAGCTCTCATTTATCAAAGCTCTTAAAATTTAGATTAATTTCTAGATTTCAATTATTATAATATTTATTTGTTTTGCATTAAGTATCTGATGACACAATTCGTTGACAATCAAGTTTTAAGGGATAGAAATTTCTTGGAAAACTTTCGTTTATTGATAATGTAGTCTAATTTGTTAGATAAAAACCATTACAATATGTTTTCGAATTTTATGATATATGTGTCAATGACAGTGATTTTCTAGTGCTTTACACAAGAGCCAAATGAGCACAATTAAGAATGCAAAGCACAGTTTGCTGGTTACGATCTTGCTTAATGTGTGATAATTCTATTGACGATTATGGGTTACTCTATACTATACAATGCAGTAATGAGTAGAAAATGTGGTGTCTAGTAAACTCACACCATACCATTACAACTAATACCAACTCTTTCTGTTTATATGTTTTAAAGTGTCTCTTCTATCTTTCATCTATTTCTATGCTAACATCTAAGTGTGCTTAAAACAAGTGATTTAATTGACTAAACAAAGTTTAAAAGACAATATATTTAAGCTTTAAATTATAGTAAATATGGTGAATAACTTTTAATACTGATTAATAGCTTTTCTTCAAATAGTTAACAGTTTTGTTTGATAATAATAATAATAATTTATTAGTTAAGTTATATCTGCCTGAAAACTAAAGTACGATAATTATTGAATAGTCTATTTAGTGGCTTATGTAGAACAGAATAACTGATTTTCAAAATCCACTTATGTTTCATTGTTGACATTGTTGTGCGTTAAATTAGCTTTGTTTTTATGTTAAATTCGCTTAATCGATGATGAACCAAAAGTTTTTCAAAATTCACTCTTCAAATCCAATTTAAAAGACTATAATTGAAGTTGAAACTAGATTTTCTTGTTTGGTTCACTTTATTTAAGATGTGGAAACTGATGAAAATATGTTTTTGTTTAGACGCAATTTTCTAAGAATTTCAATCTACGGTTGAATTCAGTTTGATTTGAAGGATTTAACCTGAAGCCTAAAAGTTTAACGATTAATGATAGGAGTGGGAGAAAATAGTAAACAGAAGACTTAAGCTTTTGAAATGTCAATCCTCTGAAAATCAATCAAAAGGCATTAGTCTAGAAGACTTGAATTTAGTTGTTTGAAGATTGTTTCATAAACAATCCTATATATAACTAACGCACTACTAAAAACGTTTACAACATCTAGACTAATTGAACGCAAGCCATAAAAGTTGAATGGGTTTTAAACTTGATATACAAATTAATGCCGTACTTTGTTTATATAATTAATGTTTACTTTCAAAGCAACTGGTAATCGTTCTATTGACACATTAAGTTTGATTAGTTTACAAGAGTAGCCAAAATGACGATTTTGTTATTTTTGCACACATCGGTTCAAGCAATTTATAAAATGCGTAATTTAGAGCACAAAAACTCATTTCAGGCATAAATATTTATTTTAGAGTTTTGCGGAATTTTCAGAATCAGGTTCAGAGAACCGAATTATAAATTAAGTCTAGAACTTATTGAGTAACTGCAAAGAGCAATAACAATCTTATGAATCAAAATAAGTTGAATTTATGTTATTTGATGTTTTAGTCATTTCTATTGAGGACAAGTTTGCAAAGTTTGCAAAGTTTGCAAAAGTTTAGCTAAAGTTTAACTAATGTTTAGCTAAGATTTAAGAAAGATGATTAATTAGTTTAGCGTAAGTTTTTTTTAAGAGACAAAAGGATGAGATGAGAATAATTATTTGACAGCAGAATGAACTAGAAAAGTTGATCACGTTGTACCAGACGCATTTTTTGTAACACTCATAATATACATAATGTCTAATAAGAATATAAAAAAGGGATGTTTGTAAAATAGGACAAATACGGAATAATAAGACAGAATAAGAATAATAAAGAATAAAAATCACTATCTTGTCTAGTCATAGCTATTTATCTATTTAATTGGTTTAGTCTTGGCAATCTAATGCTGTCTGATTACTGATTCCTATCTGATTGATAGTAGACAGCATTTCATAACCTAATCTATAACTTAACATATAGCTTAATGTAATTATTCTATGAATGAAACAGATAAAATAATCAATTAAATATAAATTAAAAATTCATAATTAGAAGTGACAACACTCAAATGCAATAGCCTATAAGAGTGATTAAGTAAATGTTAAGTAGTATTTAACGCGTGGGTAAGCATTAGAATGTTGCGTCAGATCTGACTTATAGGTAAAACAAGTTTAGTATATTTAAGGGTAGCTTTACGGTAGTCTTAAGCATGCCCGCATCGGTAGTACATCTTCTCCAATCTGCAGTCACGGACCATTTAATCCGGAATTGTGACCTAACAAACCATCACCGAAGGCTAACTACAGTTTGGGTCTCTTGAGCTGAGAATTTAAAATAATGTTCATTTTGAACCGCTGTCTTATTTCTGTTTAATGTTTGCTATATTTTCTCTTAAGTGATTACATGTGAACTATTGGCTAAAGTTTAACAAAAACTAAATGTATGATAAAGTTTAAGGAACTTGGAAGATTACATTGTGTTTCTATTTATATAATGTGTTTATATACAGCTATGTCTCTCTAATATTAAGTTAAGTGGTTTTAGAAAAGAGTAAAAAATCGAGTCTTTCACTAAAAGCCATTTAACTACATGTTTCAGTTACAGAGACTTGACTGTATTATTCTGTTACTCAAAACGATTTATTTGAAATCGAATTTATGGGATTGCAAGTAAAAAGAGTTGGACTCAACAGAAACTAGCATAAGATTTGATCAGTAAAATAATTAGAGTCATAAGTTAGTTGCGAAAGTTTTCAACTATATAAGAGCTAAGTTGAGTTGAGTTGAGTTAGAGCTAGAGTCAGAGTTAAAGTTGGAGTTGGAGTTGTAGTTAGTTTTTTATCTTAGTCTCTTCTAAGAATAGACATAACTTTGATTACCGCCATCTCAGTTTTATTAATATGTTCTCATTGTGTTCAAGTCATTATGTGATACAGTAGTTGAAAAGAAAAATAAGTAAAATTCATGAATTCATTCTAAAGAGTAATTTATGTCCTTAGTTTTTGCTCACTTGTTTACTTGCTTTTCATATCTTTAGTACCAATTTGATCTCTATCTAAAAACAAATTTTTTGATCTCTATCTGAAGAACAAATTTTCGTCTCATTAAGTCAAAAAATGATTGCTTCGCTTTTTTAAAGCCGATTTATTCCTCAAATTTAACTTAGTTCCTGACTATTCCGGACTAGGCTGAAGATGAATACGTTTTTTTATTCTATTTAAGATGAATATTAAATATATAGACTGAAAATCTCTTATCGACTTGTTAAACGTAGCAATATATCTGTATTTCTTTGAACTAATGGTTGATAGTATTTGAACTGAACTATTTGGAGAATGAAATAAAGAATAACTGCTATAAATAAGGTTGTCAAAGTGTGTCTTTTCTAGCATTGTGTGACTAGAGTCTTTGGTCTTGTATAATACATCAAGGTTATAGATACTAAACTATCGTTATTCTTTACAATTAACTATATATATAATTATATTTCACTCCTCTCTCTCTCTCTCTCTCTCTCTCTCTCTCTCTCTCTCTCTCTCTCTCTCTCTCTCTCTGATTTACTGACTCACTGACTACATCACTGTTAGGTTATTTTATTCTTGAAATGAATAAAACTGAAATGAACATTGTTGAATGAAATTGGCTGTCTGATTCTATTAAACTTATAAGGTTTAGTTGAAATTTAGTTGTACCAGAGTTATTATTATTTTGCTTACAAGTATTTACTATTATGCAAGTTTATAGTGCACTAGTGGTCAATATGAATTTATATATTTCATTCATAATAAGTACAATGTCTTACTGTAGATTAACATTACAGTTGTAAGAATTGAATTATTATGTCCAAAGTGTAATATCAATAAGTTTATTTGGTCTGAACTGATTCGATGTCTCAATAATATAAGAAAACTATGAATTGGTTGGTTTGCCGACAGAAAAATGTATGAGACTCTATTTACTAATAGTATTTTTTGTGAAACATATATACTCGAGCTATCATTTATTTATGAGTTATTGCAACAACATTCAGTTGTAATACTTTTGGTTGTTTAATGGAATGTGAATTCTATAGAAATTGATGGAAAATAATATAAAAAACAACATTTGACGCTTGTTTAATCAAATAAATGTTAATCGATATAATGTGCTCATCTATCAATTCTTAGCAGTATCCTAAATTTTCATTACTTTGCCCTCATCAAAACTAATACCACTCATATTTGATTCTGAATAAACAATTCTCTTCATCGATCGTCGTATCTCTCACGCAGTTTTGCACCATTTTTATGTCTAAAGTCATGTTCTATTACGCGAATGAATATTTGTATGAGAGAGAGAGAGAGAGAGAGAGAGAGAGAGAGAGAGAGAGAGAGAGAGAGAGAGAGAGAGAGAGAGAGATTCATCTTGCGTCATCTGTCCACTAGCGTTCATACAAACTTTGAGTAACTTTAAAGTATTAAAATTATTTTTACCTTTTGGATATAGTAATAATCGGTGCCCTCTCAACGGCAGTCACACTATTCCTCTCTCCAGTGATAATCGCGATTTGTCGACGAAAAAGCATTCGATTAATTGCAATATTAGGAGGTTTAGTGACTGCTCTCGGATGCCTTTTTACCTCATTTGCCACGCAATTCCATCAACTATTTGTCAGCTATGGTGTAATTGTAGGCATTGGTGTCTCAATGACTCGCGACACGGCTGTGATAATGATTGGACAATATTTTAAAAAAAGAAGAGAATTTGTAGAAATTATTGTGATCGGAACAACAGGTCTTGGAATAGCTTTCATGCCTTTATTTCTCTCATTTTGCATTAGGTAATTAGGATCTCAAAACGTCTACCACTAAATAATTTATCAAATCTATAAGAAAACTAAACCCAATATATTTTTATGTCAGTTTTTCTGGTCTTTATAAGAATTTGACAGAAAAATTGATGGATTTTAGAAGTAAAAGCAAAACTAATAAATAAATTTTAAAATCCTATATTAGATCCAAGAATTGGCGTTTCGGTTTTCAATCATTAGCATTGATAACATTTATAACATTTTTTCTGGCTGTACTCTATCGTCCGGCATCTTTATATCACCCACAAAGAAGAGCAATACTGCATTTGAAAAGTTTGCAGAAGCGATCACGAATGAAAGATCACTTGAAAGTTCAAACGTCAACAGAAAGACAAGCATCGAAACAAGCATCAAACGCAAGTTCACAAGTGGGGGCAGCTATAGAGAAGCCACCATACTTTGACTTCTCAGTTCTTAAATCTAGAACCATCCAGATTCTTATTTGTGGTACTTGCATCTCAGCTTTTGGAACTGCTACACCGCTTTTATTAATGGTTAGCTTTGCAGATTATAAATCACAATTTTTCTTAGCTCTTTATGTATTTAAGCTATCTGAAAAATTTAATTGCTTCATAGCTTCTGGTAAATTGTCCCGAAGACAACTGCCTTAAACCTTGCTTTCTTCTCTTAATAGACTTTCGTGCCTACAGATATCTCTGCTTCATGATCATAAATAAGTTTAATTCTCTTAAATCGTAACAAACTTTAATAATATTTTTTGACATTTTATAAATTAAAAGATATGGAGTTTATTAACATATTTCTAAGAAATACTATTGATTTGAATAGTAATTTAGCATGATTCAAGAAATTGAACATATATATGATCAACTAAATTATAAAATAGAGATATTTGTTGTATCAGACAGTTTGGATCAAGTTAGGTTAGGGCAAGAAACCAAAGTTTAGCACAATTTACTTCAACACAGTTGTCTTTAGGATAGTTTTTCTTTGGAGAGATTGACAGATACCATACACGAAAGAGTAAGGGATCTATAAAATAGATTCTTATGAAATGTATCTTCAATTTAAAGGTACAACAGGGAACAGTTGAAGGTATAGAACACTCCTCACTGATGACACTACAAGCATTCATGGGATTAGGAATGGTATTGGGCACGTGTGCAATCGGTGTGATTATAGTGAAAAATTCAGTTGAATGTATGATTGCCAGGCAATATCTATGTCAAGCATCTTGTTTTATGTTGAGCGCAACT
The DNA here is from genome assembly GCA_018873245.2 of Archegozetes longisetosus. Taxonomy (NCBI): domain Eukaryota; kingdom Metazoa; phylum Arthropoda; class Arachnida; order Sarcoptiformes; family Trhypochthoniidae; genus Archegozetes; species Archegozetes longisetosus. Next base: position 3,831,444 of record JAEMBT020000008.1, read on the forward strand.
CTATTAGCATTTACAGCACTTGACGATTATTCTGGATATATGTTATTTGTCTGGATTTATGGATTCTTTTATGGAGGCTATCAGTACTCACTTAAAATGTTCATCTATGAGAAAGTTAGAGCTAGAAATTTCAATAGAGCCTGGGGCTATGTCCAATGTTGTCAATCCATTCCCATTTTGGTTGGAGTTCCCATTTCAGGTATTTTGTCTTATCTTTTAGTAAAACTTCTATTACTCTATCTTATTATTCATTTGTAAGCTATCCGTTTATCTTCATTTTCATGTTATTTCAGCTTTAATTCAATATAAATATTTATCATTACTTTAGGATTTAAGTAGTTTACGTACAGTCAAATTCAAAAAGGCTTTAATTGAGTTCTTAGTAAAAGAAATAAATAGAAGATAATCGTCATACCTGTGAAAACATAGCTTCTTGTCAAACATACTGTAGATTTTAAACATGCGTGAATAATGTTTTTAAACTATGCTTTAATCTTATGATAAAGTCAACTGAAATAACATCATTAAAATGTTATCCAAATCAATGGTTTTCACCTTTGGTAGTTTAATGATCTAAATGAAATTTCAAAATAAGAATTAACCCAGGACAGTGTTCATAATTTCGAAGAGATAAAAGATTTTGTTTGTGCAAATAATTTTCATTAATTATGATTATAAAACAATTGAAAATATGCTCATATCTGATGTGAAATAATTGAACACTATATTGAATTGGACTGTATTTTGAGAGGATTTTTTTCTCCACTAGTTAATCCCTGAATTTGTGAAATTTTTATGGTGATGAGCTCTAAAGCCAACATTGAGATTTAGTTTAGTTTCAAATTGAATGACTTAAGCTTTAGCTCTTGTTTACACGACTCAGTTTAAGCTAATGTGAATTTTCACTTATGGCAATAACATGAAAATCGATATCTAACGCAAAAAAACAAGTTACAGAGATGTCATAATAAAATGTCTTTACTTATGTGTTAGTGAAAAGATTTAGTAAAGAAATTGCTAATTCTATTGCTATAACATTTTTACGAGGATTATATTTCTTTAAGACAGTAAACTGTAAGCATTTAGTTCATAAATTGTTCTCAACTCAATATGATTAAAAAGGATCCAAAGTGATTTAGTATCTCTTTTAACAGCATTCCTTAATGAACATTTTGGAGATCGCATTGGTTATTATCTGTCATCTGCATGTATAGCATTTGGTTCGCTTATACTCTTCTTCATCGACGCCCATAAGAAACGTATAGCCAAAAAGCGTAAAATAAGCAGTGTTAGCGGTACAGGACTTGGAACTGACACATCTCGAAGATGTTCACACGACCCAACACTAAATCTACACCAATACATGCAGTCACTTGGAAGAAGTTGCGACTCAATGTCTGACATAAATCGAATGAGTAACACGTCAAGATTGCAGGACAACAGCAATTATGGCTCATTGGCAGCAAAGCATTTAGAGCTGATGCGAAATGCAAGAGCTCGATCTAACTCAATATTTAGCTCAACTGTTGGCGGTCCGATCAATGCAGAATTGACTTGTATTTCAGAAGAGATAGTCTTAGATAACCTCATTGATGAATCCATTCTGAATGATTGCATTACTTCTTGCAATAAAGAAGAAAAGTATTTGATGTACAGTGAATTCGAGAATAATTTGAATGTATCGGAAGAAGCAGCAAATATAATCAAAAGAAGAAAAGATGAACCCTGCTTTGGTAACACGGCTGTAGTTGAGTTTCACGAAGCCAACTGTCCGATGGCTAAAATGATAGCAGATAATAAAAAGGTGGCTTCAAATCCATTGCAAAATAACAGTTTGACAGCGAAACAGAGAAGAACATCATTTGCTGGAATCGCGCCCGACGTGTCATCTGGTGTCATGCCTCTGACTATATATGAAAAGCAAACTAATGCTCAAGTTGAACAATGCCCTAATTGTGGAGATCGACTGATGGGTGCCTCCACCTTCCAAGATGATCGTATTACTGAAGAAGAAGAAGTCGATCAGAATAGTATTGACAGCTGTGATAAAGCTCAATAGACACCTAACCTAACCTGACTTAGCCCAACCCAACCTAGCCCGATCTAACCTAACTCAATCTAACTTAGTGAATACTCTGTTGATTTGAAGCAAGCCACTAGAGTCTTTACTCAAAATTAAGTTTACTGTATACTACATGAAGGGTTGTTTAAGTATGTTTCTCAAACAAATTATTGTAATAATCAATTTTTGATAGTGACAAACGAAATTTGTGTCCAGTTTTATGAAAGCTATTAAGTTTCTAGCTTTTAGCACATTATTGAAATTAACAGTTTTAAAGAAAGAACCAAACGTTTATTGAGACCCTACCAGAATATTGTTGTTGATGTCCAACACGCAGCTTTTGTAAATTTAATAAGATATTTAGCAGGAAAATTACATTTAGTTGGTTTTACCATTTCATTATTAAAGATTGCACTAACATAACATAACTTTATGAGCGCTATTGAGTCAACAAACTCAAAATCAATAATCATTAGGACCTCAAAACCAATATTAACAAAGTTTTTAGTCATTAGCTGTTATGTAAACCGAGAGATCAGCTACAAACTGATTAGTGGTTTGCATTCTGTGATCTTCGTTTGATTGGCATAGATTTGCTAATACAGTAATATCTCGATATAGTGAATGAGTTGGTCTAGTTTCGACATAATTGATTATACTAGTTTTGACAATAAAACCTCATTATAGTGAGCGTAAATTATCGGTGCTCAGCAGTTCACTATATCGAGGTACTACTGTACCAACTTTTGTAAAGCATAAATCTTTTTAATATAAAATTTTGTAAGAGAGATAGCTATTGATAGAGATTTAATTTGAGAAGAAAGTGAAATATGGTATTTGAATTAAGCCAAAGAGAATCTATAAACTATTAATAAAAATTTATAAATAATCTGTATAACATTTTTCATCCTAGCAAAAAAATCATGGATATAGTTCGGTTTGTGGTTGTGTATGATTTGGGTATTGGGAAGTAGTATCGTTACTATTCAACGTTATCCTGTGCCTATCACTCTACGCGCACCATTCTCCTTGCTTAACATAACCTAACTTAACTAAATGGGCATTCCACTGAGGTGTGATCTACGGACCACTTCTATACACTGAGGTGTGATCTACACACTTCTATAAATAAAATATTTTATTTAAAAAACTAATATAAAACAATTTAAGTTTTTAAATATTAAATAAATACAGATTGAATATCACGTAAAAGAGATATAAATAGATCCTGTTTTGAATTGATTGAGCGCCACCAGATCTCCTTCAGGTGTCTCGGCAACATCTCAGGGGTAGTGCCGTGCATTTTCCGAAGTATCTTCATTTTAAGATGCGACCAAAGCGACTCGATGGTTTGAGTATTAGCACCAGTACTCGGATCCACAAAGAAATGCTGATGATTAACCGTTTGGTGTTGATAACTATGCTGGTTAATAGTCCTGTAAGCACTCCATTCGTCAGAGATGATGAGACTATTGGGAGCGACTTCAGATTGGATAATTGGCAGAAGCGTATCCTTATCCCGCTTCTCGACCACAAAATACCGGCGCTCAAGGACTTCTTGTCCGCAGACGAGGTGTCTTAAACATAGGCCGAAAACCCAGGGACCAGATATTCGCCTTCCATAGTTACGGTTGCTATTGATGTCTTCAGCTTCTGGATCGTCAACTGGCAACTCTTCATCAGCTCTCAAATTTCCTCGCAATAAACGTCCGCGATTGGCCTTACGTTTGCCCCTAAGAAGAGATTCGTCGATTTCAACACGATGACCAGATCCACCAAAAGGTTGACGGCGCTCAAAAATTTGGACGCATACATCGCGGCAAAGATTAAACCAGTCGCAAACTGCCTGATTGCATCGACCAGTTAGCGCTTCAACGGTTACCAGTGGAATCTCCATGACCCAATAATAACAAAGTTCCAAGATTTGGCCTAGCGAAAGATTGCTATGGCAGCGGCCATTTAAATCGGTGTAGGTGAAAATGCGTTGGTCTTCCTGATGGACTGAAATGTCTGGCAACCTCTTCTAGTGCAACGCAATGTTGTATATTCCCGAACTGTTCCATCGCGAAGATTCTTACGGCGAATAACTTGAGCTGTGGTTGAGCCACATTTGGTGCAAACCGGAAGATTACCCTCATGAGGCAAAAGATGATGCTGCTGAAGGAAAGAAACACATGCTTCTTCGGTGGCAATAATTGCATATAATTCTAAGGCTCTCATTATTGTGAGTAACCAACGCAATTATCGGACTGAGATACATCTTTCAGTTTACAGGACTATTTATACTGTTTTACACGTGTTATTACTAATTTCTAGAAAGCTTACAAAAGTGCAAAATCAAATCAGTTATAATATTGAACTACACGTGTATATTGCAAATGGTCATCTTCCAAAGTTTTTATTAATACAGAAATTGCCCTATGACTTAGTTTTAGTGAGACAAGTTCTAGTTGTAGATCACTCTTACTTGTAGATCACACCTCAGTGGAATGCCACTAAATGTATTACCAATACCACTGTTAAAAGTTAAATAGAGTTGGATTAGGTAAGAGGATCGACGTGTAGCGCGCTAGGTATAGACGAACATGTGGTAGTAGCGACATGACTCCCTAGAACCTAAACCTTACGTGAAACGTAAACTGAACCGTAACCAAATTTATAATGAATTGTTCAACAGAACCAATAATTGATAAAATGTTATTTCAATTTATAACTTAGTATTGAACTATTAAGTAATGAAAATGTATATTAAGTTAATCAATCAAATTTGGTAATTGAGTAAAACGTTGGCACTGTTTTGATTTTTTATATGTAATAAAAGTAACACTTTGTAATCATTGAGTTTATGATTTGAAATGTTTTCTTTTGTTTGAGTTGTATGGAAACACATGAACTGAGTCATTGAATCTAATACAGACCATATGAAAGTTGATCGTACATGATCATACTTCTAAGTTGAAAATGAAAACTTCCATATAAGAAACCTGAATGTGTTTGATGGAAGAAACGAAAATTTCGCAAAACTTCAATCTAGATTTCAGTAGTTATGAACTTCGTTTACTGCTATTGTCTTATTTAAAGAAACAAAAGTTCAAATGCTCTACGAAATTACTGGCAATTTTCGTAACATTTCAACTGTAAGTATTAATGAGAACTAATAATTATAAGTATAAGGCAATGATTAAGGACTAAACTTTTAGGCATAATTGTAGTGAGGAGTAGAAAGGTGTCTATAATGATTAATAGGTTAGTAGATTAACACATGTCACGTTAGGTTTGTCTCTATGATGTATGTGATTGATGAGACTTGATTTTTGGAAATAATAGTTTTTAAGCGTTTAATTCAAGTACTTCTAATTAGACGTTTGTCTCGTCAAAAATAACTTATTTATCTCACTTTTATGCAAGCTTATTTATCTCACTTTTATACAAACTTATTTTAAATTGAGCTCAACTTTTTAATTATAAATAAGTGTGATTTTCTCCCAATCTTTTTCTTCTTATTTGTCATATCTTCCACTTCGAAAGAATGGTATTTGCAGATTGTAGCGACTCAAACGATCCTCGTATGACGAAGGCGAAATCAGTGGAAAGTGTGGTTTCAGATAATTGTGCTTTGAGTCCAATCTCTTCATTCCCGAATAATTGTTCACACATCGAAGTACTCAAATTGCCGTTTAGTGCCACTTACGACCAAATGAAAACTATTTTCAGCAAATATGGTCCTCTCGCTAGAGTGGTCATGGATTACAGTAAGTGCTTTGATCTTGAACCTTAATTAGCCATTGATTTTGGTTTTTTCATTTACTTTCAAGGCTGTAAAGAGAGTTCACTTAACTGCTATTTGACTTTCGAAAACGAAGCCAACTCTGTGGAAGCTCTCATCGAAAATGAGCGTATCGTTGGCAGTAGTGAAATAATTGTTCGCAAATATACCGAAAGTGATACCAAGAAGGGTAATAAGAGGTTGAGAACTGACGAAAATGCGCATTGCGCTACCGCTGCTCAATTATCCGATGAATGGGGTTCTGACAATCAGTCCAATAATGCGTCAGACACTTGGGCTCAATCCAACGGTTACAATAACGGAGGTTCAAGAGGAAAAAGGGGTAGTCGACGTGGTGGTAGCAGCAGTCGTGGATGTTTCAAGTGTGGTAAAAACGGGCACATGTCACGTGAGTGTTCAAAGTCTGGAAATGGTGGATCGGCAACAAGCGGCTCAAGAGCTTGTTTTAGCTGTGGAGAAAAGGGTCACATGTCTCGCGATTGTCCTAAAGGTGGTGGAAGAGCTTGTTTTAATTGTGGCCAAGAAGGACATATATCAAGAGAGTGTTCGAAGTCTAGAGGCAGACGAGGACGTGGAGATCGTGGTCGTGGCAGATCTAATGATAGAAGTGCCAGCTCTTCAACTAAAGAGACAGAATCTGAGTCAGCCATTTGGTAGACATCTCATCCATATATCATCAGAGGATATCAAAAATAGTTTTAATTTTACAGTTTATAAAGTTTAATATATCATGTTTTATCGTTTCATTTGTGAGAATAAATGTTTGAAATTTTATTCTGATTTTGAAGGTCTTCAACAATATTTCGCTCATTTAAATTGGTTGCATCTATTTGAGCTTGCGGATCAACTTGTTGTCCAACTCGTCCAACTTGTAGAAAATAAAGACTTTAGAGTAAAGTTTTAGGGGTTCAATGAATATTTGATTTCAGAAACTCTTATCTGACTAGAAATCAGTTTTACATAACTACTTCTAGTGCTTATTAATGAGCTTTTGGTTAATAAAGGAGCGTTTTTTATTCATTTCATTGTAAGTCTTGAGCTTGAAGCCATAATCTTAAGGTTAAGACAAGGTGTGGCATAGATCGATTACATAGATCGATTAAAGACATTACATTATTTTTTGAAGGCAACAGAAACCAAATTAATAGGTGATCATTATTTGATAATTGTTTGTATTATGTCAATTCTAATAACTAATATTAAACTGATGTTAACAAAGGTCTAACTGGTATAAACTGAACTTCAGTATAAGCAACTAGTCCTGCTTAACCTTTGGTAACGCTTTCAATTTGTCAAACACTTTAAGTAATCTATTTTTAATATTAATTTCTATTTCATAATATTTATTTTTATTCGCATCTTGCTTGAGAAATACCAGTTTGAGTTCCGCTTTCATAAATTATTTACTAATTGTCTGATGTTGCGCTCAGTAATTGATTGAATATCTTTCGCAAGTTGTCAATCAAATCGCAACTAATAATAACTTACAAATGACTTCACTATTGATTAGTTTGTTAAAAATAGTGAATAGTTTGAAAGTTTGAATTGAGGTTGCAATTAGTTTCGCGATGTTTACCACTGGTTTTATCAAAGCAATCATCTAAACTGATATACACAATAGAATTTGAGTTAAATCTATTGACGTTCAATGAGGTACTGCATAGTTCGATGTATTGCATAGCTTGAAGTATGTATTAAATACACAATGTGTTAGTTTATGGCTTCGAGTATCAAAATCTCAGCTATTGGTTGAACTCAACTATAAATAATTGATAAACTGAATTGAGATGAAGATGAAAATGAGCTTATTTTTGGTTATAAGTAAATAAATGAGAGGTTGCTTCTTGATAGTTAGGTGGAGGTGTGTGTTCGTCGTAAGGTGGTGGACTTTCGTCCGTCACTTGTAATGGTCTTATTTCTTGAAAATTACGCATCTCTATACTCCGGTTTACTGACTGCAATACCCTTATTGCCATCAGGTGTTCTTCGCACCGATCATGAGCGTTACGCCATTCAATACTTTGAACAAAATTTAGGTTTAGTTTGCGAGCTTAATAATTTTGAACTAAAATGTTGACTTACGATCTTTTGCTTTCCTGACGACAAGCATACATAGTGGCCAACATTAACAATATAACTCCAACCACTATAATACAAGTGACGATATAATGGATTTTTCTAATTCTTTCTGAAGTTGAAAATAGTTATTCAGTTAAGTTGTTAATTGAAAAGATGACTGGCGTCAGTTTGACTCACTTATTCCATTGCATTGATTAATTTGACAAATTTGAATGTTATTAATGCAGGCAATGTTATCGCACATATTTGTAATATCTATTGATAAGAGAAGTGAAATTATCATTTATGCTAAACTCGATTGAATATTCCGAACCAGTAGTGTTTTCGTTGGGTTGTTGTGTGTTTTCCTTGTAATCCTGTACTATAGAAGTATTGAACCACTTTGTAAACAATTGATTAGATGTTAAATTAGTTTGAGATAGTGTCAAATTTTCATTATGATTACTACTATTCACTTGACCACTAGTTAATTGAAAATACACACAACTCATCAAACATAATAAATAAGATATGATTGAATGCGGCATAATTTGTGTTTTTCACCAATTCATGTCTATTAAGAAAGTTAACAAAACTAAATGATGGACAACATTAGAATGAGTAATAACAAAACATGTTTTGCGTATTACTTTAGAAGTAACCAAATATTTGAGATTGTGCTATCACTTGGCAACTAATGATAACACTTATGAGTCTAACTACTTATTAGTCTAACTGCTTATTAGTATTACCCTTTATTAATCTAACTACTTGTTTAGTTGTAAAGATTCTTCTCAAACATGAGCCCTCAAATGATACATGAATCTATCTCTTATTCAAAGTCCGCTTTCCGATTTATAATTCAGATCTAGATTTGTTATCTAAACATGTTTTTGTTTATTTTTGCGCTTCTATTGCGTGCCGACAAATTCTATGAGCAATTTTAGATCCACCAGTTTCAATTGTCTTCCGAGGACCTAATTTGTTTCATCATTCAATATTCATTGGAATCAACTTTGCACACTCTCAATAAACAATCTTTCATGATTGTAGATCTTTGATCACCTCTTTGGACGTACCATGGACTTGAATTGTTTCTGAATTTCGCTGTAGTTTTTGGTCAACTAAATGATAGATTGTGAATATTTTCTGTGAAGAAACTGACTAAAATTGATATAAAGATCATATAAGTTTTGATGAGGGTCGCTAGTGTTTGCAGTGTGGTAAATTACAACTCACTCCTAAAATCTGATAATTTAAGAGATGTTTTTTAAAACTTTCTTCATAAATAGTCTACAGGATAAGCAAGACATTCATTTGAACGAAATATAACTCTAGGAAATAATTATATTTTTAAGTATAATTTAGTATCTAAATAATTAAATTCCTAAGATTGCTCTTGATTTTTTGATACAAAAGTTTATTATTGAAGGCCTGCATAGAATAGGATTTATTAGTTTGAAGTTGCAATTGATTGATTGGTTCAGGTTTTTTAAAATCATGATTCCACTCAATAAATTGGTTGAAATTATTATTCATTGACAACTAGCTATAAATCAGATGGTAATTATGATAAGCACATTTTAAGCTTAATATTTAGCGATTAGAAACTGAACTCAGGCTACAAACTTCTCGTAACTTTCTTCTCAATCATGTTAAAGTTGTAAGTTTTAGGTTTAGAACTAAAATAAAGATAATCATTAGATTTTTATCAAACAAAATATCGTACGCTCAGAAACTTAACAATCGTTGATGGCAACCAGAAGTGACATGTTGTCATGGTTTGCCTTTCATTAGACCATAAATATCTTAAGATATTCAGAAATTTATAAAATATCTAATACAGTGATCATAGTGAATTAAAAATCAAATTTGTCAACAAATTGACGCGTATCATAGGCAAGATGACATAACCGTGATCTTTCCTCGTTGCTGTCGCAGATTATCAAGCTTTCAACTGGATTTCATGACTCTAATGTGAAGATAGAGAAAGTAGGGAAAGCGTGACAAATGATAGAGTGATATTTAGGATAGAGTGATGTTTAGGATCGGTCATATTTAGGATTTGTGTCCTATTTATGCAAAACGTTATGACGAGAACAGGGAGATCACTGTCTCCATTATAGAATAGTAAGAGTCACATCAAATGTCATGCAATACATTTGCATTTTGGCTTAAAGCACGTCTTTTCAGCTAAACTATAAGCAAAAAACTGTATTTTTATGTTACAAATCACTTTATGTTATGATGCATTTTAAATTCCAGTCTCATTTCCTCCAAAAGCTATCACATTATACGCTCAAAGTTGTTATCAAAGGGCTTATATAAGGACTTATATAAGGACTTTCACTGACTTTGATGGAACCTAAAAATAAATTTATTGTTTTCTATTCCATTAACAAGAACTCCATTTATTTATCTTCAATTCATCACTAATGTATTGATAAATTGACTTCATGGCGTTTATTATTCATATCTTTTACTAACTAACCAGATTTGCTTTGGCCCAAATATTCATTAATCAAATCCTAATTTCATTACCAATGTTTCTGTTCAGTTCTTCTCATCTTGCATTCAATTTGAATACCACATAAATCAATGCATCAGAATCTCTGCTGATTTTCTTCATTAATATCTTATATACGAAAAATGTGTCTATGCTAGAAATGCACTAACACTTATTATTGTACTTTTAATGATAGTAATACTAATAATAACTTCACTACTCATTTCAAACCCTCTAATAATTTCTTTTCGCTTTCACTCCTTCATCATTTGTCGATTTTTGAATTTGTTTTACGCTATGAAAAACTTTTTTCTATCTAAACCAACTTTGAGAAATCAATTTCATTTGAGAAGACATTCAGCTTTTTAGATGTGAGGGAGTTTAATGCTTATGTTCACTTTAAAAGTTTTCAACATTTCAAGAGTTTCAACTATCGAGTTGAAATCTGTCACATCTGTCACAAATTTTATGGGTCTTAAGTTCACGACAGGATGTGAAAGACCTGTGAATGACTTGAACTTTTGTTTTTCTTATATACTCCATTCTTAGCTAATATTTATCAAAGCTATCACAAATAAGTTAACTCAATCTTGTTCGTAGGTATTTTAAGAGAAATTTAGTGGTTTTTCAAATTACCTAGTCTTTTATATGAAAGTAATTTACTGTCATTTTACGATCCACTCATTCAAAGTGTAGCGTCAAGTGTTAATAATAGCAAATTTATAAAGTAGTCAAAGTGAAGTTTTCAGTTCAGTTTTCAAATATGTATAAACAGAGGAAGCTTTGAAGGGAAGATATAAGTTATGCTTTGGATTTTGATAATATTAATGTGAAAATAGTTTGTCTTTGTTATCTTTAAATTAGATGTTATATTCGGAAGTAATTACCAGCGCTTCTCCCAAAAAAGCATTAGGTGCTCGAATTTAGGTATACCTGCCTCATGCTAATTACTAATACCTTCAGAAGAGATTCATGTTCTGGAGATCGTATTAATGACTACTTGATATCTTGATAGCCGAATCTGACAGTTGTTTTCAATGTATTGATTAAGTCGCTTTGATTTGTAATGCTTAGAGCTATCATTAAAGCTGGTTTTGTCAGTGCTTTCATCAAACAGCAAGATATTGACATTAATTAATGCGACTGTTATTTAAAACCATTTCTTAACTATAGGTTTCACATTTGAAGTATTCTTACAGTTAAACCTGCCTAACTTGAATATGCAGTTAAGTGGTTTTTATAAAACAGTATAACAATACCATAGAAAAACATGGCTTAATTATTATCGATTTTTAAAAACCACTTAACTACATGCGAATATGAGACAGACTTGACTATACTTTAATAATGGAATACTTATTTGTTAGCAAAACGAGTCTTGCATTATTAGAAATGCATACAAATTGACTTTAGAGTGCTATTGCGTGCTGTCTCTAACTCAAATAACAACAGACAGCACTTTACAGGACTGAACCGGCGAAATATGAAATGAAATATGAATTTATTGTATCACAATTCAGGTTAATTTATTGATGAATATGCAAAAACTAATTTTCATGAATTTTAAATCAAGTCTATCCGCTTTATGATAGAATGATTTATATTCGTTTATGCATTATGTAATACGAGCCTAACTATTATATCAAATAAATAGCTGAAAACCCAACACTCAACTATTATTTCTTCTTTAACTTTACGCCATTTCCCACTTCGAAGGGATGGCACCAGTTATGTGCTAAGAATGGATAGATTGAGAAGAAAAGCGAGAAAAGATGCGATAACTTAGAAGTTGGAAAAGCTATGCGCCTGAAGTGGTTTTTGCTTATGCAAAAACGAACAACTCAACCATTGATCAGATGTGCTCAACTAAGTATAGCCCAATTCACTGCTTCTGCTTCTCTTCCTCAAGCAGTCCAATCCCTTTCTAGTTTCTCATTTTAGTTGTCCACTTCTTTTATTAGTCTTCGAGACGTAGTTCTTGTTATAACTCTTTGTTTTCGACTATCAAAACACTATCGAAACAGCTTTGGTTGTCTTCTCATTAAAAGTAAGTATAAAAACTGAACTTCTTTTCTATTACTCGGTTCAAAACAACTGATTATATATTTTAAAAATACCAGATATCGAAATCCTTCTAATTTTTCTAATGTTTGATTTTAAATTTAATTTTTCAATCGATTGAAACTTCAAGGTTTCTAAAATTTGAATGTAAAGTACTTTTTAAGTTTGAGACTTAGCCAGATTTTTATGCAGAACTTTAGTTGAAAAAAACAAAAACTGAAAAAATGTAAAAACTGAAAATAATTGATTAGAGTTTATTAGTAAAGAAATACCAGTAATAAATTTCCATCGATCAAACTTTCATAACTTTACACTCGACTGAAATTGAATAGACGTTTTATGATGAAAATTGATAATCTGACCACAACAATTCTATTCTGTAGATTTGAAAGTTTTTTCTCTACTACTATTTCCACATATTTTTCTATTGAATACTCTGTTTTTCACTATTGACTATCGATTAGAGCGAATTATTGACCATATATGAAACCCAATTTTTGAAGTGACTTACTTTTGAAATTGCGATTCTCTATAGTTCACGTAAAATATAATATCTATTATCGGCTGCAGATATAAGAGATGGTGGTTTCCGAATAAATGATAATATAATGGATGTCAAAAGTGGTGTAGAGAGTAGTGCACAGAAATGTGAGCTGACATCTAATGTAACTCTTGATTCGGACAAAGAAATAGCTAATAATAGTGAGTGCGATAGAAGACGCTTTTACGAGAGAGAACACAATAATAAAGAAACGCTTGAAAACTACACGGAAGTAGTTCATAACCTCTCCTCTAATCACAGAAAGGCTTCTGCATTGTCTTCATCTCAATTTCATGCCAGATTTGCTGATAGTGAAGACGCGATTAATGAGGAAAACCAAATCGAAAGACCTAACTCAACAAAACTTAATGAGAAAATAGAATCAATGGTATCTCCAGAAAGACATCGTTTGAATAACCAGAAGTCAAATAACACAATCCCATCTTCGGTAGAGTACAAGACGTCAAAACTGCAGATGCACTACTATCCAGAAGGTGGGTATGGTTGGGTGGTAGTGTTTTGTGCCATGTTTTGTAATGTTATAACATCTGGACTTCAACTTTCGTTTGGAATCTTTTTGATGCATTTGATTAAACAACCTTTTGGTCGTGAAAAGTATATGTCTGCAGGTAAGTAAAGTTCGTATTTTTCACACACATTTCACACAAAAAGTCATGTTTAACCATTTCTAGGCAGACTAAGGCCTATAAGTTTTGCAATCAAGCTCACTACTTATAGCTTCAAACCTATACGTTTGAGTTTATTTCCTAATAATTTGAGTTCATTCTCCAATAATTTCTGCTTAAACTATCTCTCAGAGCAGCCTCAGTGGACGAAATCTGAGATAATCAATGTAATCAATTAAATTAATAGATGCCTAAATGTCACTATAAGTTACTCTTTATTTATTTTGAACTATCAGAAGGTTCCAATCAAAGCTAATAAAGAATTTTGAAATTGAAAAGCAGAAGATTTAAATTATCTAAGAAGTAGTTTATACAACTAGAGAAAAGTTGATGTTTATTATGAAACGAGCAAAAGTTTCGTTTTATAACGATAAGCTAACATAAAGTAAAATAAATTTTGAATAAAAAATTTCAATAATAAAAGGAAGCTTTTGTGTACAAATATGAGCCTCTATTTATATATATATATTTAGAGATATCATGGTAGAAAATATAAATCGAGTCAATTGCACATCGTTAGCATTAACACACTTTATGGATGCTTTATTGACTTTTTACTTAACATAGATTTTTAATGCGAGAAACTTTTCGATAATAGTTTTGGAACACAATAAGCATAAATAAAACTTTTGCCATTTACGCCAAAAGCTATATTGAGTTAATGTCCCTAAGTTTCTATTAATAATATCTGAAATTATGCTCCAACTCTCACCAACAGTAGGCAAACGCGTATTTGTTCGTCGAATGCTATTTCTTAGCGATAATTAAGGCGATAAAAGAAACAATTGCTGACAATTGAAAAGTTATTCAGAACCAATTTGATTACAAAACAACAGACATTTACCTCATTATTTTGCTGTAAATTGAAACATTTATTAATATTTTCCCTAACTATCGAGTCTATAATCGTATTTTTAAAAATCTTGAATTTAATTTTCTTTCCAATTGCATACCACAACAAGTTTGAGGAATATTTTATCAGTTCAGTGAAGAGTTGTTCTTAAGATGAACTCCATTTTCAAATGCGTTCAAGTATTAGCAATAGTTTGTAAAAAATTTAGAGATTTTCTTCATAAAACTTTAAATCTTGGGATAAATGTTTTGAGTTTAATTCAAATCGATTATTAAATATCGCTCAAGCCTGTTTTCAACTCAAGTTTGTGCCAACAAAATCGTGTTCAGTTCAGATTATTTGAGTTGAACTTTCATCTTATCGTTTGGCTAAATCCTCAAACAAATTAGTAAACTCACAATAAAGACTTGTTTTTTCGGAATGCTTCTATCTAATTAAGGGCATAAATTATTCGTAACATTTAATTAATGAGCTAAGATTTGAAGTTAGAGACTGACCAGTGAGTGATATTTTATGAGTAAGTCATAGTTTTATATGAATTAAACATGTATTGTGTGTATTTGTGCGCAACATGAGACGCGACCAAAGATAAACTGTTATCTTTGGCATTAACTACTAGTGAGTAATTGATTGTATCAAAACTATAATTTGTTCGTATAAATTATTTGGAGTCTAAACTGCTCCGAAAATTAGTTGACTCAATAAAAATCTATCACTTCGGTTTCAGTTACCATTTATTCTATTCCTATTTGATTCAAGTGTTTGAGCAATAAAAATAATTATACGTCACAATAAGAATTGATTAATGAAAATCCTGTCTCCATAAAAAAATAATTTAAATCTCCGACTAAAACTATAGTACAGCCGAACTCAAATAAGCGTTACAATCGATCGCCTACTAATATCATATCAGATGTGAGTTCATCTTAAGCTGTTTTAAAACAAAAGCTATTGAAAAATAATTTGCAAACGGTTTTTATCTCCATGAAGATATTAGCCCCAAGTTTTGTGTTGATTTTGCCCTTAATCTGTCATTTAGACCATTAGACTACTAAAAGCAAAGACCATTAATTTAGATAGCGTTTTAATGATTTTATTTCAGCTGACTTTATTATAAGGTCAAAAAATAATTTTAAAAACATTAGTTACACATATCTTTAAAATCTATGTTTTCACAAGCATGACAATTATCTGCTATTTACTTTAACTCAGAGGCTCAATTCAAAGACTTTTTGAATTTGTCTGTACAGTGTGTAATAGTTGTGTTAATCGATGTGATGCCTAACTATTAAGTTGCCGATTAGGAGAAGATGAGCTGATGTTTCGGTTATACTTTAAAGCTTTAAGAATTAACATACAGTAAACAAGATTTAATAATAAGCTTGGGCTGCATTTAACAGGATAGAAGAGAAGCAGCTTTTTTAAATGCTAATGCATTATCTTTGAAACCGCACTGCTTTTCTCAATCGTGCAAATGCTAATAATAGCAGAACTGATTCTATTTCTTCAGGAAAAATATTTCTACGATTCAAAGAAGCTATTTCTGAGAATATATTTCTGTGAATATATTTCTTAGAACATATTTTCTCTATCTATTCAAATATTCATATACTTAACTGAATTTCATAATCACAATCTCCTCAAAGCATTTGATATACATTCTTACAGACAAACATGTATCTCATTTGTTCTAACATTTATTTATTTCAGTTTTAGCATTTCGACTGAAAACAACTTATTTAATAGATGAGTTGAAATTAATGATCGCATTATTGTGTGCTTTCTATGCTTAACTATGTTTTGTACGCCTGTTTGCTATTTATCTGAAGTGTTCACCTTTAACTTAATATATAACTAGAATATGAAACACATAGTGAGTTAAGAAATAAACGTACGGAACTGAGAAGCATGTTTTCATAACATTTATATGTGTAATGGTCCCACATATTAATCGTTATATTATCATAATTGTAGCCAATAGAGACAGGATTGCAATTTATACTTTCATAAAGTAGTTGGTATTTTTCAAATTGAACTCTACATTTTTTAGTTATCTTGCCTTAAAAGCAAACTTAATTGAAGAGAACTGAAGTCGTAAAAACTTATAACGCACTTAACTCCCTAATGGTTTGATCGAAATATGAAGTATAAATTCGTTATTTACTGAAAATATCACTAAATATTCATTCAGATAAGTCTGGTTAGAATCGATTTTTGGCACATTCGGGTTAATGCTCTAAAATAAATCGAATGAAACAAAAGTAGGACTCAAT
This sequence comes from Archegozetes longisetosus, assembly GCA_018873245.2. NCBI lineage: Eukaryota > Metazoa > Arthropoda > Arachnida > Sarcoptiformes > Trhypochthoniidae > Archegozetes > Archegozetes longisetosus. The sequence goes on from JAEMBT020000008.1 coordinate 3,848,271, forward strand.
TGGTGTTTTTGATCTCTAAACTGATGGCTGTTTTGGTCGATAATCAAATACATAAACGGTCAGCAGGTGTTTCATTACATAGAACACATTCTAATGGCTATTGTATGTAAGATTCATCAACTCGTTAGTCGAAAATGAGTTACTTTAGCTTTGATCACAAAAACATGTAAAGAGACTACTTTTGCGTTCAATTTATTAAGACATAAATTTAATCATTTATGGTAATTCATGCTTTAGTTGATGTAGTGGCTATTTGTTAGAGCCTTAGAGGACTAGAATAATAGAGTTATATAATGGTCTCATCTCTCATTTTTATGGCTCTGTCAACAATTTTAAAGCTATTTTTATTTGGACTTCACCAAAATTGCAAATAATTTTAAAGTTGTATATCATGAAACTGTAGGTACACTCAAAAACTTAACAATCCTCGATAGCAACCAGAAGTGATGCGCTATAATAGTATTCTTTCCATCAGATCATAATATATTCAGATATAGAGAGAAGCTTATAGAATATTCAAAATGGTAATAGAAACAAATCTAAAACCAAGTTAGGAAACAAAATTGATGTGCAGCACATGTATGCTGACACAGCAATAGTGTTGTTGTTGTTGTTGCTATGTTAGACTATTAAGTTTTGAACTATAGTTTAAATTAGATTATATAAGAAAGCGTGTTCTAGAATGCATGACTTGTTGGCTGGTGTTGTACTCCAATTAACATTGAGACTTCATACATATCAAATTTGCTTGTGTAGGCATTGGCGGTCATCAACTCTGCTCACTTCTCAGATGCAATATATTAATATTTAGTCGGGTCACTGCTATAAAGTTGTGTCTGTAATGTTATTTTAATTACAGATAGAACTTTATAGCACTGACACGACGATATATTGAAATATTAAAATTTGTTTTTATTGAAACTACTAACTGAAAAGGAGATAAAATAACAGTTCGTGCTTATTATCTCACATTAAGACTATATTACTGCCAGTTCGAGGTTTGACTTCAACTTTTTATTATTCAATCAAATCCTACATTCAAATAGATATCAAAATATGACTTCAAGCATTTTTAGTGAAACAATTATTTGCTAACACGTATTGAGAAAAGATTTGAATAACTATGAATTCAACGTCTTATTCAAAGTCACACAACATGTCTTATTCAAAGCTATTCAGCATATGTGCGATTTTCATATAATGCATTCATTATTTTCTCTAAAGTTTGATTTGCTATTATAGCCAAAGGCATTGATAATTATAGAAACGCTTAGTGTAAAACTACTGATACTTTTGTATGGTTTGATTCTCCATCTTGAAATGTTGAAAATTTATGCAAATTAAGCCGTAATGAGGTAGATATGCATTAAAATAGTAGTAAAAACAAGTGGAATCAAAGATTAATGTTTAATTTATTCCATTGATTATTCATTACGAAGATGAGTTGATTTTACTTTTAGAAAAACCCCATCACTCCTTAATTGTTTGATAAGAAAATAACAACTCTATATAAACGTTCATTTGATCAGTAGCTTTTTAATGCGTTTCCTAATTTTTCTAATTCATTTGAACCTATCGGAAAATTGCTTTTCATCTTTGAAATCGAGTTTCAATAAAACTCAACATGTTTAGCCTAAATGACTGAGCATATCATCGAGAACTATATAACCTATCGATACATTAAAGTATGGCTCAGTTCACAAAAATCCATATTAAACTTCTAAAAATAACATATTGAATATTTAAGTGATGAATTGCTCTTTATTGATTTGTACAGTTAAGGACATTAGAATGATACATAGCTATAAGTAGAGCACAGTTGCCATATCACTCTCACTATCATGTACATCAATTTGAATCTAATTTTTAATTTTAATTCTCTTTTTTGTCTAAAATGATTAAATTTGAATCACATATTACGAGAATGGTTATAGTTTGATAGAAATATTGGTATAGGAGAGAATTATTTCTGGTAGCTATAAATCATTTAAGACGATGAATTCTGACTGTATTGGCTAGCCGTTAAGCTCGTGCATAGTTATCGCATAACTGAAGTGTTTTCACTCAAACTTAATTCGAATAATTGAAATTGATGAATAGTTTTAGAGCAGTTGAGAAATGATCAATAATGAGAAAGTAGCAATTATAGCAATTATATATTTGGAAAAGATTTGAAAACATATTTTACTTATATCTACTATAGTAGTGGATAATTCTATACGTTGTTATTGTAAAATATTTACCTTGAAACAACTGTTCACTTAACATATAATCAATTTACTTTATCTCAAATTGTCTTCTATTCAAAAGGCTATAATTGTAATTTTCTTATTTAAATTTATGTTTTCATTGCAAGCTTTTATTCAACTTCAATCATTGTCTCGCATATTATTAATAGATTATGTTTTTCAAGCCTCCATTTTTATGCTTGGGTTCATGTAATTTATGCTAAATATTATATTTGCTAGTTTAATAACTTTAGTCGAGACAAACAATTTTATATCATCTAAACTGGTATAAATTAGTTTTCTCACATTTAAATTGAAAAACTGAAAAAATGTCATCTCATTTATTTGAAAACTTTGAAAGTTTCAAAATTTCAGTATTATCAAAAGAGAAATAACTAAAAAATAAAGTATGAAAACTAGGTATAGGAATGAAGCGTTAAGCTAGAACAATAAGCAAATTAAGCGTAAAATTAGCTGAACAGATAGATGGTTAATTCTGAAAGAGTTGATAGTATTTATAGTGTAACGTTTAATGAGTATAAGTGATGAGTAGTGAGTAGAGTATGAGTATGAATAGATAGATGCAGTAGTGTTAATCTGATATAGTGAGTTAGAGATCAATATATCTTATCTTATAAGTTGCCAACATAATGACAAGATGCATTTTACAATAAATCTCACAATACTAGTAGTCGGTCATAAATCTTGTATAACACCATCTTAAATCATAGGCTGATTGTGTGACAGATTTGGCTGAGTCTATTCGATTATAGATTAAATATAGGATTTTGCATTCAGTCTTAAAAACCTAACAATTTTATGGCTTTATATTCTTTATGTGTTGTATAGTTTCACTAAAGGTTAGAAATAGAAATTACACAAAAAAAACATTTTAAGAATAGAGTAGATTTGTTTGGCTTTTAAATTATACAGTAAAGCATTTTTTCTCTAAACAGAACATATCTTTATTCAACAGAAAAGTGATTTTCTAGAACTGCAGAAGTGATCGAAGACTAGATATTAAATGATAGTTTTCATTCGTCTGTTTGTTGACTGCATTATTATTTGAAAATATTTGATGACAAATGTAATCAAAATCTGGAGTAACGATCATAATAGCTTTGTTGATTCCTAGCTTGAGTGACATTAAGAACTGAATAAGTGAAAAGTTGGATCTTATTAAATAAAGATTCACTGCATTGAAACCTTATTTCAAAATAAGCTTCAATTTAGATCCTTCTGAAAGCTATAAAGAGATAAATTCAATCAAACAGTATTTCAATTGAAAGAAAATAAATTACTTTTTAAGCTGAAAATTGATGTTATATGAAAATATTATTTTAGACACAAATTTTCTTCAATACATGTCATAAGGACTTAAGTTTGATGATTGAGTGAAATGAAAGCTGATTGAGAATTGATATATTTATAGTATGGTTGGGTTCGTTATCGTTATGTCTGTCATACTTTATATCTCCCGTAATCGTTTCGTGGTGTAGAAGAAAGAGCGCGAGACTGACAGCAATCGCAGGGGGTCTGGTGTCTTCTCTGGGTTGTCTGTTTGCATCATTTGGGTCTCAATTTCATCAAGTATTCCTCAGTTATGGTATTTTTCTGTCGATCGGGATTGGTGTGGCTAGAGAGTCTTCAAACTTGATGGTCGGACAATATTTCAAAAGGAAGAGAAGCTTTGTTGAAATATTTGTTCAGAGCTCAGTTGGCATTGGAGTCGCAATAATGTCACCACTTCTCGACTGGAGTATTGGGTAAACAATTTCAAACTTATATCACATTAACTCCTCATATAATATAAGACATATTGATTTGATTGTTAGCTAAGCTCATAAATGACAGAAGAACTTAATTGAGTTTAGACCTATTTTGTGTCTAACCTGACACCAATAATAAGAGTTTAATTGAAGATTTATAAGAGATCATAAGACCTATGAGAGTTTATTCTACATTTTGAACAGTTTTAGGCACTGGAGAGCGGGGTTGCAATTAATAACTTGTGCACTGTTTGCCACATTTATAATCGCAGTATTGTATAGACCTGCATCACTCTATCATCCTCAAAGAAGAGCTATTCTTCACCTTAAAACACAGCGACGAAAGATTAGAGAAAAAAATCCTCAAACGAATAAACCGCCGTTTTTTGATCTGACACCACTTAAGATGAGATCTTTACAAATGATTTTAGTTTCCACTGTCTTCTTCTCATTCGGTTATTTGTCACCACTCATCTATCTGGTAATATAGTTAAACAAAACCTTATTTTAATTCTCATTAAAGTTACAAATGTTGTTCATTAGACAAGTCTGACTCGTACTCAGAATCAAACATCAGTAAAAGAAGCTATTACTTCAACTATTATCTCACAAGATGTAGTGATTCCATCATCCACAATCAATCTTCATATATATTTTGGGATCTCATTCGTGATCGGTGTAATACTGTTTGGATTCTTAACAGTCAATCGAAGTTCTCAATGTCGTATTAATCGTCAATATCTCTGCCAAACTTCGATGGTATTTACAGTACTATTGCTGATCGGTTTAATTTATCTGAATGATTATTACGGTTATGTCATATTTGTAATCGCTTATGGGATTGCGTTTGGATCGTTTCATTACACTAATAAAATGCTTGTTTACAGTATTATAAGAGCAAAGACTTTTGGCAGAGCATGGTCTTACGTGCAATTCGGACAAAGTTTCGCTATATTGTTAGGCATTCCTATAACAGGTATGTGTCGTTAATCTTTTCTATAACAGGTATGTATTGGTTAGGCATTCCTATTGTACAACAGGTATGAGTCTTTCAGCTCATTTACAGTCAAACTTCTCTTCACTCGCACTTAAGTATTTTTTACAAAACAATATAATAATCCCATAGAAAAACATACTCATTTGTTATTAATTTTTTAAGAACCACATAACTTGACGTGAAAATTAGTCAGGCTAGACTGTATTAGTAAACCTAACATATTGCTAGCAATTTCGATACCTAACATGTGAGATCTGTAGTTATACTAAACTTTTTTGTGATAGGATTTCAGCAGCTGATTCGTTAAAGAAACGAAATATCACTTTAGAGATGAGATATCTGTTCACTGATTCTGACAGATCCTATTCAATAGATTATTTCTAACAATCTTTTCTAGTCGAAACTCATTTCCTCCTGTAGTCCCTATTTTGTAAAGCTCCAAAATTCTTGTAAATGACAACTCAATTTGATTTGAAGTCACTTCAGTGTATAAATTGTTTATAGTATGAAAACATTTTTAATAACTCGATATTTCTTCGTGGAGAAATCAAAACTCTATGAAGCCTTATTGATTGTCAAGTTATCTGTCATATCGCAAAGCAGTCATATTTATAAATCATGTGATTTTAGCCAATTTTCTTCTTTCAAATGACCAACTTATATAACAAACATCATATATCTAAATGTATGATTAATGACTGTCCATTAAATGCGCAACCAAATAGTTGATTCATTTTTAGTACTACAACAGTGACGACAAACAAAACAAAATATGTTCGCAGCTCTCCATTCGTTCCAAGCGAAACACTAATAATAGCTTAAAATATTTGACAAAATTTCTTTTATCTCGTCAATTGAAAATAGATTTTGTTGTTTCAGGTTATATAAACAATTGGTTGGATGAAAGCAGTTATCACTACGGATTCGTGTTCTCAGCGATTTCATGCTTAATCGCTAGTTTAGTTCTTTGTGGACTGAATCCTGAGTCGAGAAATAACTCTAATAGTAAACTACACCCCTTCCATCAGCATTCATGTAATACATCTGAAACCAATAATTTGATTGGAATGGCAGCTAATAATCCAGGTTTCTTCTCAATCATATACTTCTCATTCATTAAATTTTATCCATTAAAATATGTTTAGTTTTGAATATTTACCAAACCAAATCTCATTTTGTAGTTACACTCTCAAAGCTTAGTTCAAACAAGGTTATTCAATTTACTTACTTATTTATTTAGTTATTCAAATTACCTCTCAATGCCTAGTAAAGAATTCTCTGCAAAACCTAAACACAAGTATATTTGATGACTTTAAAATGATGAGTAGCAACGAGAAATGATGCATCCTCGCGAACATTTTTATTATCTCACAATAATTCATATAGTACAAAACTAAGTTCTTAATCATTTTAGACAAGATAAGAAATAATAATTAAGAATTAAATTGATATTGATGCACATGACAAATAGAATAACACGGGAACAGTGTTAATCTCGTAGCTATGCGTTTTTTGAGTCAGTAAACTTTCATAAGTTTAATATTCCTAATGCTTTTCTCTCAACATAGATCTTATAAAATTTCTCCATTAGATCAAAGCCTTAACTATCTTCAGCTCGGTCTTGAATTTAGTTTCTGAAATTTGCATAAATTATCAATTTTTAGGTCTTGTCTTATTTATCTCAATTTACGTCTAAGAAACCATTTTGACAAAGCATAATCTAATAATTGATTATATCTACTGATATCTGCTAAAAATTATGTTTACTTTATATTTCATAGTTGTAAACTATTCTCGATCTTCAGATTCTGGTGCGAATCTTATGGAAAACAGTCATTGCTGCAACTGTGGAGAAAAATTGCTTTCAAATGACGACAGCCAAGGCTTCATTGAATATCAGGCCATCAAACTTGACGAATGCAGGCCTCCATCACCAAAGAGGAGTCGCATTGTTGATGATGAAGAGGAAGAAGATGACGAAGACTTTATACATGCGCCTGATTTAGGAACCTTTTTCAGCGACGAGTTATGTAATTATTACTTACAAAACGATGGCGAAGAAGTGATGGCTCTTTATGACCCAAACATCGAATTAGTTAAGGAAAGAATTGTGTCTGACTGTGAGATCGCGACAATTGATTTTTCACACCCGGGCAAGAATTTGATCTGTGATAACAGTGATGTCACACATACTAACCTTTTAAGAACTATAGAGACTGTGACTGAAGAGAGTTCGACTATAGCTTGAAGTTTAAAGCTTGAAATATATAGTTTAAAGTATTTTTAAATTATACAATTTTGAAACTATAGGCAGCTGTGATATTCAAACTTATTAATATTTCATATAAAAAATTTTAATTTTAACTTTCAAATTTTAAATTTTAAATTTCAACTTTTCTTTACTTCCTACCGCTTCTTTTAATAACTGCTTGGATAATCACTCGACCAATCCATAAATGTTTTCATAATAAAGTTTAATTAAAATTAATTAGTTGATTTTTCACATTGCCTTAAACTTTAAGTGCAGTCGAAGACTTAATAATCTGCGATAGCAACGAGAAAAAAGCTGTTCTTATGTCAACCTCTTTGTGTTGCCCATCGACTTGTTGAAAATTTGATTTGTAATTTGCTTTGATTACCATATTGAATATTTAATGAGTTTGTTGGTACCTTCAGCATTATAATCTGATGGAAAGCATTCCATAACAAGGCATCACTTCTAGTTGCTATCAAAGATTGTCAAATTATTGAGTGTAATTTTCAATACATGACAGATAATGCACGATAACGGTGATTAATTAATGAACCGTAAATAAATATTTTGAAATATTTAGACTTAAGAAGACTAAGTCATGAATTTGATGGGAAATTTTTAGAGAACTTAGAAGTAATGTTTAATGGCTCTAAAATCCGGTTTTATATTTTTTACTCCAAACTCCTATTTTTCTTCAAACCTACAGTATATATAGTGTCGGCTTTCATACTAATATTACTGGTGATGATTAATTATTCTCTTTGTCCATTTGGTTATTAGAGCTAAAAATTGATTTCAATAAGTTATACAAAAATCGATTTTATGATTAATTAAGTTAAACTTTCTTAACTAATTTAAGTCTTTCAAATGTGTTAAGTGAAGCTGAGGTCAATTGAAAACTGTTTCTTATATTTTATTACTCGCTTGACTTAATCAAAAATTAAGTTATTATGTGAATAATACTTTTTGTTCGTAACTATTTTTTCAAATGAATGCCTTCAGCTAAAGTTGTTCTTGTTTTCGTGCATATATTTTCTCTTAGATAACAGAAAGCTTGAAAAAATGAAATCGCATAACAATATACTTTAATATTCGCTTATGAAAAAGTTTTACTGATTTTCTTTCGCATCAAAGTACCAAATGTCTTATGCAATCAACTCAATAAATCTATACACAAAATGAACAGTTGCTGTACACTCAAAAGCTTAATAATATTCGACAGAAGTAAGAAATGGTGCGTTGTGATGGCTTGCTTCTACCAGATCATAATATCGAAGATATTAAGAAGCTTAGAGAATATTGAATATAGTGATCAAAACAAATTAGAAATCAAATTTGGCAGCGAATTGATGCAGATGAGAGGGAGAGGTTAACATAGCAACAGTGTTTTTCTTATAACCTAACCTAACCTAATCTTGTAGCTGCTGCAGTAATCTTGTAGCTACCGCAAACTACTGCGTTTTCAACTGCACAAATCAAATGCTTACTCGTTAGCACTCTTTGTACATCTTCGTATATCCTTGACTTTCATCAATACCAGAGGTCAGCCATCCTATTGGTGGACAGACAGCGCTTTGCCATTAATGGTTGATCTTTTGTAAAACTCATTTATCATTTGATGCCTGAAACATAATAGTATAGTTCGTAATAATACGACACTGTATTTACTCAAGCGAAAAACTTTTTCTCTAGAATTATAAAAATGTAGAGTTTTTTAGGTATAAATATAGATTAAAATCACATTTGATGTTATAGATATGAAATTTTTGATGATAGGAATGGGTATGAATTGCAATGAATGGCAATCTCATGCAAACTAATAAACGTTTATTGAGTTAGGATAATCAATCATTTTCTTATTATTGCGAATTACTATCCTCTCAAAGTATTGCTGTCGTTTGTATAACAAGAAAGACTGTCCATTTGCTAGTTTTGAATTGTCGAACATGAAAAGGGCGGAAATATTGACCATTTCAAACTATCTATGTCTTTGTTTGAACTAATAGCTATTATAGCACATGGTTTGGAAAATCAAACATTCCTATGCAAACAATCTTGTTTGAATCATACAAGATATCAAAATGCATTAGTCCAAATACACAGATAGATTTTCTCATTCATACTCACATATCCGTTCTGTTTGTTCCCATCAAATTTCATATCGATTTCTTAAGATTGCTTATAGATTGTGGTCTTAAAGATAGCTATTTACGTCTCTAAGATTTGTCAGAATATTCTCAAGATGATATTCTTTTCTCGATTCATATAATCAAGACTTAAAAGATTAGAATTATGGGAATAATTGCCAAATGGCTTGTAATAAGACTTTTAGGAGAATTCTTTGAAATGAAAGGAATTACAATTACAAAGGAATAAATGTTTACTACAAACTAAATAATCAACACTTGAAAAAATTTAAACAATGAAATGAATAACTACTTAAATACGTGATCTTTTAAACATGTCTATACAATGCGATGACTGTTATGATGATTAACAAAATTTCAAAATAGACAACAATTGAACTAAAAATTTCAAAACTTAATGCATGAAAAGAAAATTTAATGCAAAAGAAATGGAAGGATAATAAAATTCTCATAAAAGAGTGAGTAATGATTATGATGCACATTGAGTTAATAACCTTTTACATTTATCATTGGGATGCAGAAATTACATTAACCAAAAGTAGATATTATACAGTGAAAAAATATATTCATTGCCCTCTCTCCTCACTCTCTCCTCCTCCTCTCTCTCCCTCCCTCTCTCTTTCTCTCTCTTCCGGAAAAATCAAAGCTATCTAAATGCTTATCGTTACATCAAATGATTTACAGCTTTCTACAAATCTATATATTTAGCTAGTGATTGAACATGACTCAATGAAATTGATGTCAGTTTAAATTTATTAGTTACAATTCTTTTTCTTTATTATCTTCTCGTGCCTTTAGGACTACGTTCACAATCTGTTCTTTTCCTCATATTCTAATCGATTTGATCAAAATTCATGCTTTATTCATTTCAAATTTAAGTAATCAAATGACTAATCGGATGGGTAAATAATTTTTTATCATAAAGACCCTGCATTTTTTGGATAATTTGAACCATTAATCTATAATAAAATAATTGGCCTGTAGATGGATTATTATGAATGGAGGCATCATATAAAAGTTTGATTATTCTCGATACTAGTAATTATATCGAGTTGCACACAACTACAATTTTTCTCAAACTTATCAAACATGTATTTTAGTAACACAAGATTTTAAAAACATATGTAAATAATAGCTGGTACCCAACGGCCAAACTGGCCTACACAAAGATAATCATACAGTTAAACCTGTCTAACTCGATAATGCACTCAAATGCTTTTAAAAGATGATAAAATCATTTTCTTCATTTTCTATGAACTCATTTAGTCGTTTTGGAGACCACTTAACTGCATGTGAGAGTTATATTTAACTGTATATATTTTTCAACTTTATATCAAAATAAAATGAGCAAATAAAGCAGTTGAGCCAACTTTTCCAAGTTTTCCTATGATTCCATTTAAAATAAATCTCTTTGTAATTACATAAAAAAACGAGCTTGTGATCAAAACATAATAATCATTAATTATTTACAACTCAAGCTTTGCTAGACTTCACTTAAAAGTAATATCCAAATGAAAAGTTTCGAATATCTTTAATTTGAGGTTAAATTGACTAACCTATAGGAAAATTGCAATTTATTCAATCATAGATTCATAGTACTATTGAAAGTCCATTTGAATAATTTCATTAATTAAGATTAATTCAATATATAGCTGAACATTAGATGTAATTATATGCTATTGGAGTTAGACCTAAACATAGATTAGCTAAAGTCTACATTATTGTCATTGAAATTAATAACTGAAAAGAGCGTTCACTTTGAGTGCGTGGGCGAAAAGGGAGGCTAACAAACAAGTTCGATGTATTACTCTCTTGAATAATATTCTATTACGTAAGCTGAAAAGCAAGTAATAGATTATATCTCATATTCTAAGCATGATTAAGTTCGGAGCCATTCAAGATAGAAAAGTGTCCAAACATGAAATCTTTACATTAGTCTTGTAGCGAGTATACATTGGAGTAACTGGTTTTAATCAAATGCCGACTTCAGACAGATATTTATCGATTGATGGAAGCAATGAACACAAATAAATTGGTTTGTCAAACAAATGCTAATTCATTCGAAACTGAAACCGACCTGACTAAAAGTTACTGAATTAAGATTTTCTCAAATCTTTATTAGTAAACCTCTGGACTCCAATAAATTGATTTGAATGTTAGGTGTTCTTATTTCATGTCTCATACAAGTATTCAATAGATATAAATCTAATTCTTCTGCTCAACAGTTGCCAACAAATTGGTTACTAAACAATATCTAAACAAATCTCAAGTCGACGACAACTCTTGAAAAAGTGCATCATTGATTTATCGACACTTCATTGATACTTAAATGTTAATCAAATTAAAAATATTTTTTAATGAATTTTGAAGTGTCCGTTCTAATCATTAGAATATAGTTGCTCTCTAAGGAAGGATACTATGTTTATCGGGTCATGTATGTCAACCTCATTTGCCAACTGATCCAATTGATATCACATCATTTGACGACAATGATGACAACCTCATTGACATTGCATTTGCTTAATATTGATATCTTAATATTTATACATCACTTTTATAACTAATTTTTTTATATTATTTATATCTCATGCAAGCTGAATAAAATTTAATTGTTAATAAACTCACGAGATAATAATTATAAAAATGGTGCCAGTAAAGTAAATGAGTTTCAGTTAGTTTAACAGTACAGTATAAAAAAAATTATCAATAATGCAATTAAGGAACAGTCTCGATTTAAATTGAGTTTTAAGTCATGCATTCAATCAGTGATTTACTCATTGATGTTTGAATAGCATTCAGACCGACAGCTTCATTCGGCTTGAATATATGAGATGTTAGCAGAATAGTCCGAACAATCATATCTCGGGATTGATGAAAAATGTAAACATGTTTAAGCTATTTTACTAGACATTGGAGTAATATATGCTGGGTGATATGATCGTATGTAATTTGCGCTCTTTTATTAATTAATAATACTAGTGAGCTAAAAACGGATCCCCTTCGTGCCAGTATTACAATCCAAGAACAGAGAACTTTTTGAGTTTTTCTTTGTGATTTTCATCGGTTGCTTCACGATGTCTCCCTTCATGAGGAGCATCTTCGCTTATCAAACGAGTTCGTTCTTTAAAAATTTTATAAAGTTCGTAGACTCACTTCTACTCAATACTTGGCTTCGAGCGATCTCTTCAAGCATTTTATAAACTTCAAAAGCAGATGTGTCCAGCAATACATGAAACTTTATAAATGCTCCTATTGTTGGGTTGTAATACTGGCGCGAAGTGGATCCGTTTTTAGTTCACTTGTATAATTAATTAATAAAAGAGCGCAAATTACATACGACCACATCATTCAGCATAGATTACTTTACTCTAATGCGTAGTAAAATAGCATAAACATGTTTATATTTTTCATCAATCCTAGGATATGATTGTCCAGACGGGTGAATCCGGGCTAATGGGTCTAAAGGGGTTCCCGACGCCCCACCTCCAAGTGTGATATATAATTGGACTCGGGACATCGAACTGAGCATTTTGATACCTCACTTGATCAATTATCACAAGTAGTTCTCGAGATATCCATCATTGTTTGGTTTAGTACCTCGTAATGGATAAACCTGGATTCTCGAGTCGTAACCCAAACAAGCCTAATACAAACTAAGGGAGAATAAGTTAGGTCGCTTCGCGACCTAACCTATTATACCTTAGTTTAAATCAGGTTTGGGTTGGGCTACAACCTAGTAAAGCCAGGTTTACCCATTTTCGAAGGGGTTAGGTCTCGGTGGCCTGAAGTAGTAAGGTTCGGGTTGGAAGTGGTCAAGTGTGGTATCAAAATGTTCAGCTCGACGAACTGAATCCAATGATGTATTACACTTGGAAGTGAGGGATCGGGAACCCCTTTGGACCCATTTGCCCGGATTTACCACTATTACCTTACCAATAGCTTGTGAGTTATCAAAATTCCACTACCGTTTCGTGATATTGGAATTATTTTTTCAACAATTAGGCGAAAGGGATAAATCCGGGCTAATGGGTCTAAAGGGGTTCCCGACTCCCACCTCCAAGTGTAAAACATCATTGGATTCAGTTCGTCGAGCTGAACATTTTAATATCACAATTGACTACGTCTAACCCGAATCTGACCACTTCTGGCCCTCGGACCTAATTTAAATTAAGGCATAATAGATTAGATCGCGAAGCGACCTAACTTATTCTCCCTTAGTTTATACCAGGATTGTTTGTGTTACGACTCAAGAATCTAGGATTATCCACTACGAGGTACTAAACCAGACAATGATGAATATCTCGAGAACTACTTGTGATAATTGATCAACTGAGGTATCAAAATGCAAGTTCGATATCCCAAGTCCAATGATATATCACTTGGTGGAGTCAACTACTCCCGTCGGGAGTTGTGCAGAAATAATCAGGTTCGAGTCAGAACTGATCAAGTGTGGTATCAGAATGTTCAGCTTGATGAATTGAATCCAATGATATATCACACTTAGGGTGGGGAGTCGGGGACACCTTTAGACCCATTAGCCTGGATTCACCCGGTAATGGCATTAACATCAGAAAATTTATCGTTAATGGAACAGTATTGGGATTCTTTTTTCAATATCTTAACGGTATAAATATTAATGAAAAACTTTTCAACGCCAATAATGAATAAACATTAATAGCAGTATTACAGATTATACAGTATTAGCCATTATAGAAATTATATAAAATCAATTAGCTTCATTTTATACTAAACAAATGGAACGTTTCAAAAACATACAATTAAACGACTCATTTCTTAATATATAGTAATTTAACACTACTTAAATAAGCAAACTCAATGCAAAATTTATAATCAATACGATATTGGGTTTTTTCCGTAGCTCATACCGTGGTAATGGAACGGTATTACGAAAATTTTACCGATATTGGAACGGTATCAGAAGTAACTTTTAAGATTTTTTCAATTGCTACATCCGCCTATCCGTTACTGAGTCATGTGAAAATTTTTGGATGGAGGACGAGACCACCCATGGGAGTGGGGTCACAAACTTTACTCAATTGCTGGAATCCATTTCGAAAGTGCGGTTCACAGTTTAAATTGTCACAAGAGAGTCGAGAAATTATCAGAAATTCAAAAAATATGCAGAAGGCAAGCTGTGAATTAGCGGCCAAAAAATAATGCATAAAAGTGGAAACTAATAACTTCTGCTCGTAATTATCAAAAACATGATGAATTCAAACCCTTTCACATGATTAAGAGACCAGTAAAGACGGAGTTGAATAATGAAGATAGAACCTTCTTGCGGAATGGCTCTCTGATTTTACGAAAAAATTGTTCGTTGCCTACTTCTGATGTTCCTTGTTTATGTTGTCCCTAAGCCTAATCATCAAAATGATAGAATTTCGAAAAAAGCATTGAAGATATTGACAATGATGAGAGACATTGAGAATTGATTCAATATCCTGTTTGTGTAGAAATTTTTGTTTACTGCTATAAAGCTAATGTTTGTGATTATAAAATGGTCAGATATAGGGTGACCACATGTCCTCCTTTAGGGAGAACAGTCCTCTTTTGACAAATTTTGTCCTCTGTCCTCCCGGGTTCAGAGGAGGACAATACAATGTCCTCCTCTACAAAAAGCATTAAAATTTCCTGAGACTGTACTTATTTCTTATGTTTTGTATGCAAAAATCAAATTATGCCATTTTCGTAGTCAAAGATAGTATAATTTCGCATATATATATACATTATAAAAGGAACAATTAGGAGGTTTATACATAAATATGGTGCAATCATACGTTTGACTTATCAAATACATGTGACGTAGTTATAAAAATTTTAATCAAAACAATCCTTTTTAATTGTGAATCACAATGTCTCAGAAGAGAAGCAAAAGAATATAAGAAGTATTAATTTAGACACAAATTGTATTAAACTAAATAATGTGTGAATAAAAAATAAAAATGTCCTCCTCTGTCTTCCCTTTCAATTACTTAAGTCCTCCCTTATAGCAGTTATGACGTTCTCACTATAGTCAGATATGGAATGGAAATTATTTTCGTAACATAATTTTCAATGAAAATGTTTTTCCATTCTTGAAAAATGCAGAAAATTTCTTAGATACCAGAAAAGTGATATTTCTTCATGGCAAAGTCACATGCATGAGAGCTATCTCAACACAAAAGCTTCTCAATGAAAGCGAAATCATGTTTTGGAGAAATTATTCTTGGCCTGGAAATTCACCAGTCCTCAATGCGGTTGAGCATATTGAATCAACAAATAAAGATGATGTGGAGACAAGACTGTTGAAAGAAGACCATAGAAACTGCTATTCGTATAATATTGTAATAAAGTAAGTTTCTTATTTGAATCTATACTGCAATACTTTTGTAACAACCTAAATATACTTCTAAACTTTAATTTTCATAAGTCACATGTATATAAAAAATTATTGCTAATTTAAAGATTACTTTTTGGTCGTACCAAAGAAATCTTTAAATGCTTATCTAAACGGTACAAATTATGAAGACAGCTGATAATAATCATATTTCAACTCTTAAAACATGCCTAAGTATGTTCCAGTTATACAATCTCCCAATCCTAGCTAAATATGTTATTGATCTTATAAGATTTAGCCTTTCGTTGTAAAGTATCTTTTGTTTAGTCCACCTATTTTCCCTTTAAAATGTGTTTTTCCTGAATTTTTCGCTCTTTCCTCTGTGTTAAAAATCCTGTGAAACCTTATGAAGTTTGTATTGAGGTTTATTATTATGTTTAATACAGTGATTATATTTTAAGTTTTGTTGATTTCTTACACTTTCCTATAAAAGATTCCAGACTTTGCAATATTATTCTCAAAAATGTGAAAAGCTCTTATTTCTCTCGAAAATATTACTGAATTATTTGTAAGTTTATTATCTAATTATCGTGAGAGAATCAATGCCATAATTAGGGCCTAAGGCTCTCATTCTGATTATTGAAATATAATTTTTAAATGTATATTTTTAAGTAGAATCTAGATGTCGTCGCTTTGGAACTATACTGTCGTATCTCTGGTTGACATAACATCACAGATACGACAGTGTAGTACTATGTCGACGACATGAAATCAAATTCGTCCTATCTCATAGTTTGTGCTGTGGACCCCCAGCAAATCATTATATAAGACCCTGCCTATATGAAATATGTTTGTTAGCATTTTTTTATGCTTAGCTAAACAACATTTTAAGCAGTTTCGATCGATATACGCACTCTATTCTTTGATCATTGGACTTAAATTTGTTCTAATAGCAATTTTACACAAGTGGTTTACACCTCTAACATAACATTTATTCCTGGAAAATTCATTATCATTCTAATAATCTGAATATTTAGAGAATTGAGGTTTCAACGCGAATTTATTTAGATTTTAAAAATTAATTATACTACTATTAATTCGTTAAAACAAGATATTAAAGCTATTTTGTACTAGTTCAAAATGGAGACGAGAAGGTGCCAACCCAATAAATTTTCATAGAGTAAGGTGAAAGCTAATCAAACTTGTTGGAACAGCTTTTAGGATTTTATAACATTTTTCATGAAAGTGGGGAAATATGCTGGTAATCTTTTTTAACTCTACTCTTTGTACATTTTCTTAAAGACTGAGATTTCGGTTGTTATAGAATTTTCATTTATTATTCCTTTTCTTAAGTTCTTATACTTTTTACACTCATTAGTGTAAATATGCACTTTTTTATAGTGGCTCCGAAGAGAATTCGTAGAGAGGAAGGAGACGGCGTCAGTCTGATTTATTTTGTGATAATTGTGTTGCGTCATTCCAACTTGTTGGAATGACTAGTTTTCTCATTCATATATGGGTCATTGAAGATTTGCATATCGCAGTCACCAGGTTTAAATATATGCCATTTTATATACTGTAAAGATTGCTTGATCTGATATGAACTCAATATTAAACATCTCATATCCATGAGACCCAGTTTGGAAAAATCCACAATTGACTTGTCGTTTATTGGGAACCAACACAATCTTTTATGTCCATTTTATCGGCTTCTTTTATCAATGTGTTTTTTACATCGAGCCGTACTTTTATTCTGGTGGCTATTAGTGATTGATCATCCTTGTCAGGCTCAATCGGTTTGTAGTACAAGTTATATAGAGCTCCAGCTATTTTTCAATCAGCCATTACAATGTATTCCTGAGTGTTAGATCTGACACGGTCTAGAAGTCTATTTTGCTTTAGTTTTCAATTGGCCACTTCTATTTTATATCTTTCATAACAAATCTTGTTTGGTTAGCTTGTTCTGTTGTCAGTTGTTTCTGTTTAGTATCTGTTGGACAGGTTGGCACGGCAACTTTATATCCTTACTTCTAAATCCATTTGGCGAATTGCAACCGCCTATTGACAATGGATACAGCTCTAGGTTTGAATATACATTTGAAATCATCATATCTTTGCAGTAAATCACGAATTATTACGGTGTCACCGTCTGTTGCTGGACATGGGCCGAATATGTCTGATTTTTTCATCTCCTGCTATTGTGACCATTGGCTTAACACAATATCTTCCTCTATGCCCACACCATGTCCATCTCTGAAATTTATTATCAAGACTTTTCTGTATATATGAATAAGTTCCATCCTATATAGTTGCGATTTGATCATCAGATTGACAATGCAGTTCTTTAACCATTTCTGACATGTGCTCTTATACCATTTGACGAAAATATTTCTTATGCCGAATATAGGGGTAACTAAGCTTATCATTAATTCATCACGAACTCCAAATATAGTCAAATCGGCTTGCCTTTCAGCTAATTTCATTAGTGTTGCCATCTGTCTATGAGTCATTCTAGTTCCAAGTTTAATTAAGTAGACACCTAAAGCTGTCAATCTCGATCTGCTCTCTGTGTTCCTCAAGCCCTGAATATATTGCTTTTCCATTTCAATTAATTATTGTTTTGAATAACCAATGAATGTTTGGCAATCATAGTTATTGTGATAGCCCAAAGACTCTAAATACAAAATTCAATCTTGAATAATCTCGCATGTTTCATCGAGGAAACTCTAAACTTTTCACCTACAAATTGGAAATAATTTGATCTTTCGGTCTTTTCAATAGATAATGAGTCTAATTTATTACTCGATGTCAGATGACCTGGGCAGCATCGGATACCTTTACGAACGAACAGCTTTCGATTCATGTAAACATCTACAGCGGTGATTCTCAGAATTATTCTCCTACAAGCGATTTCGCATATTATACAATAATGCTCTTCATTACTGACACATACTGACTACATTACTGACTCAAGTCAAACGCATACATGTGAAATGTTCATCGATTTCTATCAAATCGGAAGAACCCCGCTGTGCGCTACTCGCTTGGGGAGGAGTCTGATTTAATTCTTTAGTGTGTCGAATATAGCAAGCATTGCAAACATGCTCCTTCCATCTTACGTTTGCGGCATTTCTTCTGACTCATCTCGGTTACATTTAATGCATCTGGTTTTATTAGGTTTAGACTTTTCAGGCCTGGGACCACGGATGGAAGGTTCATCATCAGCAATCACTTTCGTGATAGTAGCTGTTACGCGTACTGGTTTAGATTTCAATTTTCCTTATGATCCAACTGTTGTTTCATTAAGAGTTATCCTTCTCGCTATGGTCACAGTATCAACTTTTGCCACTTCTGATACTGTTAGATATGAGAATGTCCTTTTTTAGTCGTGTCCATTTTGAAGTTTAAAAGTTAATCAGTTCACAAGAGTATGTATGAGGTTTTCCTTCCTCTAATAGGTAAATTCTACCCCAAGTCAATTTCTAAAGCAGTCAAAGGATTAAAAATATCTTTTGGACTAAGTGGAGTCAAACCCATGTCGTTGAGTTCAAAGGTCAATACAATAACCACTGAGCTGTATCGACTTCGGAATTAAGAGAAAGTTTTTAAGTCTTTTAAGTTTAATACCTTAGGTACTGAACATCTTAACTGAGTCATAAAAAAATTTAAAAATTCCGAAAATATCCTAAATTTAAATTTAATTGAGATGTAATATTTTGGTCGAAGATGTATCACTACATTTGCCATCGGTCCATAGAATCAAAAGTCCTTGCTCACGCACTATGGTTTAACGTGGGTTCTCGTTTCGTAAGATATTAACTTTTAGGAGCGACCTATTTTGAGCTTTTACGCTGAGGTGCTATGTATTTGTATAAATGCAAGTTCGGCACTCCAAGTTTTATGCTTTGCTCAAAAGATCTTTTAAATTTCAAAATTAAAAGTGAAAGAAATAAGCATTAATATATAATAGTTTTCATTCCACAATAAAATTTGGTTAAGTATGGTATCAAAATGTTCAGCTAGACGAACTAAAGCCAATGATGAATCACTTCAGAGTGGGTGATTGGGAACCCTCTTAGACACATTAGCCGGGATTGACCGGTTGGAAGGGTCAAACTTGCATTTATATATATATAGATATATATTACTCGTTCAGTCTAAATATATACTACAATACCAATTGCAAGGTCATCTAAGGTCAAATAAAGGATTTCGGTTATCTGAGATAAGCAAGCAATCATTAAATCGTTCGATGCAGCTTGACGAGATTAAGTCATACTCACCGCTCTAAATCAACAGTTTACTGAGATACTCACGATAAATGATATGCATTGGGTAAAAGTAATCTAAACTTCAGCTTCTTTGAGGTTCGTGACAACTTTTATCCCACCCCCTACATGCACACAATAGCAGGAAATTGAAGATGTAATTGTGGTAGTGACAAATGTTAAGCGCATCCTCATCAATTTCTAGCATAGCGATAAAACAAAAAAGCCCATAATTACTATAAGAGTAAATTTGACTACTCTCCATAAAAGCTAAATATTAAATTTACGTAGAGAACTAACTAACAAACACCACCTAACAAATAAAAATAAACTTAGAAACTTGAGCAATCAAAACAAAGTAGATAACAACTAAAAACTAAAATAAACTGACACAATATAAAAGATCTAGCTAATAAAAACTAACCTAACTAAACAAATCTACCTTAACCTAACCTAGTCTAACTTAGCATACTATAGACTAACATAAACTAAATCGGTCTATTCAACACATGTTTTTTCGTGAATATATCAAAAATCATTTGACTTATGACAATGAATATCTACAGTCTTTAACAAAACTTACTGACCCAATTTTTTGGGTTTTTCAAGTACTAAGAGTTGATGGATTTTGATGAAATTTATTTTGAATAAACTGAATATTGGGAAGAACATTGTGGTAAATGGGTGTTGAAATTGCTTTAAAATAGGTAAATTATTCAAGCAAACTCTACCAGATAAATCTTATTATAATCTTCGAATTCTGATGAACGGAGACTAAGCTAGATAAGAGTTGATTAGATACGTGTATTTTTGTTTCACTTGAATATTTTTTATCTCAGAATTATAAGTCTAAATACCTGGAATATTTTATTTTTCAAATATTAAGGCTTGTAACTCTCAGACAAACAATATTTGAGTGAAATAAAAATACACATATCTAATCATTTTTTGTCTAGTTTAGCTTCCATTCATCAGTCTTCGAAAATCGTCATCAGACTTCTCTGACAAAACTTGAATAATTCACCTATTTTAAAAGGAATTTCAACGCCCACTTACCACAATGTTCTTCCCAATATGCAGTTTATTCAAAATAAATTTCATCAAAATCCATCAATTCTTGGTACTTGAAACCCCCATAAAATCGGGTCAGTTAGTTTTGCCAATGACTTTACTCATTGAACTCGTCCATCATGTAGAATGGAACATCAAGATGGTCCATTTATGCACACAGGTAATCGAAATCCGCTACTTATCCTTGGGTAATCTTGAAATCTGCAAAACATATGTCATAGTTGAAGTACATTCTTTCTCTGCCGTCCCTAAAAGCTTATATACACCCATAAATTTTGATTTCAATGAATCATCTATTAACTTCTTCAATTTTAACTGGATAAAGATGAGGATGACAATGTATGGAGAGAATTGGAAATAATATCTCAATTGAAGAGCATTTATATTGTGAAGTTTGTTGAAGCTTTTATAGAAAAAATTAATATTGAAAAGGTTGAAAATCTTGTGATAAACGAAGCGAAAGTGAAAGAAAATTTTATGAAAAGTCCATCAGAGAATACCTTCTTATACATTGTAACTGAACTTTGCACGTGCAATTTACAAGATCGTATAGATTTACTAAGGGAAAAGTATTCTCAAATTAATAAGAAATTCTCAAACCCAGTTGGATATTACTTGGCCAGTCAATTGTTCTTCGAAATTGTCCAGGCAGTCGAATACTTACACAAACTTCCCTCTCCTATAATTCACCGTGATTTGAAGCCTACGAATATTCTTTTAACTGATGGTAGGCATGATAGATTTGTGAAAATTGGTGATTTCGGTTTAGCCACATTTCATTCCAAAGATAGCAATACTCATACAAAATATGTAGGGACTTTTCGTTTCATGGCTCCTGAAGTAAAATTTGGATGGTCTTATGACACTTCAGCCGATATTTACAGTCTAGGGTTCATTATGTTAGATCTTTTCAATTTGGACATCAATAAGTAAGATATATATTATTGTGTTAATAAATTGACAAAATTAAATTAATAAATAGAGTAAATAAAACTATCATTAAAATATCATAATCTTTGAAAACTGTTAGTCTTCTTTATGAAATTTTGTTTATATTTGTAGTGAATTGAAAGAACACGAATACCCAGAACTCAAATCGAAATATAAAGCGTTAATGAAGTTGATCAAGATGTGTACTCAAACAAGAATGCAAAAGAGACCTAATAGTGAGAAAATTTTGCAGAATATGAAAAAATATACCTTGAACAAGATAAAAATTGTTCTTAAATCAATTCCTGAAATTTCCAGAGAATCTGTGAAAAAACGGGTCAAAGACTTCTCAAGAAAAGAGTTTCTTCAAAAGAGGCTGAGAGTGATTGAGGAATGAGTTCTAGAAATTATTAAATAGTTACTCAATATTTATGCTGTCCTGATTTGTCTTAAATTATATATCTTATAAGTTATGTTGAAAATTCTGGTTCTCAAAAATCTTTATTTCTAATATAAAATTTCGACATTTTGTTTTTTAGAATAATGTTATTTCGTAAATAGACTGTAAATACCTAGTATTCACATTCAATTCTCTTATACTAATACCTCGCAATGTTTTTACTATTACTACTAAACTTCTACTTAATGCAAAAGTAATGATATTGCTATATTTAATTTTTGATGAAAGTTGTAAATATGTTTGTTATATAATTACTCAATAGAATAAAAATAGTGGATGGGTGAATCCGGGCTAATGGGTCTAAGGGGGTTTTCGACCTCCCACCCCGAATGTGATACATCATTGGATTCAGTTCTTTGAGCTGAACATATTGATACCTCAGCTGGCCAATTATGTCAAGTGGTTACCGAGATATATCCGAACCGAACGATATCGTTCGCTCTCCTTCACTACTACAGCTCGAACACCCAAATTTTTCAAGTCTACACCCATAGGAGGAGTTCCATGTCGTTTGACCAACTTTTAGAGTTTTCATCAAACTCTAAAACCCGAAATTAATGTAATGCAAAACGAAACCAATTTTTTCCTTCTATGAACAAGGAGTAGAGCGCTATACCCGCTCTACATAAGCAATTTGACGATATTAACGTGCAGAAATTAGCGACATTATCGATCCGTCTCTATTCTCGACTCGTGTAGAACCAATCACAAAGCAGAGAATCGTTTTATTATCGTTAATATCGTCAAATTGCCTATATAAGTAGGTACAGCTTCGCGCGCGACTCTTTCACTCTTGTCCATAGAAGGAGAAGGCAGAAGGAGTTCTACCTTAGCAGAGGACTGACGCGAAGTGAAGAGATATAGTGTATATTGCATAATATATATTATATAATGATAGAGATCATTGAATCCAACTTAATTTTCAGTTCGTCTCCAAATGAAACTTACAAGTATGAAACAAACTGAATCGATATGTTTTACGCTCTTTTAGACAAATAGAATGTCTAGAAATTGAAATTCATAGGCATTCTTTAAGTTCGCTTAATTAAATTTCGACCAATTCTCTATGTGTAAAACATACAAGTTTTAGAACAAACTGAAACAAAATTTTTTGTGCTCTTTTCGACAAGTAGCATATCTAAAAATGAAAATCCATATTCTTTAAGTTGGGATCGGTTAAATTTATTTTAAATCTATTCATGCATAAGTGAGACATACAAATTTTGAAACGAATCGAAAGAAAAATTCCGATTCGAAGATTGAACTAAATTTTGTCCGAAGATTCACAAGCGATAGTACCAATAATATCGAACGTATATGAATATTGTGCAATGTTCAGGATCAATATTTTTTTAATTGGTAACTTATTGTGATAACTGAAACATGAGGAATACTACTGTCGATATCGGTTTGTGCAGGAATAGTTAAAATTTGTTTTAAACGTCGACTGGAAAATAATTTATTTGATTCGTTTGAAGTAAAAATTTGTAGACCGCATTGAGACATAAGTTAAAAATAAATTAAAGATGCCGACTGAATTGTCTAAGAATATTTGCTAGGCAAATCCCTAGAGAAGTAAAAATGTTTCCCTTCGACTTTTTCATAATTTATAAACCGCATAAAAGACGAATATATTTAAAACATTTGGTTCCTACAATCTCGATTAATGAAATTATATATATAATATTATATAAAGATTGTAGAATATGCATTATACGCTCACACATGAATTTCTGCACTCTGCTTCGGCATTTCCCTATCTCTCTCTCTCTCTCTACTACTATGAACTGACGATAGTATAGATAGTCGCCTAGCTCAGATTTACCTTTTTCAAGTTCGTGAAATTTCAATTTCCCTCGATCGAATTTGTTTCGAAACTTGTAAACTAAATAAAGAGGAAAATAAGTTTAAAATAATCTTGGTTCATACAGTCCTGGTTCATGAAATTATATATATAATATATTGTACAATATGTATTACACATAAATACATAAATCTCTCCGCGTCGCCCTTTCTCTCTCCTACAATGAACTGACGATAGTATAGACAGTCACCTAGTCAAGAGTTATCTCTTCAAACTCATAAAGTTTCACTCGAAAAAAATATTTCTCTCGATCGAATTTGTTTCAAAACTTTCAAACTACATAAAGAGACGAATAGGTTCAAGATAATAAACCTATTCATTATATATATTATATATTACGCAATATATATTATATCTTTTCACTCTGCGTCGGCCTTCTGCTAAGGTAGAACTCCTTCTACCTTCTCCTTCTATGGACAAGGAGTGAAAGAGTCGCGCGCGAAGCTATACCTGCTTATATAGGCAGTTTGACGATATTAACGTTAATACGATAATTTGATAATAGAACGATTCTCTGCTTTGTGATTGGTTCTAAGTCAGTCGAGAATAAAGACTAATCGATATTATCGTTATCTTGCGCATATCGGTATCGTTAACTTGTGTACGTTAATATCCTTGTATATAATAATATCGTTAATTTTGGAGGATAATGCCGTCAAATCGCCTATATAAGTAGGTATAGCTTCGCGCGCGACTCTTTCACTCTAGACTGCAAGAGTATATTTTACGATAATATCGTTAGTGCCACAATAATTAAAGATATATTTCTAACATGAAAAAAATTTTTCTCTCTGCTCTATCTGTAAAATTTTGCTGCTACAAGCATTGTTCTTTTTGTCTGCTTATCTAAAACATTGATTTGAAGAACTTTCCCCTATTAATTTTGTATCAAATTTTGTAAACTACATGAAGCGTCGAGGCAATCTGCACTCGACAACCTGCGTTAGAGGAGCATAAAAGATTTCCCTTAAATCCAATTTGTTTCACAAATTATAAATTACACACAGAGGCGAATAGGTTTAAGTAAACTACTTAGTTTCTACAATCCCTGGTCATGAAATTATATATAATTCATATATGTGTATGTAATTATATTGTACAATATGCATTACACATGAATACATAAATCTCTCCGCGTCGCCCTTTCTCTCTCTTACAATGAACTGACGGCAGTATAGACGAAGTCTGTTGGCGTAGTGGTCAAAACACTGACAGAGCAACCCTTGGGGAGCGGGTTCGAATCCCACTGTGGCGTACTGCTTCCTTCTACCCAGGTAATACTGGGCCTGGAGGGAAGAGAAGGCTCAGGGGGATCTTCGACGACCGCGGTCCCAAACCGAGGGACGTAACTCGGTAGAGTCTGGTCTCTGAGACCACCATACGACAGACTCGGAGGGCCCAGGTGTGTCCTCTTAAAACTGTGACACTATCCTCGCTGCGATACCACTGAGTAAAAGCGGCGACCCCTGGCCTTAGTTGTGGGCTGTGCAGGGGGAAACAACAACAGAAAGCTACCAAAGGCAGTATAGACGGTCGCTTAGCTCAGAGCTATCTCTTCAAACTCATAAAATTTCAAACTCGCAAAAATATTTTCCTTGATCGAATTTGTTTTAAAACTTGCAAACTACATAAAGAGACGAATAGGTACGACATAAAATTGGCTTCTATGATCCCCTTCATTAAATATATTATATATAGTATACATGATTTATTACACAATATATATTATATCTCTTCACTCCGCGTCAGTCCTCTGCTAAGTTAGAACTCCTTCTACCTTCTCCTTCTATGGACAAGGAGTGAAAGAGTCGCGCACGAAGCTATACCTACCTATATAGGCAGTTTGACGATATTAACGTGACCATGTGAACGTTAATATCGTTATAGAACAAGTCTCTGCTTTGTGATTGGTTTATTTTCTTCTGTAGAGAATAGAGACGGATCGATATTACCGTTAATTTGTTAACCTAAGTATCGTTAATTCTTGCACGTTAGTATCGTTCATTTGTGTACGTTAACATCGTCGTGTACGTTAACATCGTCGTGCACGTTAACATCGTCGTATACGTTAACATCGTCGTATACGTTAACATCGTCGTATACGTTAATATCGTCAAACTGCCTATATAAGCAGGTATAGCTTCGCGCGCGACTCTCACTCCTTGTCTATAGAAGGAGAAGCTAGAAGGAGTTCTACCTTAGCAGAGGACTGACGCGGAGTAAAGAGATATAATGTGTATGGCATAATAAATATTATATAAAATATAAAATAATATATCGTACACTGAAATCATGGAAGCCAGTTATGTTTTAATTCGCTTCATGGAGTCTACAAGTTTTAAATCCGATCGAAGGAAACAAGAATTTATTCACAGACAAGCTAGTCGGTGTTCAATGCGACTTCAAATCTTCACATTGACGAAAAAAAGAATTATTTTCTAGCTAGAAATCAATTTTGAGTTCCTACTCCATGTCATAGTATCGAACGTGCCGACAATTGTAAATATATATTGTATCAGTCTGCATGATAAGTTCCTTATTTTATGATTTCATTATAACTTGATCCAATGATCCTGGTTAGTGTTTCTGTTATAGGACTAGTCTTAAAATATATTAAAATTAAAGGTTAACCGGGAAGTTTTGTGGCACTCGACCATAAAAATCGGGTGATGGTGTCATTTGATAGTACTTTATGAGACGAGTCCAAAAAGGTCACCACCATGAGGCTCCGCCCACCCGATATCGAACCACGCCCATTTTTTATTTTAGCCACTCCCACCGACTCCACCCCCACAATATGGGTCTCAAAGGAAAGGTCTCAGTGAGTAGAGTCCATTGGTAAAAATCGCGTGATTATAGGATGCATACTTCCTGAGAAATTGACTAAAAACACTCTTATATTCTACGACCATATTGCAATACATCGAGAATTGACATTGTTAACCAAATCTGAGACAAACTACTAGTTTGGTAATGTTTAATCTGACATTTTTGTATGTAAACAAAGTCCGAATGATCTAACAAAACATTTTGTCAACCTATGTATATACAAATGTTAAAACAATTACAACATAAATCATCTCTAAGTCAACAATGTCAATTTTCGATGTATTGCAAAGAGAGTTCCGACCCAATCTTTTAGGAATTATATATTAGATAGTGTACTACTGTTAGAATAAAAGAGATCGGGTCGGAACCCTTGTGGCAACATTTCGGAATAAGTATTTGAAGTTTTTGAATTTTTGAATTATTCTCTCATATAGGGTTAATTGAGAATTTCACTCTATCGTTAAATACTCTTGATTGCCATCTCTTAATATGCAAAGTTTCATTAAATTATGTTTGCGCGTTTTTGAGTTATAAGCGTTTAAAGATTTTACATTTTTCGGTTTTGTCAGCTTCCCGTAGCACTTTTGTGAAATTTCTTCAGCCATTTGCTTCACTAGTGACCCTCAAGGTTCACACAAAATTTGATCAAAATTGGTTTATGGGCCGATTCTCTATGGAAGTACGGAAAACTTCTTTTTATATTAGTCAACAATGTCAATTCTCGATGTATTGCAATATGGTCGTAGAATATAAGAGTGTTTTTAGTCAATTTCTCAGGAAGTATGCATCCTATAATCACGCGATTTTTACCAATGGACTCTACTCACTGAGACCTTTCCTTTGAGACCCATATTGTGGGGGTGGAGTCGGTGGGAGTGGCTAAAATAAAAAATGGGCGTGGTTCGATATCGGGTGGGCGGAGCCTCATGGTGGTGACCTTTTTGGACTCGTCTCATAATGTACTATCAAATGACACCATCACCCGATTTTTATGGTCGAGTGCCACAAAACTTCCCGGTTAACCAAATTAAATATATATAGAAATTAAAAATATATTTCTAACTTGAAAAAGAATTTTCTCTCTGCTCTATCTGTAAAATTTTGCTGCTACAAGCATTGTCCTTTTTGTCTGCTTATGAAATTTCAGACTCGAAAAAATTATTTCCTTCGATCGAATTTGTTTCAAAACTTGCAAAACAATATTATTATATACAAGGAGATTAACGTACACAAGTTAACGATACCGATATGCGCAAGATAACGATAATATCGATTAGTCTTTATTCTCGACTGACTTAGAACCAATCACAAAGCAGAGAATCGTTCTATTATCAAATTATCGTATTAACGTTAATATCGTCAAACTGCCTACATAAGCAGGTATAGCTTCGCGCGCGACTCTTTCACTCCTTGTCCATAGAAGGAGAAGGTAGAAGGAGTTCTACCTTAGCAGAAGACTGACGCGGGGTGAAGAGATATAATGTGTATGGCATAATATATAATATAAAAAATAATATATCGTACACTGAAATCATAGAAGCCAATTATATTTTCATTCATTTCTTCATGGAGTCTACAAGTTTTAAATTCGATCGAAGGAAACCAGAATTCATTCAATCCAGTCGGTCTTCAATACGACCTCCAAATTTAGACGAAAAAAGAATTATTTCCTAGCTTGAAATCAATTTTACTTTCCTACTCTATGTCTTAGTATCGAACGTGCCTGCAATTGTAAATATACACTGTATCAGTCTGCATAATAAATTTTATAATTTCGTTGTAACTTGATCCAATGATCCTGTCTAGTGTTTCTGTTATAGAACTAGTCTTAAAATCATGATCAGTTTTATGACTTGGTGTTTCAGCTATAACTGAATAAACAATTTTAAAGTAATAGAAATAGTATTAGATATAATCACATATTTACTATTATGTGTGCTTAAGATTAACCTTTTAAAAGTCTCCAAAGACTATAAAAGCTCTTTTCATATCGGGAAAAATCGTCACATGTATTAACTTTGCCTTCCGAAAACTCGCCAAGTACCTTTGATAAAAGTAATATCGCACACTGTTTTGCAAAATTGGCTTTTAGTGATTTCGTTTGTCTTTTTAATCTAAAACTTTCTGCACGTTTATTGGCCACATGCGTTAGAAAATAAGATTTCTCAGTCCTATTACTACGTAGTACACTTTCAATACATGCACAAATTATGATTTTAACATTTTTACTGTGTATTTTTTAATTTCAGTTTGTCGTACATAAAAAAAGAATGAGTTATTGCCTCAGATTTTGTGCTCAATATGTCTAACATTCCGAGTGCAACGTGTTTATTTCATTGTTATTGTGATAAGAGAGTCGAAACTATGTTGTAGCGATTCAGAAATGATGAGACTTAGGAGTCAGGAGCGGCGACAGGGCGCCCTCTCAGACAAGGAGTTTCTAGATTCCTTCTATAATGAGCTAACAGTTCCCAATTTTAAGGATAAAATCAAAACAGACTCAGACGCGCTTAGATATTGTCAATTATCAGGCATTTTACCTACCAGAGCGACTCCTCCTCCGTATTGTCCCAAACATCCTGACGTCGTTATGAAAATTGTAAATGAACAAAAAAGGAATAAATTGGGTTTCAGATATGTTTGTAGTTTGAAGCCTGCATGCAATATAAAAACAGACCCCACGAAAAATACATGGTTTTATGACGCGCTCATTAGTCTTCGAGACGGTCTCCATATTATCGTATGCTTTGTAGCAGGGCTTAAGCATAGACAGGCAGTCGTAGAGGTTAAAGTCGACAAGGAAACAATTACCAATTGGTACGGCTATTTACGCGAGGTTCAGGAAATTATAATGTCTCAGCGTAGGCAAATAGGGGGAGTATACGAGGACGAAAACGGCGAAATTGTGGCGCACTTTGTAGAAGTCGACGAGACTCAGATTTGTAACCGCAAGTATAACAGAGGAAGATTTTACAATACTGAGACACAAAGACTCTGGGTAGTGGGCGGAGTGTGCAGGCTTACTCGCCAGGCTTTTATGGTTAGAGTTCCGAACAGAAGAACGAACGTGATTGATTATTTAGTAGATTCGAGGATAGCGTTAGGGAGTATTTTAGTGACGGACGCGGCTCGAGTTTATGAAAATATACACACTAGACTAGGAATCGAACATGAATCAGTGAACCATAGCGTAAATTTTGTTAGTCGACGATTGGGATAAATTATTGCGCTAGTTATTGTGTTCATTAAAAAAATATGTCTCTCTGGATCGTTCGTCTAAATCGCACTCGTTTTCAGACGCCTCTATTAGCCAATTGGCGCATTGGTTCAAAAAGTTCCCAAGAACTACTCGAGATAACGGAGGCGCCGAAATACTTAGCTAGACGTTCTACAACGCGGCGTGCCACTTCCGTCGGAAGTGGCTCGTTTTATAAGTCGACGAGTGTGATACATCACTGGATTCAGTTCATAGAGCTGAATCCAGTGATGTATCACACTCGGGGACGGGAGACTGCTATATACCTTAGACCCATTAGCCCAGATTCACCCTAGTGGATGATATGATTACAAGTGTTCGTATTTTTAGTCTCCAATTCTGTGTTTGGTTCAAAAGTCGACCTAATTTGGGCCAGCGAAACAAACCAAAATCTCCTCCCTTTTATTAAATGTCACGAGTATTAGGTGTTCCTACTTCGAAAGTTTACAGTATGCAGTTCAGAGTTACCCGGAGAAATTAAGTGAAGGTCAAGTATACAATCTAAATAAAGATTTTAAAGAAAGAAGCTACCTAGACTGTGAAGTTGCTCGCCACGAAGAGCTTGTTTTCCAACGACATAAATACCAAGTAAAACTTTTTAAAAATTTTTAAACAATTGGAAAACAATAATTCGAGCATCACTGAGTTAGTTCAAAGCTTGGTTATTAGTATATCTAGTATATTAAGAATTCAAAAAGAAGGTAAAAAGTGGTATCGAAGTGGATATTATACATGCTGACACCCGTACAAGAGAAATCAAGTGTGACTCTATGAAACATCTAAATAAGTGTAAAAGTAGCCCAGGCTTTCTTGATAGATTTATAACAATAGATGAAACTTAGATTAAGTTATTGCCCAAGAGGTAGTCACCCGCAAAATTGTTTGTTGAAATTTGGGCCTTAAAAATAGTTTATCCAATAAAAATTAGAGAGAGGTACACTAAAGTGCCGAAGTCATAATTTTCAGGAAAATAGTCTTACTAATTAATACCATTAAAATAAAACTATAACTATGTTATCACAAAATAGTTTTATTCTACTCTAACAGTATTAGGAACATTAACAAAAAAATTTTCTCAAAATGCATGTGTTGTGGATAAGTTATTAATTAAAAACTCATTTTCTAATTCATTATAAGGTTATATTATATTACTCATTATTCATTAAAAATTTCTTATAGTTATAAAACTTAGGTTGTGTTGAAACCTCACTCATTTTTCCATCTATATAAATGTGTAATTGATCCCTATATATTTCGAGTGCAAAAACAATTTCGACAGATGTTTATTTGGGTTACTGTGCGAGGGCTCACAACAATGACACTTGCCTGGACAGTAGCTGTAAGATCTTTAAATTAAGCTTTAATAATATTTAATTAATCCGAGGTTTTCATCTTACGTTTTAGACCCACAAAATGTCAGTGGCAAGATGAAGAAATGAAAAATGACTATGATAGCGGGGTTTCATAAAAAATTAAGTAGTTGGTTTTGAAATTTTACCCAAATACATAAAGCTAAATTATTGAAGTATAGGATCATCGATCAAAAACTACTAACTAGGTGAAAGACCCATAAAAATCGGATGAGGATTGCATTCGATAGTACTCCATTAGAGGGATCCAACCATACCATACAATCAATCTCCACCCACTCAATCACAAACCACTCCCACTTTCAAAATACGTTAAATTTCAATTATAATCGAAATTTTATGATAAATAGAGGTGTGACCGATATGTATGTGTTAATGGTGGTGAGTTTGATTGATCACTATAACATATTATGAAAAAAATTTGAAAAGGGACGTAGTTAGAAGCTATAAAGGATAAGTCAAGGTTAAATCAGACCTCATTTACCGACAACTCACCCCATTTATGATACATCATTGGATTCCGTTCATCAAGCTGAACAATTTGATAACACAATTGACTACTTCCAACACGAACCTAACCACTTCTGGCCACCGAGACCTAACCCCCTCAAGAATGGGTAAATCTGGCTTTACCAAGTTGTAATCCAAGCCAAACCTATTCTCTCTTAGCTTATATCGGGCTTGCTTGTGTTACGATTCTCTAAACCCAGGTTTATCCATTACGAGGTACTAAACCAATGATTTATATCTCCGTAACTACTTGTGATAATTGATCAAGTGAGGTATCAAGATGCTCAATTCGATGCCCCGAGACCAATGATATATTACTCGGTGGGGTCAGCCACTCCCGTCGGGAGTTGCCCAGAAGTGGCTAGATTCGGGTTGAAAGCAGTCAATTGTGTTATCAAATTGTTCAGCTTGATGAATGGAATCCAACGATGTATCATAAATGGGGTGAGATGTCGGTAAATGAGAGATCTGACTCAACCTGGATTTATCCTTCATAGCTTATAACTACATCCCTTTTCAATTCTTTTCATAATAAGAAAAGTTCTGATCAATCAAACTCACCACCATTAACACATGCATATCGGTCACGCCTCTATCTTAAAATTTCGATTGAAATTGTAATTCAACGTATTTTTGAAAAAGTGGGCGTGGTTTGTGAACGAGTGGGTGGAGATTGATGGTAAGATATGGTTGGACCTCTCTCATGGAGTACTATCGAATGCAAACCTCATCCGAATTTTATGGATCTTTAGCCTAAATGGTACACCATAACTGGATCATCAATGACATGTCTAAGCTTTTAAAGATATTTTTTATTCATATGTGAATCATATTTAGATTAAATAAATTTGAGCACGTATAATAAAATTGATGATGAATTATCGAAAGGAATATGCCGAAAATTCCCTAAATGAGCCTTCTAATGAAACACATTAAAGATTATACAGGAACAAGACCTAGTTAATAAACAAAAAAAGGATCCGGACCATTTGACCTACCAATCATTTTATCTAACCTAACCCAACAAAACGGTTGGTAGGTCAAATGGTCGACTCCCTAAAAATATTTGTTATTAATCAATGAGATCCTCCCAGAGTTATAGCCAAAAGTCTAAGTCGACTTTAGCAGAAATGAAACAGGCTAGCGGTTGTAAATTCTCCCAGAGGATCCTGGCATAGATTTTCAAATTATGACGCTTGGATACGATTAAACATCAAAAATGATTAGACACATGTTTTTTGTTTGGATAAATAACGTTTTATGATTCTACTTCAAATTTGCTATCTTTTGAAATCAAAATTAACCCTGACTCTTCCCAAGAAAGATATCGATATTCAAATATCGTCAATTTTATGTTCGTTACCCTATAGATCTTGCGTTTGCGCTTATTTATCCAAACAAAAATCACGTGTCTAATCATTTTTTATGTTTAATCGTATCCAAGCATCAGAATTTGAAAATCTACGCCAGAATCCTCTGGGAGAACTTAGCTCGTTTGTCTGTGAGCCACTAGTAGAATATCAATATACTTCTAATATGTTGTGCGTTCCAACATGTAGTATACTCAAAAATATTTTATCGAGATCCAACAGGGTTTAGGGGTAGAAAACCCTCGAAAACCGTTTACCTCATTTATAAGAATGAGTGTACACGATCATATGGTTATAGCTCTCGGGGAATTTAAGCTGAAGAGCCCATGCTCCTCCGAGCGTGGATTCTGTCTCGGCACCGCTCCGCTACAAAATACCATACCAATGCTTAAATAGATATAACCAAACGTGGCGCCGAGCCCATCTTGCACTACTGCTGTCAGTGTAAATGCGGCCAAAGAACTGTTGGTGTCGTGCTCGTATTATGTTGTTTTGTCTGCTCATATATTATTCTTTTAATAGTAATTAGGTGATGGTATGCAATAACCAGTCATCTCTTGATCAGTATTTCATATGAAAAAGACATTTTAATACTACTAAATGGTAGAGACATAAAGCACGACGTATATTAAATAAGGTTTTTTTTCACCTGAATTAAAGTTTTTTTATTAAATAAACAAAGGTTGCAATGAAACAAAACATTAAATTTTGAGAGAAAATGATAAAATTAACAATAAATTGTACAAAACAACTAAAATTGAATATATATTAAATGAGCTTAAGAAATATTCTCAAGTAATAATTAATTTATTCTTTTGGAAGGCGTCGTTCGTATCAATACATTTGGACCTTTTTAAAATGCAATACTGATCAAGAGATGACTGGTTATTGCATACCATCACTTATTAGTTTAAGGAAACTATAATTGTAATTTAAATTTATGGAAAGCGTTGGCCAACTTTGTTCGATAAGTCAGAGTTAGAATCCCACTCCGACCTTTTCTCAAAAAATTAATTCAAGCCTTCCCCTTCAATATAGTATAAGTCGGAGTCCGTTCGCAGTGAGACAAGGGTATCAAGTCATTTTTGAAAACTTTGATTTCTCCATAGACTAAATCATAAAAAGAGTTACAATAAATCCTGTTATTCTTAAGCTATACATAACTAAGAATGTATATTTTGTCACATCATGAGACCATTCAAGTGGGTGTATTAGAGACCTTAAATCGTCCCTCCCAGTTACAGCCAATGTTTCCCCCTCTCTTTTATGCAGTGATCTAATGTGGAGCGTTGTTCATTTAATGTTTACATTGATTGAAAGTTTTATTAAGTGAATTTTTGGGCCCGGCTCTGTTCACTGATAGCCTGTTCAGTGAAAGCCTGTTCACCGATAACCTATCAACCGATAACTTTTTCACCGAAATTTTAAAAACAGAACAACTCATCTTAAATAACAAACTAATATAATAACCTAATCTAGCCTAGCCTAACCTAACATAACAACATAACAACATAACAACATAACATAACATAACATAATAGCATAGCATAGCATAAAAAATTATAGCATAACCTAACCAAACATAATATAAAAACACGATTGAAATTGAGATAAATGGTAAATCTTACGAATTTTATTAAATAAAACTTTGTCGGTGAACAGGTTGTCGGTGAACAGAGTCGTACTCGAATTTTATTTACCCCACGATAGAGTATGCGCTCGTCTATTACGAGAAAATTTTTTGCTTTCATGTTAAAAAGTCTCTGATATCATTGATAATCCAATCAGTAAATTATTTCTAAAGACATTTAATACTTTTTCTATTAATTTCAAGCAAGATTGCTACAGTAATAGCTTTGTATACAAAATCTCTAGAGATGTAATTCACATACATTTTACCTATTTATTGCTATATTCTAATCATTGTGATCGAAATTCAAATTAACAGATCATTCTCTGAAAATAAATAATCTGATACCGTGTATTTTTGTCCTATTAAACTGTTTGGCTGAACATGCGCCTCTGTTTTATGATTCGTTGATTGTGCCGAAGTATAATTTTCACAGATCACAAAAGTATATTAAAATCATCAATTCACAGAATTTAAACTAAATTATTAATTTGATAATCTTAGGCATGAGATTATCAAATAAGCTTTGATATTAATTCAATCAAAACAAAGTTATGCAATAGTAATTTTTAGATATGGATAAATGAAGCGATATTTCTGTGTATTTCTATCATAGATACTAGATAATGATAAATGAACAAACCACAATTTTTACTATCTGCGCCTAAATTAAGTAATATCCTTATAAATTACAATATCTTCTGATTTTTAAAAGTTTATACAATCAAAATTTTAAAACCTTTTCCATTAATTTTTTCAATTGACACATAATAAACAAACAAATAACATAAACGAACGAACACAATCATGACGCACAAACATGACACAAAATAAAATTTTGTAGACTACTAATGGTTAGTACAACAAGTCGTACTGACCTTTTGCTAATACATATGTATATATAAGGGAGCCCTGTTTTGAGAGCTCCTCAGATACAAATTAGAAATAAAGCAATTCACATCAAGTGAAGTTTGGCTTTTATTCTTGTTTTTGTCTTCTTTCTTTTTTTGCTTCGCTTCCTCAGAACGTGACAGTTCGCGGCAAGGGTGATTGTCTGTCTGAGGATATTCCCCCAATAAAACCTCGGCGGCTTATAGGCGGGAGTACTGACATCCCGTCTCACAATAAAAGAAGTATGGTCGGATAAGAACAATTTACTTAAATCTAGGTATCAGCGCTACTAATTTGTAGTATTTCTTATCCCTCATTAACTACATTCGGG
Organism: Archegozetes longisetosus; assembly: GCA_018873245.2. NCBI lineage: Eukaryota > Metazoa > Arthropoda > Arachnida > Sarcoptiformes > Trhypochthoniidae > Archegozetes > Archegozetes longisetosus. Next base: position 3,884,783 of record JAEMBT020000008.1, read on the forward strand.
AAATTTTTCAAAAGTGACCAGAGTCAGAGTTATGATTTTTTTTCGAAAGATTTTACTGAAGGATCTATGGGTGAAAAATAAATTTAACCCCTTCACCCCTCTTTAGAATAAATATAATTTTCAGAATACATAGATACTAGTGTGGAGATATTTTTCACAATGTATCGAAGTTGTGCAAGAATAGTTAGGGGGCGTCTCGATCGGTCAAAAATTTGTCCGCTATAAGACCAATGAAATTGAGGTTGTAATTTATGCTAGACCCAAAAGGCCCAAGATATTAGAGTTAAAAGACATATTTGATAATTCGATTTTTAAAAAACCGTTTGTATAGTGTTTAAATAGAATAGGGAATAAAGGCATAACATCGCCACACCCTTTTTGTATCACTCTAAACTGAGGAATTAATCATATTTAGTTAGAAATTGTTACATTGACCTTATTATGCTGTTCTCTATTCCGTTAATTGGTCCCGCTGATTTGATAAGTCTTCTATAATGGGCGAATTTGTGATTGATCGAAACGTCCCCTAACTGTTCTTGCACAACTTCGATACTCTGTGAAAAATATCTCCACACTAGTATCTATGTATTCTGAAAATTGTATTTAGTTTGAAGAGGGGTAAAGTGGTTAAATTTATTTTTCGCCCATAGACCCTTCAGTAAAATTTTCCGGGAAAAAAAATCATAACCCTGACTCTGGTCACTTGAAAATTTTCCCGAACGTAGTTGATGAGGGACAAGAAATACTACAAATTAGTAGTGTTGATAGCTAGATTTAAGTAAATTGTTCTTATCCGAACATACTTCTTTGTTCCATTCACGTCACATTCCTATTTCCACTACCATCTCATCCGTATGCTATTATTATTATTTATCTATAATTATTATTTTTCAGAAGTCAAATGAAAGAAAATATCTGTAAATATTTGTTACCTTGGATAAGTTTAGAAACCCTATTCAACATCTATCTAATTAAAAATTAACTCAATTTCCATCCAATTCCCATTACCATTCCCATAAAAGATGGGATTGGGATTCAGATTCTCATCTCTAGTCCGAATGCATAAGACAGGCAGACGCACATATTTGCCCCATATCATTTAGATGTCGTGCTTTATGTCTATCCTTTAAAAGTACTAGAAAAGATATTTTCTTATACACTACTGATCAAGAGATGACTGATAATTGCATCCCATCGCTCAAATAATAGAGTAACGGTTTTAATCATAAGCGGGTAAAATTATAGCAGCCGTGGCAAAATAGAAAACCTCAGAATATATAGAAAAATAGACTAAAGACTAGAGTAACCCAACATAACCAAAACTAACCTAAGCTAAAAATAAAATATAAAATATAAAAATATAAAAAAAAATTATGAGTATAAAAATTAAAAATATATAAAATTGAAAAATCTAAAAAAAATTGGAGAGATGGGATCTGGCCTGACCTAACCTAATCTGGGGGGGGGGGGGGGGGGGTTTGACCACCTTATTGATGTATGCAGAGTAACAATAAGAACTAAATATTTTACTACATTTGAATTGAAAGAAAAACTTATCAATGGGATCTTAATGACTAACAGAGAGTACTCACACATTAATAAAATACTTGAAGTAGTTCTGAACTTTGAGTCAAAATGTCGAAACAAAGGACAGTCTGTTTTTAGTAGTTGTAGACGTCAGTCGCAGATAGAAACCAATTTGTAACAAGTCTGATATATTAATCCCACATATATTCAATTTATAAGATTTAGTAAATAAAATTTTATACTAATTGAATCCCAATCCAAGTTTTTTGTTGTGAATGGATTTAGTTATTGAGATATTTGAGTAAAATTATTTCTATTACTTTTATGTGTTTAAATAGTTTGATACAAGATTTTATTACAAATATTTCTAATTTTAGAGAAAAATAAAATTTATTTTTATAGTAAATTTATAGCACTATATAAATATAGTTAACTTCTAATTCTAAATACGAGAAATATATCTAATATTCTTTATTTAATTGAATCCAATTTCCTAATCTGAGAAAAAATAAGGATAATTAGACATTTTCTGAGAGATAATGATGGACTTTTATAGCTTTGCTAATTAATGATAAGTAATTTGAATGAGAGCACCATTGTACTCAATACAATTCTTTAATCGTGATATTACTGAACTTGAGTTCTTTATCATTCCTTGGGGCATATTATTGAATTCTTCTTTTATCTATTGTATAAGTGTTATAGTGTCTGTTAGTTGTCTCAGATATACTTTATCCTTTAAATATTCCCAAAGAAAAAGGTCGACAGTTGTAAGGTCGAGTGATCGGGAAGGTCATAGCATATTTGACTGCCTCCCAATCTAGCGTTCAGGGAAGTGGGAATCTAACAACAGTCTCATAGTACACGCGAAGTGTGCAGGAGCCTCATCCTGTTGAAACCAAAGCCGGGCTTAACAACTTTATCAGAAATTTGAGGCCAAAGATACTCATTCAATAACTCAAGATAGCTTTCAGTATTAACAGTCCCATTGAAAAAGTAAGGATCCACACGGCCTCCACTCCATATCCATGCCCATACCATTACAGTTTCTCCAAGTTTGTCTTGCTCTGAAACAATATTTGGGTTTGATGGTGACCAGTAAACTGTTGTCTGTTTACACGATCATTTACTGAGACTAATGATTTATCTGACCATATTATTTTGTCATCAAATCCCTCATCTTCATTTTGCATATTGAGAAAAAGGCGTATTGAAAATTCAACACGAGCTTCTGGATCGTCTTAATTAAGGTGATATACAGTCCGTTTTTTTTAAAAACTAAACACAGATTTTACAGTTAAACTTTGTTGCTTTTGAAAATATGAGTCAAAAGTGAAATCGCTTACTCATTGACCAAAATTTGAATGTTTCAAAATAAACCTTAATAATGAGCTATAATCTTACAAAACTTATTTCAAAACTGTAATCCTGCAAATTAGTTTATATATGTAAAAGTAAATTTGACTCAATTCTAAAAATAGTTGCATTGGTCGGCCCAGTTTTACCGAATTTTTCAAAAATTCAGCTCTAACTTTATCACAAGATTTAGTTAATAAATGAATTTTCAAAACAAAAATTCTTTCTTCTGTTGTGAACATTATTTTATGATTAAAGGTGTTTTTAATTCAAAATCAATGACTAAGTGATCAAATTCTGTTTTATATGTTTTAAACTTACTCATTAGTAAGTACTGATTCACGAGTAATAATAAAGAAAAATTGTTATAAGTATTTAAGTTTAGTTTTTAAAAAAACGGACAGTATATTGGATGATATGGATGAAAATTAAGTTCTCTGAAGAATTAAATAAGCAATGCTTTTTGTAATACTAAGCTCTCTTGCCACTCTTCTTAATGACATAAGTTCACCATTCTCAGTTGCTTCAATCACCATTTCCTCTACTAGTCCAATTGTATGTTGAGTGCGCTCTGTCTTTGTGCTTTCTTCCCGAGGTTCCTCAACATCTCCATAAGTCAAGAAATTATCGACTAATCTTCTCTTCTGATAGTATTAGATGATAGGCGAAATTCATATTTTCTCTCAAGAGCACAATGAATAGAAATTATGTAATTATTGTTGCGCAGATATTCAGCAACACAAAAGACTTCTTCAGCTCCTGTATATTGATATGGAGCCTTAACAGAGAAAATATATGCATTTTAAAGTGATTTCGAAAATACAAATGAATAATAACATCAGACAACCTGAGATTATATTTATAATTAGTAATAAGAGTACTGCTATTCAATTACATATTTATTGTTTTGACATATGCTCTCAGATTTGACGCCTACTTTTCCCTTGAATTCCCCTCTCAATGCCTCGAAACAGCACACAAATTACGGCTATTTTAATAATAAAAATGTGGACTCCAAAAGAAAAATAACTAAGATATGCACACACAGAGAAATATAAATGAACTTTTGATGATTCAGTCGTTTGAACAGTTCTGTCATTAGCTCTTAATTGCGAGTGAATTGCGATTTCTAAGAAATACCATTAGATGGTGGTCGATTAGAATGATATTAGTATCGTTTGAAACCTCTTCCTGAGTACTTCCAATCGCCACCGATTTTATCCAAATCGGCCATCATCTTCAATTGATTGGTGGTGGTCGGCTCAATCACAATTAAATTATAAAATTTCATAAATGTAAAAAAATTTAATTCCAAAAATTAGTTACAATTAGTGGTTAGTAATTAATCAGTAAAGTCAAAATCATCATCAGAAACAGAATTAGTGTCATCATATAAGGTTTGAGAAGTTATCATATTCAGAAGTTAGGGTGGTGGATCAAAGTCAGTAGCTGTAATCTGAAGAGCTTTGGTAATTGATTTAATTGATAAGAGTTGATTGAGTGTTCGGACCTGAAGACTATTACGAAGTTTTGTACGATTGTTGGTGACCTGACTGAATATTCTTTCGACAGCTGCGGTTGAATGTGGTAATGTTAAAAGATTCTTCATGAATGAAGACAAATGACCAAATCGCAGAGTTGCATCAGCTTCAGTCAATTCTGATAAATGACACCAAAATTGGTCGATCGGAAGTGTATTTAAATGGCGGAGGTCGTGTGAAAAGGCAACAAGATTCCATTCTTGTTCAATAGCATCTTCAGATATTGCTCCACTGCTAAGCTTTGGAAGATGTTTGAAGCGACGAAAGAGATGGATCAGGCTTGATGACCGTGGAGGAGCAGTTGAAATTGCCAACGCGATCTTCGGGTTTAGATTCTTCAACTCGTTTAGGAATAGATCGCCAACTGAACAGCGAGCCTGGGTCTGCTTCGCGGCCTCGATGTAAAATTCGCGTATGAATTGGCGGAATGTTAAGCGAGCTTCATTGTCTCGTAAGTTGTCCAGAAGTTCGAGTGAACTGTGTGGAACGAAGATATCGCTAAGTGGCTTATTTGCAGAACGATTCGCTGGATCAATAAGATAAATTTTATCTGAATGTGCTGTAATGTATTCTTCGGTTAAGAAATAGCTGGCAAACATCAAAAACATAGAATCAATTCTAGATTGCAGCTCAGGAAGAAGTATGGCATCGGACTGGAAAAAGACATTAAGACGCTCAAAGTGTGGAAGTATAGCCGATAAGAAAGATAGGTAAAGTTTGATGTCAGCGTATCCGAAGTAATTCTTAAGCCGATCAACTGTCTTCTCACGCTCTTCTTCATCTCTATCGATGGTTCTAAATGGAATGGATTCAAAATAAGTCTGGAGAGCTGGGAACTGGCGGAGAACTCTCTCGACGGCCGGTAAGTAAGACAACCAACGGGTCTTTGCAACTCTAAGGATTCGATGCTCCGGAAGTCCGTGCTCAAATTGTCGGTCAGCAAATTCGATACGACGCTTCGAAGAATGGCTAAAATAAGTATTCAGGTCCCTTAAAAAGTCTTCAGGTGTGGATGGCAGCTTTTTGCAAGAATAAGAAGCACATAGATGGGCCGTATGGCAGATGCACTTCATAAAAAGATGCCCAGGATTCTTGAAGCGAATCGAGATTGAACTGAAGAATGCTGGCTACTCATCACATTTGCACCATCCGACGCCAGGCCAGTTATGTTTTCAAGTGGAATGTTGTCAGCTTCCAGTTTGTTGAAGATAGTTTCCGCGATTGAATTGGCATCTTCGCTGGTTAGCTCAATTAAGGCATAAAAGATAGTGGCCAATCTACCTTTAAATATGGTGCGCACCACTAGACATACCGACTTGACGGACGCTATATCGGTACTCTCGTCCACAAGAATAAAAAATTTATTTAAACGCAGGTGTTCGCGAATTATGGCCTGAAAATGTGGTGCGATAGCATTACAAATAATGGCGCGCACTTTGGTTGCTTTCATCTTCAGACCTGATGCCACAATCGAGTCACCAAAAATCTTGGCCAAAAGTGGACCAAGTTTACCAATGGTAAGAAAAGAAGTGTTAGTCTCGACACAAAACATTGCCAACCTCAATTCTGCGACTCGAGCTTTAAGCCAATGGTCATCACCGCCGCCGTGACCACGCGATACATCAGCATACTTTGCGGCCAATTGCTGATGATAATCACTCTTAAAAGGCTTTTTTGGCAGCTGCATAACAATGATTGCATATTTTGCATCTCATTTTTGTCTCGTGCTCCGGAACTCGCTCAACAAAAGTCATCGAAATAGGATCCGACATCCACCGAACTAAAAATTTTGATGGTGGTCGGACCTTTCTAACTTTGGCTGGTGTCAGTCCTTCATCAGAAAAACTATTATCACTACAATTGTTATTGCTACTGTTGTTGCTACTCTGTGACATTTTTATTAATAAATAATTGAAAAAATAAATGTTTGATTCGTATTCAAACATTATTTTTAAAAGTTTAATTGGATTTAAATCAGATTAAAAAAGTTCATCAAGTGGGATTCGAACCCGAAACCTTGGGTGCTATGTTCATTATGCTTAAGTTGCTACGCATAGAGCTTAGTGCAAATTGTGTGCATTATTTCCTATCAAATGATTTTTTGTAAAGTTTAATTTTCGTGTGCGAGGGAAAAAGCGAGGATTTTTCGAGGGAAAGCAAGAAATCCCTCTGTTTTCCTTGCATTGCGAGGAAAAGCGAGGAAAATCCTCGCTTTCTGAGAGCCTTGGTTTTGACGCTTAAAATAGAATTTTCCAGCTCACTTCAATGAAAAGTATTTTTTTAACTTTTAGATTTTTTCAAGTATTTATATGATACTCCTTTCATATCATTACGAAAATTCCATAAACAATATACTGGGAGATGCTTTATATAAATACACTATTATCAATTTGATATTCCTATTTACCTATAAAAGGATAAAACTAGTAAAGCTTATGCTGGATACCCTGTATATATCATAGAGTAAGAGAATAGAGGATTTATTCAATGGGAAAAAAGAGAACCAAATTTCGAGCCTCTGTAGCCTTCTAATGTTCAATTATTCATTTAAAACACATGCGCGCAAAACACAAGTCATAAAAGTTTTACAAAAAAAGTGACGAATTCAATAAATTATACAAAAAGTTGGTTCTGTCTGGGATAGAATAGGGTCTCCTTTTACCTACTAACCATTCTCACTGCTGCTTAACTTTTTGAACCTTATATGAAACGATGTCGTTTGCGTGTTAAATAATTGTTAGCAAACTTGCTCATAAAAAGTATAGTTTAGGATATAAAAATTGGCAAAAGTTTTGCTCACATTTAAACTTAAATTAAATCTTAGCCATAGTATTCAGTTGGTCGCTGATAATGATTTAATTAAAAAATAATCAATTACAATATATTTGAATTTGAAAATTTTAATTCAAAAATTTAGAGCTTGGCGCTAGCTTTAATGTTAACTAATAATAAACAATTATAGTCAGAAATCAGACTTGAAACTTTTTATATTAGCTTTTTTGAATAAATCAACACATTAATTTATTCAGTTTGACACTATGAAAAATTCGAGATATTTAAAAAAAATGATTAAAACTTGGTGAAAGTATATGGAGAACGCCTGAAAACTTTGAGCTTAAAAAATTTTGAATTGATATGTTATAGAGCTAGCTCTAAACGTGATATAAAACCTAAAATTTTCGTTTAGATAGTTTTTATTATGACTAATTTGATATAAAATATCACATTAGATTAATTAAAATACGAATGGAAGATAATGGTATTGATTTTTTAAAGATTCAATGTGGAGTCTTTTATTGATATGATGATAGCGAGTTCATTTTTTACTGTGGCTAATGAAGCGGTGAAAAATTCTTATAATAAGCGTTTAATACAAGGATAAAGGCTATCGTTCGGTAATAATTAAACCCAAATATATGTATCTATTAAATTCTCATGTATAAAAACCTTTCTGCCAAATTTTGTGTCGTAAACCATATGTCTGTAACTAAGTCAAGCATAAATTATCCCACTAATGTTCATGGAAAATTATTCTAATGTTTATTAATATATATTAGTTTTCAAAAATTTTAAATACTAGTTATGTGAAACTTTCTATAATTTATGTTTAGATTTATCTTTAGAAATATTATAAATTTCTATATTTTTAAATTTAACATGAAATAAAATGAAAATACAGCATAATAATAAAATAATGTTTTGAGAAAGATTTTTCCTATGGCATTGTGGAATGAAATTGAAATCAATATTTTTGTGAATAATGTCCATTAGACAATTTTTCAAATATGGTTGAAAAATACATATGATAGGAAAATACTGGTTTTGAAAAGTTCGCAACTTTTTAATACTCTCTACTGCTTCCATAATTCATAATTAGATGTCGCCTCAGTTTTTTGGTTTCACTATTTAGCATAGGCTTGAAGCATCTATTATATATAATCTTTGGTATATATAAATAGGAGTCGTCCTATTTTACCACGACTGCTATAATCATACCCAAGAGCGACTTCAGATAGAATTTTTATCGATTCATAGGAACAATGGATATAATTAAATTAGTTTATCAAACAAATGTTTATTTATTCGAAACTAAACTGACTCAACTAAAAGTTTCTGAATTGACACTTTCTCAAATTTTTACCACAAAAATTTTGGACTCAAACTGATTCGATTAAGTGTTCCTGTCTCATGTCCCATACAAGTATTCAATAGAAATAAACTTCTATCTTGAAAAAATATTTCATTGATCTATATTTCACTTAAATTGAATGCGAGTCAAATTAAAAATATTTGTTTAATGAACTTAGAAAATAGTTTAACGGTAACACAAGGATTTCCACTGATGTAATTGAAAAACAATTTCGATCTAAAGGATTCTAAGTCATGCTTTCAATCAGCGATTGTCTCATTGATGTTTGAATAGCATTCGGACCGACAGCTTCATTCAGTTTGAATATATTTTCGACCACAGATATTTCTGTAGAAGTAGTATCAAAACCACAAAAAGCAGACCAATCGTTGACAACCATTCCAGCGCCAATGACTTCACTGCCTCGATTCACAGTTCCAGCAATTAAAGGAATTTGTAAAAGTGACGACAATTCGTTTTGTGCCTCAACATTAATACGAGGATGTAATAAACCACCTGAAATACAGTCAAATAATTATTAACGAAATCTTTACACTTAAAACTTAACAATACTCGGTAACAACAAAAGGTCGTTGCTGTCAACCTGTTTGTGATGCACATCATTTCATTGGCAAAATTTGATTTTAGATTTGCTTTGATCACTATATTGAATATTCTATAAGTTTATTCGATATTATGGTCTGATGGAAAGCATACCATTACGGCGCATCACTTTTGTTGCTATGAAGGATTATCGAGCTCATAAGGGTACAACATTATTTAATATAAAACTTTGATAGATTTAAGCTCTAGTCTCGGATTTGGGCCGTATTGTTGGATCTCGGACTGACTCGAGCCAACTTAAAAATATAACAGGGACTGAAAAACTTAGGTCAGGACGAGCTACTACAAACCACAAAAATTCAACATTAAAGCTCAATTCGAATGTATTAATTGAATCACACTAAGGGAAAACAAGCCTTCAGGCTGGCAACCAAATAAGCCATTGATATAAGAAAATCAATACGAAATCTATGTTTAGATGTTATAAACACATGAGTGTATTTTTTATCACTAGTCTTGAATTGGAAAACGTTCGACATTTACTATTCAAATTAAAAACATGTTACTTTTGATTACCAAATTTCTATTTACTTCGATGGCTTATTTGGTCACCGGCCTAAAGGGTTGTCTTCCATTATTATCTGATTGAGAGCTAACTTTTAAATAGGTCTGAACACGTTCACAATACTAAATGTAATCTGTGAATAAACTGTTTATCCATTATATTAAACTTCTTTAGCAGTCGATGTATACCTTGATTAGAAAGCGAACAATATGAACCAACTAAAACTTGATTAGCTATGGTGTGTCTAAAAACTTCGACATTCAAAGTGTCGATAAGAATTTCTTCGGTCTCTCGATCTAAATCTGGATGAACTAAAGCGACGTAATCATTACAAGCGATCACATTTCCCAAAGCACTCAATCTCTCCTCAACTCTTTGAATCTTAACATTATCTGGAAGTGAATTACGGATGTGTTGCAACTCTTGATCGGTTGTGGTGTTGGGCACGAGAAGACCATTTCTGTTACCGACAGTAAGTCGACCAATGATACGACATCCACCAATTGAAGCGTGTATTACTGGTATTACTTCGCTTAATTCGCTTTCGAAAACACTATAAAAGTTTTCCGATCCACCGATGGCCACAAGACAATAGCCATTAGTCAATTTGGCGAAAACTCCCACTTCATTGTTGCCCTCAAATTGTACTCGGAATGCCATTTCTTTCGACTTAATTCACTTCGGCTTGTCTTCAACTCAGTTACCAATTACTTAGTTATCAATTAATAAAACTAAACGATTTGAAACGTTTGCTAAACAATTACTGCTATTACTGCAATTGGGTATTCATGGCACATGAGGAACACTCGGGAGGAGCCTGTCTTTAAGGTGTATTTTAGGGAGGATCTCTTTCTATTTTAAATGATTTGAAGCAAAATAATGAAAAGTTTATCAATTGTATCAAAATTAAACACAAGATGTCAAACAAATCTCATTACTTTCAGATAAAAAATTTAATATTTCATGTATTTGTTTTCCAATATCTTTAATATTATAATCATTCATATCTACCGAACTCGAAACCAATCCTAAGTTTTTCTGAATGTCTAAATTCAATCATATATTAGAATTATTAATACATTTAAAAAATTATTGGTATAAGTTTTACTTAACTCTAATAGACTTTAGCTTTGAATCGAAAGTAATAGTTATAAACCTGTGATTATGTTAAATATAAATATTAATTTTTGAAATATAATTGAATGTAATTTATAACATAAAATATAATCTAATGTATATTATATTAAATATGGTTAAATATGACTATTCATTTTTTCAAATCAAATAATTTTAAACAATAAAATGTTACGATTTGTTTGTTTAGAAGAAATATTTTGTACTTTTTATGATACCAAATGGAAAAAATTACAGTTTATTAACAACTGTCTTCGAGTTTTTAGTTTAGTAATAATTTTTGTTGACATCTTGTGTTAAAATGATCATTTAGTCATTTAAGATCAATACAATTGTCTGTATCAATAGATATAAGTTAATAAGACCAACCCAATTATAGTCTCCTCCCCAGTGTTCCTCATATGCCATGAATACCCTGCAATTGTTTGCAATCTGTTAAATACCATAAAACATGTGCTCTCTACTCATTAAAACCTTTGGGTTTCGGTTAATGTTTCACTAAATCAACCTTAGTTTACTTCAATTTGATTCAATCGTTTTTATCGTGGACCAGAAGTATTGAGTCAAATTATGTGTTAATAAACAGATGTTTTATCAAATTTATATGTAGTCTTAAATTAATTCATTTAATAATTAACCGAATGCTTAAACCAAAATACTTGAAGTGAAAGTGCGACACATGGTGGGTATTATTAATAACACGAGCCATATTATTATTCGAACTTAAGGACGGAAAAAATAGAGTGACATCTAATGCCTAGAGCATAAAACAGAACCAAAGTTTTAGTAGAACAGAACTAAAGTTTCAAAAGTTAGTATAGTATTTGTTTCAGGTTTAGTGCATTAGATGTCACTTTATTTTTTCCGTCCTTAAGTTCGAATAATAATAATTTCTTTGCTGGTTACAAGATAAGCAATAGTTATGGCATTCGTATTAATAGTTACTAGTAAACAATTAGAAAATGTCTGAAACGTTTGGACAACCAAAACATGTATAATGGTTTAAGAAAACGAACTCAGCTTATCTACTGATATATTTGAAACATAGTACTGGTTAGCATGACTTAGAATAAGAAAACAATAATTGAATCATTAGTTATTAATTAGTTTTAATACTACTACTACTTGTGCAAATAGTGTCAAATTTGATTCAAAGTATCTATTGAACAATATTTCAACTTTATAAATCATTTCTGATCAACTCAAGTCAACAAATATTCAAATATTATTCACATCAATTGTGTTATAATCAACAAATTGGACAAAATTTGGACAAAAATTGGTCATTAAACTAATAAGGAATTTAATTAAGCTACCCGTTGAATTAATAATTAAATGAATGAAATTCTAGTCTATAAGGTTTATAATTTTGCTCTACGGACATTTTAGTCATTGAGTAATTTAATCGTTTCAGTCAGTTAGCTATTGTTTAAGTAATTTAGATATTTATTGCTGCGATGTTTAAAATGAAACATTCAATCCTAATTTAATTCTATTGAGTTCTTTCAATTTTTCAAATACTATTTCAATCTATTTTTTATGACAATATTTGCAAATTATTTATCAATAATTATTATATTATATTTAGAGACTATTTTGATTTATTTATTAAACATACATGAGTTTTACACAAAAATATGAATTTGAAAAATATTTTTTATAATTGTTTTAATTATATAGCCATTGAGTTGACACACGTTCAAACTTTTATAAAGCTTTAAAACACGAACATTTAAAGGACATGCACAAAATAATCGATTAATGCAAAAATAAGTATTAGAATAAATCTATAAACTATCTTATAAAAAAGAAATCATAGTCTTCTTTGAGCCGTTATATTATAGAAGAATTTAAGTTAAAAATAACTTAAAACTAGCATAGAGGAAATTACATTTTTATTGGTTTGAGTGAAGCACAATTTTATGCTATTAGCTATTCAATAGGAATAAAACTAAATAAATTATCTTGATTGTTTGATTCTAAGCCAATATAATTCCTAAATTTAACTTTGTAATCAAGTTTTAAATAGTTCCGTTGACGTCAAGCAATAAGTACTTGCTTTAAAGCATACTGTGTGTTTCACTTATATCATCGATAACTATTTGATTTCCTTTCAACACTTTAGTAGTGACTCAAAAATGGTTTAAAATATTGTATCAAAAGTATTTAATTATATTAAAGACCAAATTGAGTGAAGAAACTAGTGATCATTTGATATGGTATTTAGTTAGAGTAAACTAAAAAATTAAATATATGACTCAATTAATGATTAAGTTTAAGCGTAGATATATAAAAGTGTTAATATTCTTAGTAATACCTCTACTTATGTTTATGTTTATATACCTTAACAATCGCGATGAAAGAATATTTTTTTATCAGAACTATGTAATGTTGGGGGGATCGTTTTCAAGCTCCAAGGGATGTCAGCTTCCACTAGATATAAACCCATACGACGAGACAGTAGTTAAATATATAGAGAAGTTACCAGAAAGTATTAGATGTAAGCATGAAAACGATCCTTTCAATAATTTAACTTATATTGACCAGTTTGCTGTTTTAAGGCAAACTAATTCTATGTTTAAATGTAAATATCAGTTCTTTGATAGAGCACAAGATGATGACGATAATATTTTATATCGTCGCGAGCACACTATTCACCCAATTAATGGTATTTCTATGAATAATAATAGTTTTGTTGCTGTCGAATGTATTCATAAAATAACCCGGCAAGTTTATAGAAATACACATTTCTGGTTTCCTTTAACCAAAAATAATGATTCATCGATCAATCAGTCGCAAAGCTTGAAAAAGCCATCAGTCTTAATATTAGTCATCGAATCTCTTTCACGAATTAATTACTTACGATTTATGTTGAAAACCAAAGAGTCTCTGGAAAAGTTGGGCCAAATAGTTTACATGAAAGGCTTAACAAAATTGGCTGATAATTCATTTCCAAATATGGTCCCATTTCTTACTGAAAAAAAGAGTTTGGAATCACGAACTCACCCACGAAGATCACGGACCTTATGATGACTGGCCTTTCGTTTGGAAAGATTTTTCGAAAGCTGGCTATAAAACATCCCTTATCGAAGACTTTCCGACATTCACACTATTCAACTACGAGTCGCAAGGATTCGTCAAAAAAGCCAACAGACTGGTATCCACGACCCTTTTGGATCCATTTGTTTCGTGATGTCTCCAAGCTACTTCTTGGATTAATACCATTTGACTTGAGCAGCTGTTATGATGACCGTTTGCCTAAAATTGACATTTTTCTGCAACAAATCAAACATTTTATGGATCAATGTGACAATAACTTTTATCCATATTTTACTTTCGCTTTTTATATCGAAGTCACCCATAACGACTTCAATCGGGCACAACTCATTGATTCACATATTTCACGATTTTTACAAGAATCTCGTCTTAAATTAGATAATACTATTTTAATACTTATGGTATGAAATCATGATTTTGTATTTCTCTCTTTTTCTAGTTCTGAATCTAATTTTATATTTATTTTGATTTATTTCGATTTGATTTTCTGATACAAAAGGGGGATCACGGAAATCGTTTTGGATCAATATTGCAAACAGTAGTCGGACGTATTGAAGAAAGAATGCCATTATTTGCAATTCGTATTCCAAACACTGTTAATGAAAGATTTCCTCATTTATTAAAAAATCTGAAGTCTAATAGTGAAAAATTGATGACATGGTTAGACTTGCATCAATTATTAAAGGATGTTGCAAACAGTAATTATTAGGTCTAGAGTTTTAATCAATGGAATTATATAATTGATTTTTTTTTCAGGTAATTATACAGAGATAAGTAAAAGGAAAGATGATCAACACTATTATTCTCCATGGAGGGAATTGATACCAGAGTCGAGAACGTGTGAAAGTTCATTAATTCCTGAAAATTACTGTGTTTGTGACAATAGAAAAAAATTGAATATTTCTGATCATATAGTAACCGATGCATCGTTAGCACTTGTCAATCATATTAATAATTTTGTGCCGCTAAATAAGTGCCACAACTTATCACTCAAATCGCCGATTGAAGCAGAGGTCAGCTTAAAAATTGTCTTATATTAAGCATCATTAAACTTTCATTCGCTATATTTAGTTAATATTTCCGAGTGGTTCAACTGCTAAACCAAAAGGTTTTGAACAACGAATTGAAGTTACGATTTCAGTGGATCCTTCAGACGCTATATTCAGAGCCCAACTGTTCAGAACTGCTCGTGCTCTGAATTGGTCACTCAAGGGAGAGATCAATCGAATCAACAAATATGGAAATCAATCTCATTGTGTCCACGAAAGACTTTTGAAACCATTTTGTTATTGTTTTTAATCCGAATTTGTTTATTTTTTAGTCAGATTTACAACATTTTGATTTTTAAGCTAAATTTTGTTTAATTTATAGATTCAAAGCGTATTTTATACTAATAAATACTTTTCCCTAAGATCTGGTTGAAATAATTCTAGTGTTTATAACAAGTTGACTGAAAACTAGATTGTATCCAGACTTTGAAAACCTTTTATTGGTGGTGAAGAACTGTTAGTATTAAGTTTATTACAAGTTGAATAAGTTAATGATAATAATAATAATACTTAAAATGTTAATTTACATGTCTTTTAAAGTAGAGGCAATGCTAACTTTATGTTACAGTGCAAAAGAACTACAAAATTTCCATAAGTAGTTTGAAAACTCCATAAAAAGTCATTATGAGATCCATTTAGAACAACAATAGTTTTGTACTTCATATACCCTTTCGACGAGTCAATAATTTAAAGTACAAAATAATTAAAGCTTCAATTTATGCAAAAAGAGTTTGATTCTAAATTAAATTATCAAAAGTCTGAATATTTTCAGTTATAATAATAATTATTTAAATTTCTAGACATAGAACGAGGATTTGTATCACTATTTTGTCTTCTTATAGAAGAGTTTCGATTAGCAGTATTAGTGTTACTACTAGTGGTCGGATTGCCATATCTGACCACTTCTATAGAGTGGTGATGATGATGATGCAAATGATTGTGACCATGGCTGTGATTCAGTGGTTGTGTTAATGTAGTCACGCCATCGAATTGATCCAATAGATCGTCAGCATTGTCTTCATTAAGAGCGCTGAATGGCGTACATGTAGGCAGATCTTCCTTAACTTTTTTGACTGCTCTCCTCTTTTGGACATATAAACGCGATGATAAAACTATCAAAAAACATACTAACGCACCACAAAAAGAGACCAACAAATAAAGTACGAAACGTTCAGTATTTCCTGCAAATCAAAATCCAATCCATTAGTCATTTGTCAATACAGCAAAACTAGACTAACCTTCACATGCACTTAATTGGTTTTTTAAATGCAATATAAATATACTATAGAAAATTTGACTTAATTACTATCGATTTTTAAAAACCACTTAATTACATGTGAAAGATAGACAGGTTTACTGTAGCATCAAATATTTGTCAGTCAATATTCTCGTGGCTGTAACTTATTATTATGACTAACGCATCCTTTACTTAAAGAATACTATACTCGACAGCAATGTGTTAACTTTCAATTGAATAATAAGAATCTAACAAAGCATTCGGGATTAGTACGAAATAATGTAGAAAGAAAATACAAACTTTTAACAAAATTAACGGCAGAAATCCAGTCAGAAATGAAACCAATAACCCGCTCAGGTGGTGTAATGATAGTACAATTAACTTCATTATCAGAATTAACAGAATTATTATTTGCAATATTGTAATTATTTTTCACAACAACATCACTTTGAACAAAAGTTTTCTTTGTAGGAACAACAGCCAGATCTGCCTTCAAAACTTTGTAATTAGACTCATCGATATGACCAGAAGGATATGGTGTGGAAGAAGTGTCTGAATCAGGTATATATCTGGGCTCTTCCACAAACCCAGTATAATCACTTGTATCAACACTATCCTCATTGGCTGCTATATCACTAGGTTTGTCATTATCTGTCACTCCAATGTCTAACTCTTTGAGCACATCTTTAGGTACACAAGTGTAGACTACTTTCAGATGTAATTTGGTAGACTTTGCACATCCCGGATCACCAAATGTTCCGATATCGGCATCGAGCGAACATTTCTTTCTTCCATGACATGAACTCATCACCGTTTCAGTTGCATAACTGACTTGACACTCTTCAGAAGTCGTTATTGACTGTGAAAGTGGTTGACTTGGGCTCAGTTGTGGACATTCTGGTGGACTGACTGAAGTAGAGCCAAAAGATGCTGAATAGATGACAATTCTGGATGACTTGTGACACTTCAATCTCAATCGATCGCCTTCACAGATGACTTTGTTATAAAATGTATCTTAAAAATAGATAGAAAGACAAGGATATAGACTTTTGAGTGAATTAAAGTTAGTCTCAATAATATAGTGTTGGGCCTTAAGTGGAAACTATTTACTTGGCCTGCACTTGAAAGCGATTTCAGCGTATTTCCTAACACCAGGACACGGATCGATGCCTCCAAATGATTGTGGAGATGTCATAAATTTACAGATCCGTTGCTCACGGCACGAAGACTCGACTTTTTGCAGCAATGAATACTGAAAAGATAAAAAACAATGTTTACATTCAACTCAACCTTCAGTATTGTTTTTGAGAGTCTGAAAGTTAAAGTAAACTTAGATGAGAGTACACCAAACTCTTTGATATGGGATAATTATAGATAACCTCAAATTTAAAGATAGGGTGTTTTTCTATGAAAATCACTTACGAAATCATAACCATAAATCTGACTATTTTTATGTCTTCCGTATGTACTCCTACCTCAAAACAAGGTCTTATTCGTAGAAAGTAAACCCTATTTTTCAAAAGAAATTCTTCAAAACAAACCCTACTCTCAAAAAGAAATTTACTTTCTTGAAAGTTGCCTAAAAATAAGTTTAATTGATTTTTAATAGCGAACTTTGGTCTAATCTTTAAAACTACTCGGGAGTAAAGCATATATTGAGTGATAAAAATAGAATAACTGTTGCACTAATTAATTATTGCTTACTCTCAGAGAATCAGATGTGAGACAATCAGTGGTGTCGTTATAATTGAATAATAAAGAAGAATTATGAGGTGATAGTGATGAAGATTGATCTGGTGTTGGGCAAAGTTGATGCGATGGCACATTACGACCGTATTGGGCCAAATAAATGCTAATTACTGTGTTAGGCAAACACTCCAATTTCAACTCCTCGCCATCACAGGCATGAACTTGAAATGTTCTTAAAGTCCCTGATAATAGAGCTGAGAAATGAAATTTTTCAATTATTTTACTATTTTATGCTGCCTTGTGGTATACGATATGATCTTCAAGTTATTCTATTCGTCTAATTATTACTATTTGTTCTTATTGTGAAACATGCATTCGTACAAATCATGATTATAATGCATGCATTCAAAAGTATTCACTACTTTAGTCAATAATTAAATCAAAAAATAAATACCACAAAATAGCAAAAAAACAAACTTAAATACATTTAAATTCATAGAAAACGATTTGATTTAGTGCAATACTGTTGAGTCAGTCTTATTTATAACATTTATAACTTTAGTGAAACGCCCTAAATAAATGATTGGAAAAAACGTTGAGTTTCCATTTAAAGTTAGAAACTATCTGATATGAAGCTTGCTCCATCACAATTTTCAATTAGTTTTTAGTCATTCATCTTATTTAATAGGAAGTTTAGATTCAATGTTAATATTTTTCATTATAAAATAATCAGTCAGTTTATCTTCAGACCAAGTCCTAAAACTTTAGATATTGAAAGACTTAATATAGAAAACTCGATTCTTTTCTCATTTCCAGATTAGTTGAACTATTTATCTATTTTTTCATAGTCATAGTCGTGAATTGGTTGATTTTTGAACATAAAGTTTTCACTTTATAAAGTGTTTAAGGAGATAATGTTGTATAAACTAGCTTATACGATTCGTCTTACGCATCAGTTCACTCTATCAACTCTTTTGTTGTCAAAATAAATCCTAATAGTAGAAGATTGAACGCCAAACAGCACTTACATAAACTAATTTTTCATTTTAAAAATCTGTTAGTACTTAGAAAAGAAGCCGTATATCTGTGAAGTTGACAAAATCATAATGAAAATAGTTATGCATAGAACTGAACTATGTATATATACTGTATATATATTGAGCTGTATATACATGAATTGTATATATATTGAAATAGCACTTTTGAAGTTATGATAGAAATGTCATTTTGGCAACAGACATAATGTCAACTTTCTAGAATCAATCTTTCAATTCAAAAATAATCTGCTTTCCCTCACTGTGCTTGCTTATACAAAGTCTCATTGATTTTTAGCTTATGGGTCATCGATGCAAACGATTCTATGGATATCACCAATGCTTTGTTCAATTCGCATACAATGCATCAGTGGCGCAATATAAGTTGCAACACATCAGTGGCGTAATACATATAATTACAAAAATATTTATGCCACCAAAATATTAAATTCTCAGCATTTTTAGACCTATAGACTCAATAAAATACTTATCTATTTATTAGATTCAAAAGCAATGCCGAAAACCCAACTGAAAACCAAAGTTATGAAAATTTTTCAATCAGACATCAAAACATTAGGATATGAAATATTGCGCACAATATTAAGACTTAGTTGACCTGCAATTCATAGCATATTTCGCGATTGGTGTTCATCATCAATTTAAAAGTAAATGAAGATAACCTGAATATAAATTTTCAAAACATAAATATGTCTCTAACTTTTCAAGAATATGAGTTATCAATGATTTTGTAGTTGGAAAACAAAACAGACTTTGGATTAGTTATAGAGCATCAACATTGCAAAACTACTCTCCTATAAGACATCCGAAAGTATTACATAATCTGAATAGTGCCGCATTCATTCCAGTCTGATATAAGACGCTGTCAAATCTGTCTATCTTTCACATATAGTTAAGTGGTTTTCAAAAATCAATGAGGACTGAGCTATGTTTTTTCCATGGAACTTTTAAATTGGTTTACGAAAAACCATCTAAATGTATGTTCGAGTTGTATAGGTTCAACTGTATAACCTTTAAGTAACTTTACTGTATTTTACAACTCAATTTTCTCGAACTTAATGATTCATGAAAAACACCAATTATAAGAAAAACTAATTTGCATTTGATTAAAACAAAATCAAAACTCGTTATAAAATAATTTATCTTAAGTAGAAAGAGATTACTAAAAAAGCTTAACTCACTTAAGTCATAACCAGCGTGTGATGTATGAGACAAATTTAATTAAAGTTTTTAGATAAAAGTGAAAAACATGAAAAAGGATTTAATTTATTCGGATTTTGTCAGTAACACATAGTATGATATGAACTAAAGACAATTTATTACGATATGAAGCAAAAGACAATTTATGTTTTTATCTTTTCCTCTTTTTTGTCAAAGTTTCGTCAAAATAACTTATTATGAGTTATGCTTCGAGGAATCATTACAGCCAACTCTGTCCCTGACAAATAACATGAGAGGGAGTTAATGATATTTGGTAGACATCAAATTTTGCTCCAGACTAACTTCTATATGGCTCGCTTGCTTAATTGCCCGATCAGGGCCTAATACAGACCTTTCTTTAGTTCGTGTTAAGCCAACTATGTTCAGATTTACTAAAACAGCAAACTTTTGCCACTATAGCTCTTTCTCTGACCACTACTTCTGTTTGTTACTGGGAATAACTATTATTTTGAGCTTCACTTTCTACTGAGCTAGTTTCTAGAATAACTTATTCACTAATATAGAGTAGGTCACACATTTCTTCTATAATGTAAGTCAATTGTTCCTACTATTGAATTTTTCCTACTTCAAGGCAAAATGATTAAAACTAAAGTTTTTTGTAATATCCACCGAAAAATCGATTATATTATCTATTTTTCTCAAGAACACGAGAAATATTATCGTGCGTTTAATGATAAGAGGGAAGCGCTCGTCATAAACTACAGGGATGTAATGAAGTCAATAAAGTGGTCGTAAAATACAAACTGTTATATGTATAGAATATTCAAATAGTAATATTGAAAAATATTCAAATGTTAGTACTATAGTATCTTCATATAGTCAGCTTCTTTATACTGAATCACCCATTTAGTCAACGCATTAGTTTGGTACGATTCTAATCTAATACACTGAAACTTGGTTTTATTCCATCTGAATTTTGGGCTGCTAGAGATTCACTATGTCGAGGCATTACTGTAGTTTCTATAGAAGCGTGAATATAATAATAGCTAATTATGATGTATCGAATTGACAATAGAGTAGAAAATTGATAATAAATAGAAATCAAATAAGCTGTTTATACATAGTAAGCATTCATAAATTCTTATCACGAATAAGAAACACATACAAACAGCTACTATTTCATACATACATACTTTCTCCAATGTGTTATTAACTTTTAAATTAAGATTTCAAACTCGTGACTCAAATTCCATGATAACATTTAGACTTTTATATCATAAATAACTCAAACGTATCTTAGATCGAGTTATCCTGTCCTTAATTCGTGTAAAGGCTCTCTGAAGCTCTCTATTCAAACCATCTTAACAGTAAAAGTACATTAATTTGTTGACTGAGAAAATTATATATTATCTAAAACTACGAGAAAATTACTCATTTTCAGCAAATCTTTAGATCAAATGTGAGACACAGTGAAACAAAATCATATATTTTTTTGTAGTATAAGAGATATATCAAAACAGATAATGCAGTATTGAATGTGAACTCAATTACGAACTGAATTATTGTCACAAATCTTTTGACATTCCCATATCTGATTCATGTAAGTGTAAAAGTCTGGTAAAAGTTAGTCTCCTTTTCAAATGAGAAGGTATTGATTAAGCGAATAGTGAAGAGAAAAGTACATTTTTAACAATGAAGTCATGGTCGGCTCAGTAGTGAATAAAACACAGTCTATCCTCGATTTTGGCAGTCTGGTTAATAGCAAATTTGGATTTTAGCAACTGGTTTTCAAACTTAACCTAATCTATAAGATCCATTGTGTTAAGCAGTTTAGATTATAGCAACCCTAGTTTTAGCAAAACCTCAAATTTGGCAATAGATATGAGTGTATTTATAACTTTATCAATGCTCTGATTCTGGCAAACTCGATTCGAGACTAGGTTTTCTAATTTCCTAATTTGAACTTTTTAATAATCTTGATCTTATATGAAAAGAAGCATTGTATTGTTGAATAAGTTAGTAGAGACTGATTGAGAAATAGCTAATATAAAGAATTTTGGCAATAACATTTGACAGCAGCAATGAGTTGGTAGGATCGGGTTCAGACTGTAGCAGAACAGAAACGAGTAGAAAGCTGTTAAGTCAAATTATAAAAGACGGATTCACTTGTAGACTTTGAAGCAATAAAGTAGTGACACAATGATACCCTTAAATCAATTATTCATGATTAGTGCTCACCAGTCAAGAGCTATAGTATATCTTAATAAAGGCATTTTTTGTTGAGCTGCCATTAATATGATCGCCAAAGGAATTGACGAGATGCAAAAATTTGAGCGTTCTGAGTTTGAGAGAGAGTTGTTGGCAAAGTAATAGAGTTTATGGTTTGAGGCTGAAACTTCTCAGCACAAAAAGATATACTTTATTATAGTTGATTGTTTCCGGTGTCTATTATTTATGGAATATAAGTCCAATTTCTCACAAAGCCTTAATTTTTTATGCTCGACCGAACAGAAAAGAACTATTTTTCATCTTCTAATATTGTTCCTCAACTTTATTTTTTATTAATAATATTTATTGTAAAAGACAACAGTTTGGAGAGAAAGCAAAAAACGTAATAATATTTAGTGAAACATTTGAAGTGAGAAAAAGGTATATATTTTAGAAATAACGCAGTTATGTAGTTATGAAATGAAAGAATTTGGTTAACTCTAGTCACCAATTAAGTTAATAGTCGAATAGAATAATTATTATCGCATATTTGCTGTTCAGAGTCAACCATTGCTAAATCCAATTAAGTCAAGCTGAGAGCGGCTACTCTTAAAGGCTGGAGTGCCTCAGCTGTTACTCATGTTATTTAATCGGCAAAAGATCTAAAAAGAGAGCCATAGAAAGCTTTCTAAAAGTATATATTTGTGTTACATAAGCAAAGCTTATGCATTAAAAGTGTTTCATATGGACTTCTGTGCATAAGAGCTCTGTATAAACACTCTAAAAGTCCGAATCGTTAAATCAATTTTTATTTTCTAACCTAATAAAACAAACTGAATTGGACAAACAAGTTAAAGATTACTCGATTTTGCTTCAAACTTAATTTTGCAACCCAAATACAATATTTGCTTTGATTTTTTCTAAATCAATAAAAGCTAACGATTTGGAGGTTATATCTGATTTGAGCAATCATACCTGATCATTGTTTTGTTTGTCGATTCATTTATATCCTAGCACTTTATGCAAACTTTACAATCTCCATACACGGTTGAGCGAGTCCTATAGAGTCCTATTTCTAACTAAATAACTTCATACCCTAAACTTAATAATCTATGATAGACAGAGATAGCGTATGATAGAGAGCTCGTTCCTATGCTTTGCTTTTAGGACACATTTACTCACACACTCCTAGCCATTAATATGTGTGCGTAATGTGCAGTTTATTATCAAATTTACTCAAATAAATGTATGAATAATCCACTGGATATATCCTTTGACATAATTTTGCTCTAGTTGTTATCGAACACTAACAAGTTTTGAACTATATAGATAGACTTCATAACAGTCGCCCGATGATAAGCTTAATTTCAAATATTTTCCCTTTAAAACATTTTTACTTACAGTGAGCTTTTAGTGATAATACTCTTGATCAATTTTCTCATAGAAACGATAGCAAATTTAAAATAATCTCTTTATAGTTAAGCTTAAGTTAAGGATGAATTTAAATACTATTAAAGTTAATGATTGCATCAAAGACGCAAAGCTTTAAATCAATTAGAAGGACACTTATTTGAAGAGAACTCAATTTCACTTTAATTCAATTTGAAAATTTTGTTTTACTAAAATTTCTGTTTAAATTTAAGCGATTTTAGAATTTCAAATCCTATTTTATACTGTAATTCTGTTAGAGTATTGACAAAATTTCATGATTTATCTAATCAAACAACAGCTTATGTATTGTTCCATTATTTAATTATTTAGCGAATAATCAAATGCTATGCATAGCATTCAGAATTTAATTAACATCATTCAATACATGCCTCTATTGTTACATCAAATTTGCTGAAAAATTTCCTACAAAATGTCATACATTGGGATACACGAGATGCGAAAAAGATACCATTCAAATATTTTGATGGAATCTGAAATGGCACTGCTCAGCAATATATTCCGTTTTTATAATGATTGCTTATCGCGAAATCTGGAATGTTAGCACTTCAACCTTAAAACTGATTTTGATGAAACTCAATGCGGAAGAGCTCAATGTCGAATAGTTTTTAGTCGTAAAGAAGTGATTCTTTGGAAAACTCTTGCATGAAAAGATAGTATCGCTCACAATATCTCTTATTTGTATATATATGAATAAGAAATAATCATACTTGAGATTTTTAAAACATACACAAATGCGTATTTTGATAAAACGATTACGAAAGTCAACTAGTAGTTTGCTCTGGCACAGAAGTCTCACAAACAAGTTTTATAGCAGATTTAGAGAAGACAAGCATCAATGTAAAGAATAATTACTGAGTTAATATTCAGTAAGTGTGGTTGAAGGACAGAAAATTTGAATGGATTATAATTTAATATATGAGTTAAGTTTTAGTCATAATTAACAATGTTTGGGCTTCAAATATCAAAAGGTAATCATTATGCATACTATTCATATATGATTAGGTAACTATCTTTGTATATCTAAACCATGATTAGAGACTAATTTTTACGAAATTACAAGTTTCAAATAGAGTTGCAATTATTTTCAATTAATAAAATTCAGTCAATTAATTACATGAAAAACTGCCTCAAATTCAGTCTAAACTGAATGTTTGATATGTAGTTAGAAAGAAAAACTTAGGCGTATATACCATACAATTAATTAATTAACTTCGACTTAAGTATACTGAGTATAAGTCTAAGTCTTAAACTTAAACTTAGTTCTGGTGTAGTGACCGCTCGGCTTATACAGCTTTAATCTTCTCTTAAAATCTCGGACACCAAATCTCTATCTATTTGAAAATCTCTGTCGATCATTAGAATGTGCTGCTGGTAGGTCTTCTGCCTTAGCACTCATACCAATATCAATACAAACGCCTGCAGCTCAAAAACAAAAAGTCTTCTCAGCTGTCAGTTCAAATTTACGAATTAGGGCGGATTTAATCAAAGTCTACTTTATGTGCGTTTTTTATGATACCTTTCAACTTCTATACAAAGTCTTTCACACTGATTGTTATCAAATTTAATATAAAAGCGCTTGTATTGAGATTATTGACTTTCACGTTTCAATCTTCGACAGAGCCTTTGAGGAATTTTAATTGTCTAAAAATTCTTCTCTACACCAGTGAAGAGATTCTGATGCCAATTAAGAGTTGGCAACTCGTTCAGCTTAATAATTGAATTACTTCTGAATTTTAACCATTTCGGTTCGTTCTTATGTCACGACTGCTGTAAAACAATTACAACCATTTGACAAAGGAATAAAATACTTGTAAATAATGATCGAGAAGTAATATTAAAACTTATTTGGATAGCAATTCAACAAGTTTTTAATATTTGTTGAGAGAGACAAACAGTTGAGAATATTGTCGAAATAATCAATCACAGCATAAATCTGTTTGTCATTTATTATAAATCAGCAATATATCTGCTAAGCATTTCCAGAATCAGACATATGTTTTTGCGCATTTGGTGACACGAGCTAATAGTAGTTTTACTCAATTTATCATATCTACAAACATCTGCTTCTATATATTGAACATTTATATAATTATATTTGCCAAACTCTACTTCAACAAATCTAATTCTATCCAAACTTTTCACATCTCTATGCAGAACTGGATTAACCTAAGTTTCGCTACATTATACTGCAAATTCAATTAGAAAACGATTAATTATATGAGACCATAGATTTTTAGTGAATAGCATTGCTTCACGAGCAGATCCTCATTTGACTTTTCTTCAATTGAATTATCGTCTCATTAAGCAAATAGAATCTCATTATCTGTTTTATAATGAACTCGATTCTGACAGTTGAATAGATTAAAAAATCAGACACTAATTCCAGGACTTGTTTATAGCATCGCTTTAGGTTTATCGGTATTTTAAGGGCTGATTATATGGCAAAAGCATAGTATTCAATTTTATGGTAGACTATAGTATTAATTCAATGCAATCAGAGTGAATATAACGGATTCTTAAAATTTATAAGATTTCAGATGGGTGCAAAACTTAGCAGGTGTATGGCGTATGGCAATGACATTAAGGTCAATGTCACTCCACCAACAAGCTT
This sequence comes from Archegozetes longisetosus, assembly GCA_018873245.2. NCBI lineage: Eukaryota > Metazoa > Arthropoda > Arachnida > Sarcoptiformes > Trhypochthoniidae > Archegozetes > Archegozetes longisetosus. The sequence continues at coordinate 3,911,115 of JAEMBT020000008.1, forward strand.
GAAAGGTGGTCACCATTTGCTAACATATGTTGGTTAAGTCAAAGCTATTTTTCGCTGCAAATGTTTAACTTTCAGTTATTTTCAAACCAGATAAGGAATCTATAAAAGGCATTAATCTTTGCATTTTTTTGTCAGCTCTCGGCCATTATAGCTGTTTTAAACGGTAATTGCCCTTTTGACCAGTCATTTGATTCTCTCTCTCCTTCTCTCTCTCTCCCTCTCTCTCTCCCCCTCCACCCCTCCCTTTACTACTGATCAATTACGTGATAAAATCATTCTAAGGAATGAGGAGTACTGTCAAAATTATAAAATAAGTATAAATTGGTCGTCAGAATGAGGAGAGCTTCACGTTTCTAAAGTCCGTTAACAGTTTAACAAGTTTAGTTAAAAGCATTGGGACTAATTTAATAGAAATGATAGATAACTTCTAATATGTACTCATTGCCGAAACAAATTCTCATATAGAATTAATGTATTTATTTTCCCCAAAGCATTAATTAGCTTAAAATCTTTTGCCAAATCAAATATCACTTCGTTTTAAAACCAAGATTTATGCCAACCATATGACAGGCTATCAGACAATGAGATCTGAACCTCCTGCAAAAACATTCTGTTCGATAATTATTTATCTGTTGTGTCATATGTTGAAGAGGAAGACAAAAGAATGGCGCAGAGTTAGAGAAAGCAATCAAAATGATACTAAAAGCATAGGAGATGCAAGACCGAATCGATTTTTGAAATCTCATGATTATAGCCATCGATACACAATATGAGAGATGAGACGTTGATTCAAAGCTTGACACAAGAATTAAGAAGATCTGGTAACCAAAGAAACGGCAAAAAATCTTCAAAAAAGATAAGGCTAAAGAAGTGAGTGGTCTATAAAGTGCTTTGTAATACAGGTGAAGTTATATGAAATGCACGCAATTTCGTATTCTTAACCGTATTCCTAGCCCTACTCTTAGCCCTACTCTTAGCCCTGCTCTCAGCCCTATTCTTAGCCCTACTCTTATCCGTTTTCTTTCTTTTCTCTTTCTTAACCTTCATTTGACTCGAATCGAGATCACATTTTCACTTGAATTTCTTCATATTTTTGGCATTCAAGCCATGCATGAGTGGTTAGATGTGGTCTCTGTTACGCAACCATAGATTGGTTTCGATTTTTGAGATGTCGAGTTCAAAACATTTAATAGATATAAAGCTTGCTTACTATCAAAAACATACAATATTACCAAAAACTCTTAGCATAACTTCCGACATAAATCATTCATCCAATGATTGACTGAGAACTGGTTCTGTATATTAAAAAAGTTTAGACTGACTTCCAATCATTTCTATCGAAATCAAAAGAGACTTAAGAGATTTATGAAATAAATTTTTTAGGCATTCCAATCCTTTATCCCTTTGAATCGTATAATCTAAAATCATTTATCAAATCCAAGTGACAGAACAAGTCATGTATTCTAGGAGTCAAAGTGAAAGCCCTTAAGAATCCTTGAAGTATACAAAGACTTGAGTATGACTTTCAAACAGATTCGAATCGAAAATTTCAAACAATATCTATGAGAGAGATGTTATACTTTCTTATTAACAATATAAATCTCTGCCTAAAAACTTACGAGCAGAGTATGACATTAAAGTGATTGTAAGAGTTATTTTGGAAGGTTTAGTTATAAACAAAAGTTAGATATTTTTAATATCAAGTTTAAAGGTTTATGACATAACGAGCTTTAAAATATGCGAATATATTTAGGATCTCATCATTTTGTTGGCCCTGCAATACAAACAATCACTTATATTATCGTATTTCTTAGTAAAACTATTTACGGCTCAACTAAATTTAGGCCTTTTTTATGACTCGTTTATACCTCGTTTTCAATTTCTCTTTTCGATTCAACTCATAAACGGTTTATTCTGCTTGAGTTCAATATCAAGAACTCTTTGAGTCGAACATAAATAGAATTAGCAATTAGCTGAACAGTAAATGTTTGCTTTGACTTTTTTATTATTGGGTAAACAAGATGTAGTTTTTTATATAAGATCTGAGTTTATCTCATAATACAAAAGTTACACTTAAATAACCAAATCCACGAATAATAAATAACTGATAAGTTCTATGCAGTCAACCGAATGCATTGGTTTTTCAGCACAACCACTGCTTTTCAATACGAACTTTGCTTTTCTCCGTAAGATTTACACTTTCGACTGATATGAACCGTAAATTTGCCACTCATACACACCATCATATAGCCTATGGGTATATTTATTGGTCGCAATTCTATTCCAACCTATTACCCAACTTGTATTTTATTATCTCAAAACTATTGTTCAGCTCATCAAAATAGTAGAGTACGAAAAATATCATTTCAATTCCACCAGTTGTGTATCACTTTTATGGCTCTCTTTTTCATGTCAAAAACTCACAAATTAATATTTAGTATCAACGTTCTTCTCCATTACCTTTCTCATCTCTGTTCTTAACTAATCAAAGCCAGAAAAACTTCAGCAAAACATTGTTTACATTCTAAAAGTTAATAATCGTTGATGGCAACCAGAAGTGATTTGTTGTCGTGGAATGCTTTTTGTCAAATCATAATATCGAATATGTTCAAAAACTTATAGAATATTCAGTATAGTAACCAAAATAAATTAGAAATCAAATTTGACAACAAATTGATGCGAATCGCAGGCAGATTAACATAACAGCGATCTTTTTCTAGCTGCTATCGTGTATAATAAAGTTTGTAACTGTATGAAAACCCGAAGGATTGATAGATAAAACAAATATCTCGTTAACTAAATTATGAATCAGATATTGGAAGAGATTATTCGTTAGAGTTTGTTAAACTCTTTGTTGTTCTTTAGACAGTATTGTTTTAAAAATAAACTCATTTCATACATTTCTTAATCTGTGTAAATAAGCAAAAGAGTGACAAAAACTGCTGCTGAAAGTTCTGCATTAGATCTGATGAACAATTTAAAATAACTACTGCAGTGTCAGGAAAATTATTAGTGAGTAAAACGACTACGAACTAAGAAAAAGCTATATTTATTATGCAAAACAACTGATTTGAAACCTGCAAAATTCAATTCAGTTTATTTCAAACCATTCAACGCTATCAAGATTGTAGAAATAGATTTCTTTATAATGTATTACTTTTACTTTCAAGTCGTAATTGAAGCTAAGAATTTATCAAATATTCAATCGATTTGCGCCCATACATAATAGAGTAAAGATTAATGACAAGTATTCCATATGAGTTGAACATAACAGGCAGATCGATATAAGAAATTGGTTATAACCATCCAAATAGTTTCTTAGAAGTATCTAAAGCTTATACAATTTGAGTGAAACCAAAAAGAAAACCTTTCAACATATGATCAGTGTTAGACCCAAATTTTGTCTTAGACTCATCGCAACATCCAAACAGTATATTTAATAAAATATATCACCATTCAGTTATTCTCATCAAATAAGTTGATTGCTATTTACGCAAACTTTTCCGTTTTATAATACATGGCTGTCTTCAGTTAAATCAAATTATCAGGAATAATATGAAAGTTTAAAGCAAAATCTTTTAAGTTAAGTAAAAAGAAAAGATTAAAACTTGGAAAAATGAGTTCGGGTGGAAAATGGTTGGCTAAATAGCAACTATAAGAAAAGGAGACAAGTAAATTTGATCTGGTTTAAATTTTGTTTGTTGAAAATTCTAAAAATTAGTTTGGCGCCTATGAGCAAATTACTCAGCCAATTACTCAGCCAATTTCTGGAGAAAAGGTCAGCAAATTTCGAGTGCATCACTAAAGAATAGCTAATTTTACTTCTATCCAAACAGTCATTTATATTACATTTAGAGCTAAATCATTTGAAAGGTAATGTACATTAAGTTATTATTGTTTTAGAATTATATCATTTCTTTTCTAATTCATTGAAGGTAATAACTCAAACATCATCTTACTCTCATTTCAATGCGTGATATTTACAAATTAACCAAAATAGGCTCACAAAACTTATGGATATATTTACATAACTTATGTACCAAATTCAACTTGCATTTCAGTTTTCGGTTAATATCCATTTAGAACAATGTGATAACTGAAAACAAGTTTCAAGATGATTATGGATATGCAAAGTAGTTTGTATTTTGTTGAGGTGATTCGGATTTAGTAAAGTATAAATTGTCAGTCAAATTTGAAACATGTCACTTTTTTCTCAATTGGATATCTTTATGCAACTCTAAATATGATAGGAATACCAGTCGATTGGCATTTTGCCATTTAGTCAACCTATTTTAAGCAAATGATCCACAATTGTGAGACGGAAAAAACAGGCGTAAGCTCCGTATCATTAACTAAATAATAGAATAAGCCAAAAATAACAGACAAATTTTGGCAGTCAATGGACTCTTTTTTATGGTAATGAACAACAACTATACCATGTTATATAATAATTTGATCTTATGCACTATTATAATCAATTATTTTTATTAGGCATGTTTCATCTAAAACTTTTCTTTCAACTCAAACACTAACGGATGCAATAATTGAACATTTATTAGTGTGAAAGTCACTGTTGCAGATAATCAACAGTAATATTCGGTAATTATTGTAAAATTTCACTCAACTATAAGTGCGCATTATATTATGTAAGATAATTGGACTTATTTTAGATCTAAAGATACCGAACAATTAGGCGAACATTGATAAAAAATAAAAATAACTGAAGCATTGACGATTTTTATACGAGATCACTATTGAGTATAAAGAAAAATATGAAAAATGCTAGGCTTTAGTCTCATATGGGTAGAAAACATGAGAATTAGATTAGTATGAAATATACTTTGATAAGCCGAATACATAAACTACAAGTATTTTTGATGAAGTAAATTATTGCATAAATTAGTGTCATTATAATATTTATGTGGATGTGGTATGTGAGTAATTGGAAGTCTTCTATTGAGGGTTGCCATCAGAACTTAGCAAAGGGACACCTACACAACTGCACAACTACTCAGCTGCACAACTGCTCAACTATCCTCAGCTACCAAATGAACCTCGATCGATCAGTACTATGTCTCATGATATGTTACTCATCCGTCCCTTTTGCTGCAATAGTTGCAACTAAATATGCAATATATGAAGATATATACTAATATTAAGATGAGTTCGCTATCGTGTAGAATACCAACTAAAAGCAAATTGTCCTTTCGACGTATTGATCATTATATATTGTATATCTAGTGTTCACCTAATTTCGTGTTACGACACGAGTGACTTATGATCCTGAACGTGACTTTGAATAAGTTTTTAATTGTTGTGAAGTTTTATTTTAGATATGAGTAATTCAAATATTTATGCGCGTCAATAATAAAGTTTGAATAAAGGTTTAGTGAATGTGTTGCTAACGTTTTATGTATGAAAAGTTTATATCGAATATAAGAGAAATTCTGTTTTCAAGCCATAAATTGTTAGCTATTTTTCTATTGCTCAACAAAAACAAATATTTTTCTTTATAAAACTATACTAAGCTTAGAGAAATATAATAAAAACGTCTTAATAAGTTGAACCAAAAGGCAGTGTTATTTGAAATTTTGCATATTACTAAGTAATAAACTTGTGATAATTCTTAAGCCAATGTTCAACTTATTTGCATATATATTATGCGATTAAATGTTTTATATAAGTGACATAACTGAAAATATATATTATAGAGTTTATCAATAATTTAAAGCTATAAAAGCATAGAATCCTATTATTGCTTAACTGCCAAACTAATCAAATATTAAACAACTGAATGAACTGAATCTAAATATATCAATAGCTAAGAATACGAACTATCTTCAAAGGCTTAGATATTTCTCAGTTTTACGTCTGATCTTCAGCTGTTTAGATGAACTAAATCCAATTTTTGGACATATGGTTCAAGTTTTCTACTTTCTATCGCTCTGTTTGATCAATAAAATGGTAATTTGTTTTACTGCTTCCATAAATGATTACCACATAGTTGTATAAAACTCTAAACAATTCGTATCCATTCAAAAGGTCTAACTTGAGCTGCAAAACACTGTTTATTATTCTGTTATTATATGATCTGTTATTTAGATAAGTATATTAATAAAGGGATTATTGTTGACAAAAAAGGTACTCATTGATCACAAAACTGTTCTAATAAGCCTTCATTAGTGTTTCCTTTAAAATTATCCAAAATAATCTTCAGTATTTTCGATTCAAACTTTTCAATGAGTTCACTTTTCAAATAGTTTTCAATTTGCGTAATTTGGGCAATAATATGTAGAAAAGAAGTTAGAAAGTAATAAATCATCATCAAATCAATTGTAGTCAAGTGTAATTGAGTGAAGTGAAAAGTGATGCAAGTCGACTTGAAAAAAGCCACTGCATTCACTACTTTCACGACTTTAATGTCTCTTAACGTCAATGTCCGACTTAAACCCTATTCCACAAATTGATAAATAGCAGTAACCTTTACGTACAATAGCATCCGATCTCCCGCTGAAGGTTATTCACTAAAATCACTACAACTGATACTATCCAGTGTTTTAGGTGTGCCATCACTTTGAACGGTATGCGATCGCAAATTCCTCCTACTATTAGATGTCTATCAGAGTGATTTTTTTAAAGAAAATATTTATTAAAAATAACTTTTATAACATCTTCAACAATCATTAATAATAACTTGTCCTTGTCCTCAAATAGGATTGTCTTTAACTCTTTCCAATTTTTATGACATACACTCATAAACTGATAGTCCGCGATAGCAACTAGAAGTGATGAGTTGTTATGGCATCAGACCATAATACCTTCTGATATTAACAAAATTATAGAATATTCAATACAGTAATAAAAGAAATTAAAAATCAAATTTGGGAACAAACCAATGTGTATCACAGTTAGGTTGACATAGCAATGGCCTTTTTCTTGCTGCTATCGTGCATTATAAAGTATCTAAGTGTACTCCAAAAGCAGGTTTTTAAGATTTCAATTTAAAATAAAATAAAGATTAGACACGGTATTTCCTCGTGTAAACTGCGTGCGTAAAAAACATTGGTTTCAAGCATATAAATTAAGGATTTTTCGCAATAGGACTTAAAAACTTAAGTATATTTGTAGAAAAAGTGAAACGTTACATTGAAAATGAATAGAGGATTTGAGATAAGGTCGGTTTGTTTGATTGATGTTAATGAGAAAAAATCATTATAGCTGTTTAAAAAGATATACATCTAACTTTTAAGATAGCAATATATAGTCATCAATCAATATATACATTTATAGCTATATATTTATAAAAACAAATTAACATTATAATGTAAAGGATTTCACGTATTTTATAATGAGTAGAAGGGATTTGACGTTTTTATACACAGTTTGCAGTTGAGTATTGAGTATTAGTACATAGTTGAGAAGTACATCTGTTATGTATGCGCACATAACTAGTTAAGAAACATGAACGACTCTAAACTCGACGTCACAATAAGAAGATTGTACAGTATTTCAATTGAAATCTATTTCAGTCCTCTCCTAATTCCCATAGCTTTATGAGCAAGGAGTTTGTTATGAGGCATTTCCCTTTGCGTATTGAAATAAGGACTGCATTTATTCGGCGAAAATTCTTTTCCACTTTTCAATGCATTTTTTAGTGCAGCCTAAGTATTATTGAAACGAACCCAAAAGGAGTTCTCGCATCCAGTCAAACCTCTTTGTTATAAACTTGTAAACAAATAAGACTTCTCTTCAAACACAATAGTTTTTAATTAATTAGTTAGTACAATGGTTTAAAATAGTCTGAATTAGTGTCAAGATTATTGTAAAAGTTATTATTATTTAACGATAAGTAGTAAGAGAAAAATGATTTAGTGTCTAACTCACAGTTACTTATTTGAGAAATATATCCAGTATTTTAGTGATAATGCATAAAAATTACAATTATTGGATTAAATTGAAAGTGTATTCTTTCTATGAAGCATCACATCAAATGTATTTGCATTACTCGGTTTCTTTAAAGATATTTATTCTTTAGAAACGTTCAACTTTCTCTACTCAACTCTATACCACACTTATTCAGACTTATTCAGACTTATTCAGACTTATTCACTAAAATATTTTTATTTATTTAGAAGAAGGAAAAGCTTTCAATTCTACAAATAAATTAGAAAAATATAGCGTTTGGGAGGAAATGTAGAAATATATCTAAATTATTTGAAATGCAAATTTATATGAAAAAGAAGTTCAAATTTGAAAGAGGTAGTGAAAAAGTGGTGGGAATAAGTGGTTTAATATTAAATGGTAATAAAAGATTATATGAGAGATAAGAGTGAAAGTGAGATGAATAATAGAAATGCATATATTGGTGCCAATCACAATTAGGATCGCCTTGCACAGTATTGCACTAAAAACTTGTGCCAATAGAATAGATAAGCGTTAGAGTTATTTATCTTCCACTACAAAATTTGCTCCAAAATAAACATATCAAAAATGATTTTGACATAAGTTTTCTAAACTGCGTGCAATTATCAAACAACAAGTATGCATACTTCTAGTCTAACTTAATCTAACTTAATCTAACCTAATCTAAAGACTTTAAAAAGTTTTAATCGATAAACAAGCAAATATTATGAAAAGAAAACTTACGTAAGTTACTAGCCAACAGTTTGTCACATTGAATGGTTATAAGTAGAGCAAAAATATAGAGTTTGATGACTAGCATTGAAGTTGTCTTAGCTGTAAAATTAAGTGGTGGTTTGTGAAAACTTTCTCGATTATAGTTAATTGATCGAAGAAAAAGTTGCGCCAAATCAATCACATGTTGTGATTGGGTATGAGACATACTATTAAATTATTATTATGACACTGAAGAGTGGCACATATCGTGAAGAGGAAAAATCAAACATCAAAAGTGGTCAACACTGATGGTACTATATTTATGATCTAAGCATGAATTGATGGTTAATAACTAGTAGTGGATGTCAGCAGAAAGTTTTTCCGTTAGATAGACATAGACCTGATGTGTTTGCCATGTCTGAGACAGCACTTCCGACGCACATTACACGATATGACATAGTATTAGATAGTATTATGATATAAAAACGTCACTACTTCTTCTCATGCAAGCAAACACATCTATACTCCTTATAATACACACATGAGACACTTTTGTTGAAATGGAAAGTTAGCCCGAGTTTATTATAACATAAGTTAAGCGATACCTTATTTCCCAATAGTAATAAAGGTAGCGATACTTCACCTAAAACACTTAGCCCTAGAAGTACATCAATAGCATTGAATCGACTGAATAAGACTGAATAGTCAGCTCTGTGTTGAGCAAAGCTTACGCAAAAAGGTTTTTTCGCTCCATACAACTCATGCGCATAGGGATAGTGGTTTGACAAACAAATCTTATGGGCTTGTGTGCTATTTAATTCTCAAGTCAATTAGTTAGTATTCGGTTTATAATTCAAGCTAATCATCAAACAATAGCCAACTTTCACGTTATAACAAATATTCAAACAATTCAAGTTAATTAACGTACGGCACATGTATTTATATAAAACGTCATAAACTTACATCAAATTTATATATGAATGTTATCGAAGAAACAAAACTCATTCAAGTTGACAGTTCAATGATTTCAAATATGAAAAACAGTATTATTTGAACTGGAAAACATACCATTTTGAGTCATTTTATAACATCGAACATTCTGACAGTGTATTTGAAGTGAAAGCCTGAAACAGAGGGTATCTAATAGTAGGAGAGGGTCGGGCTTGGAGCTCAAGAATCCCAGATTGAATAAATATCCCGAACCGATTTACATGACTCGATGGCGAAAGAGGAGCACATGTGCGAGTGAATGCACCCTTAAAGATGCCTATGGTTGAGTGAGATAAATCTGCCTAAAAGAAAACTTGCTAATATAAACAGAACATTAGTGAAAACACGACCAGTCTCTTAGCTCTAGCTAACTTCTATACGACCAGTATCTTAGCTATAGTTAACTTCTACCAATAGATCTTCATCTGGGCTCAACTTTTAATTCATTTTATACTATGTGCCCACGCGTTTAATGCATCTCATCTCTTCTTATGTTGTCTATAATATAGTGTTGGATTCCATCAACCTTCAAACCCAAAGCACTTTCTTGTCATTCCTAATTATAGTAATCATTAACTTTTAAATGATTGGAGTTTTTGATCTTTAAAGTTAATACACTTTATGATAATTGTTTCGAAAGTTAAAGCTTTGCAAAACCGCATGTGTTTTTATTAATGGTGTTTGTTTTTGCTAATTTGTATTCTATTTGATCTTCAAATCACTCAAAACTAGCGAATCAATCGTAAACTTTAAGGTCTGATATGGCTTTTGACACATGATTTAAACCAAGAACTGTAGAAAATTTCTAGCGAAACATCACATTATAACAATTAGCACTGGTTTGGTTTTTGTAAAATAGTTTTAGAAAGCCGGAAGAGTATTAATAACTTGAAATTTGAACATTTGTTCGCAATAGTTTGATTTATGGCAAGGGTTGCAATTGTGAGGTAAGGCCCACCCTTACAGCTAAGTCCCCCCATGCTGCTATGTCCCCCATACTGCTAAGTCCACCTTTACAGCCAAGTCCACACTTTTCTATTATTTTGTTCTCTTGAGTTGCTATCACAAACAGAAGACAACTCCCAAACCATGCAACTATTCGACTCTAGTCTACCGAAGCAGAAAAATTTTCTCAAACATTTCAGCAAAGGCTTAATCAGATTAAGAACTAACTCATGCAAATTAGTTTTCATGTTTACTTTTTATAAATCAGTGTTTGCTTAACTTTTCATTTGATTTAGATCCTCAAACAACAAATTCAATGCACTTTTTGATTAACGAGAAACAATTAATTTTTTGCTTAAAGTTTAACTTGAGAAAAGTTTATTTAGGAAACAATAGAAATGTTTGTTGCACGGTTGGTCTAACAGCTCAAAAATTAAATGTCGATTAAACGAGATGTCGATAAAACCTATCATTTGAAAATACATATTATTCTAGTTTCAAAACTGAAAGCTCCATGTCAAAAGATGATTATTGTGAATCGTTTGAAGATCCTTATCGTACGAAATATGTTGAGTACAACAGTCAATGGCATCCGTGATCTACAGGAGGGCTTTTATGTCGGTGTGTATACACAAAAAGAGCTCAACAGATTTGAATTATTATATACAAAAATTTTCCCTATCGTTCTTTTTGACGTCTTGTTTTAGTTAGTTTTTGAAATTCAAATCCACAGGTATTAGGTCCCAGGCATCAGATCTCGCGCGCTCAGGCAACAGAAGCTAAAAATAACATTTCCACTTCCGATCAGGTCTAATACTTGTGTTTGCCTCACATACAGTTTTACATCCAATTTCTCTCATATGAAGCCTAGCCTTAAAACAGATCAACAATCTTTGACAATTTGAATGATAAAAATTTTATTTTTGAAACAGAAGTAGTAATTATTCCAGTTTTTTGATATGATATCAAATTTCAGTCTTCTTATAGCCTGCGTGAACGCAATTTTCTAAATAACATAATATGAACCTTAAAGTCTTCAGTTACAAATACTCATATTGTTAGTCCTTGAGCTCTGAATTTTTAAAATCATATTCATGTGAACAGAATAATTATTCGATATCACATTTCAAATTAACGAAGTGCTAATTATTTATGAATAGACTTCCAGTTAGTAGAGGCTTCAAATGAAAAACGGTTTTGTATTTACCCACACACTCGCAGATCATGCAAACTTCACCTAAACTACACTTAATGGCGTGGAGATAAAAATTATTGGCAGCACGTACTATATTTCTAAGGATGACTCAGGCTTTGTTATCGAGAAATGCAATAACGTGAGGCAAGCAAAACTAAAACATAACAGTCATTTTATCAGTACATTGTTGGCCATCTCACTATAATTGATTATTACTTTAATGCACAGTAACTCGTTCAAAGATGCATTGCTACCAGAAAATACCGTTGCTCTGCTAACCTTTCTGTCATGCACATCAGTTTTAGCTTCATTTTTCAGTTGTAATTCATTTTTTGCTTAGAATGACCAAAAATTGAGCTTCATATTAATTATGAAACACATATGAATTATAAAAATGTTAGCATAACAACGCATCACTTCTCGTTGCCATGCATCGCTTAAAGCCACCGAGTATATCATCGAATATGTTACCCGTAAGTGTTTTCTCATTGACGAGAAGTTCAATGATTAAAAGCAGAACTAAAAGATTAAAATAAATAATTATAATTGGTGAAGATAATACCCTAATCTGATCGTAAAACAACATTTTGACCACATTGTATAGTCAATAAAATCTGATACTTGGTAATTAATCATAAACAGAGCACGATCCCTCGCATGCTTTGTGTTAACTTATGAAGGAATTGACAAATTACACCTAAATAATCAATTTTTAACATCTAGAATCAATATTAACGTCTAAACACTGAACATTTCTATAGCTTTTATGAACTTTAATATGAACTTTGCTATTGGAGAAGATATTGGAAAAATAATTAGCTCAAAATAAAGTTATTGCCTAAAATGCTTTTTGAATTTATTGGAAAATATTGCTGAAAAAACTCTCCCGAAATCTCGAATAGATTATAGATTCAGAAGTAGAACCCATTAGAGATTCGGATACATTAGAGGTAAGGCTTAGCGTCTGATCCCCAGTGAAACTTTTGATTTTCCGACAGAACCGTAGGTTTAATATGTTTTTATACGCATTTTCATTCGAAAACATACACAATATTTTTCATGTCTATTTTTGAGAGTTATTGCTCCTAATGCTTATCTTACTCAGAGTTTCTGCAACCAAAATATTAACAAATACAGTATTCGAATAGTTGGCCAACTCCTCAGCATATGGTCTGAAGATAGAATACACCACATCAAGTATCTTAAGTCTCAAACAACTTTCAATACTCACACTGAAGCCAAGCAATAAGTTTAGAGATTCCAGAAAACAAATCTAGCAGTCTGTGAGTTATAATTTATGTTAGTATTCACTTCTCATTTTTGCGTTATTCGCAACTGTTTTTCTCCAAAAATATTGTGAATATGCCTTATTCTGAGCAGAATATGCCTTATTCTGAACAGAATATGTTCATAATCTAATTATAACTGACTGCCAAATAACTTAACGACAAATAATAGAACAAATAAGAAGTAAATTTCAAGAATAATAAATGGGATCTGATCGTTGATAAGGGGATAATAGAATAAGGTAACAGTGGTGTATATTGTTTAGAAGTGAATGTCAAGCTGTTAATGTCTTTAGATATAGAAAAATTTATTGCCCATTCACTTTTTCAGCCACATTGACTTTCTCGCTTTTATCTATTAACAGATTTTACACTTCAATACTGCTTATGTTTCTCTCTCTCTCTCTCTCTCTCTCTCTCTTGTCTTTGATCTCGAAAAACCCTTAATACTATGCAATCTCTTCTTTATTTAATTATCCTGTGTTTTCAAGAATGGCTTCGAGTTTAATATCCTATTTATGATTCTTTCGTTTCTTATTTTGTGTTAAGACGTTTCTCACATAAATCAAGAGCGCACTGAAAGCTGATGTTATGTTGAACTTTTATTTGTTTTTACATTGCGAAAGATTCTATCTGACTTTGAAAACTTTAAAATTCATTTAAAAAATAAATGAAATACAGAATATTCATGTAATTCTTATTGCTAGCAAAACACCCATAGCCTCATCCTATTTATAAATTATGTCTAGTAATAAAATAAGTCTAAACACGACTAAACTATCAGCTAAAACACTAATTTTTTGTTTCAGTTGACTTTCGTTAGTAATAAATTCTATTCAATATTGAATTAAGTGTTTGTTCAGCCCTTGTAAACGGCTTTTTTGTAGTATTGGAGGCAAATGTATTCATAAGCCAGTTTTGATATTTTGTGCAGCTATAGCGCAGATATAGGGATCCAATCAAAATAAATACTATGATAAATATGCAAATAGTTTTGCCCTTAAGAATACAGAAATAGCTTGTAGTTTATTTTAGACTTAAATGCTGTCAAATTAATGATTGTCTAAAACTGCAGAACATATCGAACTTTTTCTCCCTCTCTTTCAGTTTCTGTCGATCTCTCTCTCCCAAGCTCTCCCAAGCTCTCCCTCTCTATGATCTCTTCTATTTTGAATTATAAGCAAAAAAACCATATGCGCTAATGCTTTACTCTTGAAGCATACACAAGCGAAAAGTTGTTGATCCACTGAATCCATTTGTACTCGAAGAGGATATGCTCACCACATACTTCATTGAATAAAAATGGATAATAATTTATTTAATGCCTTTGTCATTGAAAACCATTTTTTTAATGAATGTTTGCCGACGGATTTTATTCAATTGTTAATAATCATATTCTTTTTGGTGGCCAATTGCATAAGGCTTTCAATAAAGTTGTTCCTGCATGTTACAACTTATAATTTAGATTAACTCCTCAGTAAATACATGCAATAAATTGCATATTTTGTTTATGTAAAATACTTTAATCACCTAAACATTAATAACTTCAATTAGTTGAGTTCAAGTCTATCAGCAGAATGATTTTTGAATTAGTTTTTCGCATCAACTTTAATGATAAGAGATGTAATTTAGTTATTGGTAACTTTTCCTATTGTTATATTCGAACAAAAGTGATGTCTAAACCATTTAGATGCTAGTAATAGATTTTAGGATCAATCCATTGATGATATCGTGTTTCTATAGACCAAAATTTGGTATAACTTTTCAATAAAAGCTTCGATTAATAGATTAAATCAGAAAGACCATAATATTTCTATTCGTTGTTCAACAATACAAATGAATAGCAATAAATGAGTAGCAATCTGAGTGATAAATGAGACAAAAAGAAAGTTATAATAATTATAATTTAGTAGAGTAGAAGTGAAACATATAGATTGAAAGTTATTTAGATTTAAATCGAGTTCATCATCTCATTAACGAATAGCAGAGTGAAATCGAATAAGTATACAGACATCAAAATAGCTTGTTAGCATTACTAGTAATAGAAAATAGTTTGTATCTATTTCCAAAAAATGTCAATATCCTCTTAATCCTATAATTTATGTAAAACTCCTCACTTCTGTTGCGCTAATTATAATAATAATAATAATAATAATAATAATAATAATAATAATAATAATAATAATAATAATAATATACAGAGCTTTGAATCTGACATAAAGCTTAAGAGCAGTAGATAATTGGCAACTCTTCTTTTGAATAATTGAAGGTTCTTTCCTGTAATAATTATTGCTAATAAGGATTTTTAAATAGTTTCGTTATTGACGAAGAATACAAGGAAAGTTTAGTCTTTTTCACTGCTTCCTCAATCAGTTGCTATAAGGAACAGAGTTTCAATGTTGTACTGCCTTGTATTTGTATTATTTTTACATTTTCTAAAGCTATAAAAATAATAAAAAGTATTTAGCAAATTTGCTCACTTGTTATGAATTTTCTAAAAATATCTTAGAATGTGTTAAGATTGTTAGATTTTTTCTAACTTACCACAGAAATTAGTTTGTCTATCAAAATTTTCGTACATTTCAAGTCTATTGAATGAGTTTTGAAAATATGTTACATAAAATGATAAATAAAGTTTAAATTAAACTTTTATGAATAATGTTTTAAAATTAGGATAAAAAATTGATGGCATCATAAAAATAAATGTGATTATGCATAGCAAATGGATATTTGAATTGATAATCACTTTTAAATAGCATTTATTTGAGGCTCAATGGCTGACAAGGCGTGGTAGAGATGAAAAATCAAGAATACTATAGACATAGCTTTCTAACTATAGTATATAATTTCATTCATACTACTCTCTCCTAAATATTAAGTTTTAGTCATTGATGCAAAAAAACACTGCTTATAGCTTACACCCAACCAACAAATTCTATTATATATATGTATAATATGTATGTATATATATGTATATGTATGTATATCTGCTTTTTCTCTTAGTCTATCTCGCATACATGGATACATCTCAAGTTAACCTGAATCTGCTCACCAGACAATCAAACACATACCAATGCCTCTAAACCCAAATGATGTATTATGAATAAACTGATTAGAATTCGGTCAATACTCTGCCTAACTATTTATGTTGACTCATTGATAAAGTATTAAACTTGCCTAATGAAAGGATGAGACAAACCATGAATATATTTGATTTTTTGTTACTTAATATTTCTAAAACATACGCTTATATCTCATTTATTTTTACTTATATCTCAATTATTTAAACCCTTATCTTATTCATTCAAAACAATCTTCTGTTTTATTTAGAATATCTGCTCCGACTATTAAATATTTATTTCAAAAAGACACCACTTCGTAGTACTAAAAAAGTATGGTTTAAGTTAATAAGGATTGATCCAAAATCAAATCTGTTAAATATTGACCGAAATGTGGGGTCTCTATAGAAGCTCACATACAAAGTATATAAAAAGCATGAGAGATACGAGGAATACTGAAGAAATATTACTGGCGTACAAAGCATTTCACTGGGATCTATGTTGAAATGAGATAACTTTAATCAAAAGGAAACCACAACAGATATTCATAACTTATAAGTTTGATTTTGAATGTTATGTAATAGCGGCATCTCAAAAGACACCGATTCAATTGAACATTACTATGCAGATGAGAAACAATTTCAGTCATTACTTATTTCTATAGCATATGTCATGCTATATTAGAATTACCTAATCCATATGCAAACTTCCGTCTTCGCATCTCACATTTCAACCTTAGTGTTTCATTTTTTCCATTTGGAACTAGCTTTCAGAAAACTTCAGAATTAAGTTTCAGAGAAAAATGTTTTTAACTTAGATTTCGAATAATCAATACTAGAAACTGAATAAATGGTGTCCCAAGCGCCCCAAAAAACTTAGTTTCTGTGAAATCAAACTTTTTAGTTGAATAAAAAACTTACTCAACTTTTGATTAAGTACTTTTGAAGTGATTGAGACTTATTTAAAGTCTATGAGAACTATTGAGAAGTGATTCGTGAGTGATTGGGGAATCAAACAAAAGTTGACTGAATTAGTGGATAATCTAATTTTGGTAAAACGTGCTCACTTTAAAATTCATACAATACTAAGTTTGTCCAGAAAACTTTTTATTAGCTCAACCACTTAATATTATTGGTGAAAAGAATTAAATTGATTAATTTTAAGGAAACCACGCAATAAGAATGAATAGAAAATATTTCGTTTCAACTGTTAAGATACTGTTATTTCAGTTAAACATACATCTGTCACTTCAGGCTTGAAGTTACATAACTGCATGGAATGATAATTGTCCATGAAACAAATACTGACAAAATGTCGAATATCCTCAATACCAACATAACTAAAGACATTAGATCTTAAGTTGTTATAGAGATCAGAAATGATGCGCCTAAGAAATCTTACGCGTTCGGATGGAGGCATTCCAATCGAGACAATTTATCAGCTTCTGACTATTGCCTAAGGTTAGGTTAGATGTAGTTACAAGGCGTCAACAGTATTGAACGTGCAAACTATCCCCCATTGCTAGTGATTAGGCTTGAAAAGGTAATTTAAAAAACAACTTCCATCAACTGAATCATAGTAATGATTAACATTTAAAAAGGCCTCATATTGCAAATAACCAATCAAACAGATGGTATTCTAGTTTATGATTCATTTATAATTTTTGACATCCTTATTAATCTTCAGTCGTGCTAAGCTCTTAGCTAAAGACTTACTCCACTATAATTTTATGCTTTATTGTTTCCATGTTAATATTAGAATATAATAATAAATTTAAATATCACATTGTTATGATGTAACAATCAATTAATAGCACAATCAACAGACATCTGCTCTAAACACTCCACTATAGTTACAAATAATTCATTAAACTATAACCCAAGTGTGCATAACATCATTCCAAACATTAGCTGTTTTATTGTTCCGTTTCTCTCTCTCTCTCTCTCTCTCTCTCTCTCTCTCTCTCCTACCATATCTCTGTTAACGGCATTACTCTTTGATGATAGTCAACCTTGAGGTCAATCTTTATGATTATGAGCTTCTGGTATGAAAAAATGACTCTAAAAGTATCTGAGCGGAAATTTTTTGAAAGATTGTCGAGTTCATAATCAAAGCAAGACTTTAGTTGGGCAGCAGAGCAATCACTTTGAATGTTTAAATGCAAAAATTGATAAAAAAATATTTAATAATTATAAAGATACAGTATTTGAGTGAAGTCACCAAATAAGCTCTGCTGAACATATTATTTAACAATTACAACAATAGTGATTGAAATGATAAGTTATTTTTATGCAAGTCTTTATTCGATTTTTAGGAGTTTCCTACATTTTAAAGATTGCCTCAAACATTGTGACATTGATTTGATCTGGAATATATGGCATTGATTCGAATTTGCAGCTAGTTATCAGTTTCATAAGTCTGAACTTGCATTCGGATTCAATGCATGATTTCAATTGAATAAAACATTTTTTTCACATAAACCCATATCACACTCTATACTAATAAATAGTGAAAGATTACAAAAGATTAAATGTTGTAAACTGTTGATCACTTTTGACAGCTTAGAATCATTAAACAGATAAGGATTTGAAAAGTTTTGGTCAAAATAATCTCAGATAAGACTTGAGTTTAGTGAAAGTTAGATATAAGAAAATAATAGTGAGTACAATGACAACAGAGTCTGAAGAGATTTGTGTACGAATGCGATAGAGCGAAGACCTGCTGAGCGGTTACATTCTTTTTGACTCACAGCATGTCTGAAAGTGACGACAATCTAATAAAAGCATGAAAGGGTTTAACTAAAAATATTCAGTCTTCCTATGATGTCATGTCTGACTGCATGCAACAAACAATTTATTATTTGCGAAATTAATTAATTGCCCCTAAGTTTTAATCAGTTTAGTTGAAAACTTCTTAATTATATGAATATCTCAAATGATATATATTTAAAGTGAAATATTTGCGGAGTTTTCACTTAAAACACGATTTATTTAATGTGACATTCGGTTACAGGAAAATATGACAGATTTTGGACAATTACAACAGTTTATTTGAATTGGAATCTTTGCCTTAAGCCACCAGCAAATCTGAAAAGGATTTCATGTCTAAAAGTCTATCAACTGCTCCAATAGGAGTTTGCATTCTTTTCATATTTCACATGTTTCTCATATGTAAGATTTGATGCATTAAAGCGTGGGGCTTTCCGGATCTATTTCAAAGAAGTTAATCATCCAATAGATTATTCTTCTCTGACATAAAGAGAGGATAGAATTGTTGCGACACGTGAGCTGTAAATCTTAGGCTACTATGTGTTGACCACATGTCTCCATTTGAAGGAAAGCTCAATTTGAAAATTTCAATCACTTCTGTGGGCATTGAGTGAATTTTAGTGAAACTAAAATTAGTATTCGGACGGAGTCTTGCGATAAAACTTATGTCGCATTTTAATTAACACATCTATTATTCTAAACAAAACTGATATTCACCTCAAAAACAGAAACCCAAACATTCGCCATTTATAGTCGAACCGAAAGAACTAAGAACTGGTTGGTATAAACAGTGGCTGAAAATAAACGATAGCAGAGATTTGTGAGTAATGCCGGCAATAATTAGCTCCTCATGGATGGAAGCCAGAAATAAAAACAAAACCTAATAAATATGTAGCATTAGCTCAACTTTCACTACTGTATCATTCTATAAAACTCTCCACTGCTTTCCTCCACAGTGGCGTATATCACTTCTTCATCTTTCACATATTTACTAAATTTAACTTTTTTTTGTCCAAATGTTTATTTGCTGAATAGATATTTATTTCTATCTCAATTTCTGGCTTAGCAGAGATTTGTTTGTGACAAGTTTGAACATTTTATGATTTATTAAAACTTATTAAAATTAAAGTTACGCCACATCGCAATTGGGCACAGAGAATTAACAGACTTGTACTAAATAAAGCATTTTGAATGTTTTGATTGGTTTAGAAAGAAAGAAGAGTAAACGAATCTATCATTCATTCATCGAGCAGAGCATCTGGCAATAGAAGCAAAATGACAGAGTTATAAAGCTTGTAGATATCTAAGTCATATTTGAAGGAATATAACCCAAACCCTAGTTTCTTCTATCAATCCTATTCCTTCTTTTCCTTCTCCATTACTATTCTGAAACCTTTTTTCTTTTCCAACATTTTATTCAATTTCTCTTTTCTCTCTTCATCTCTCTCTCCAATCAAATACTTTTTGCTAAATTATCTGCTTATGGCTCCAATGAGTATTTTGTAAGAATAAATCAGATTCAATCTGACAGTAGTTTTATGAACTTATTATTCAGCTTACAAATTGAAAACTCTATGCATCAGCTTTAGGTACAGACAAAAATTTAAAATATTCCAAACTCAAACAAACTATTTCTAAACTGAGCTAAGCATACATTCTTCAAAATAAATCTTACTCTCCTATTGACTCTGCTTTTTTCACTTTTAGTCCAACCTTTGATTATTTCTATGAATTTTTGAGACATTCAAATGTAAAATATTATGCTTTCTTCAGAAACGATCTGTAGTGTTACGAATCACGCCTACGAACAAAGCTCTAAAATTTTATGCTCGAGTTCAACGCTCAGGCTTTTAGATCTCAAATGAACTAAAATAAAAAATTATACGTACGAACGTGATTTTGTAACAATACTGACCAACCTCTGGCTAAACCCCCAAAATTACTCAAATTTCAAATCTCTTCTTCTGATTTATCTATTCAGCCGAATTCAACAGTTTATTACTGGCACAGTCACCTCTCGTTATAGAGAGCACTATTGCAATCAAGTTCTGTTCATTATATCGGATGTAGTGCATGGAGTCTGCGAAGCAAAGCTTTTTTAAAGTGTTGATTATAGCTCGCAGTTCACTGTATCCGACTTCATTAAGAGAGAGAGAGAGAGAGAGAGAGAGAGAGAGTCGACTGTGTTAAAATTTCAGATCTTGAATACTGTCTTTTTATTAATATATAGTATTGTCGCGAAATATTGAGCACAAAATTATTGAGAAAATTTTATCCTCCAAGAAAAGTAAATTTAGTGAGCAATACATTGAGTGAAAGCGATTTATCTTTTAGGCTAAACCTCTTCTCAACTTTGTTGACAGATAGCGAACAGACTCGCTTTGAGTGAATAAATGTTGTAATGAGTTTTCGAACCCAAACTAGCTGTAAGAATAGCCCTCATGTATCTTAATTTGGTGAAACACCCTAAATAAATATGACCAAATAGAATCACATTCTCATCATGTTTACTCTTCTCTCTAAGGCCGGAATTAAACTTAGTTTGCATCTAAATCATATAGCTTGCATTTAAATCATCCATATTTTCCTTCTATAATTCATTGAAAACCTCAAACACTTCTCAAATTTCCCAAGTTGTTCAGATTCTGACAAAAAAATTGTAAACTAAACTATAAATAGACTTGATATGAATACTTGGAATTTACTCAGATGCAAAGGTTGTTTCGAAGTAATTAATTATTCTCTCTTATGATTGACATGATTAATGGAAACAATGTTAGCAGCTTATCGTAATGGTTATAACCATTATGTCCCTTTCCTAAACTGTTCAATTAAGAGTTTAAGATTAATAACTTAGACATTCTGTGGAGAGAATAATGAAAACTTCAAGTTTGATTGAGTTAAGTCAGTCTTGTGTCTGCTTTGTAAATATTTGTTAAATTTAATTATCTTCATGTGTTCATCACTCAACTTACTTAGACAACTTCAATTGAATCAATCAATACTTTTTCGTGATAGAGCTCCAGTATGATCTAATTTGATGTGAAGTTACATTTCATACAATAGTTATGTTGATTGAGGAAATCAATGGTTATTCAAAATTCAGGTATAGTTTTACTGGTTTTAGCTGCTAAGTCTAAAGTTGTCTATAGTTATAAGTGCACTACTATTTAGTTTGATATTTGCCCAAATTATGATGTGTTTTATAATCACTCTAAGAAGTCTACCACAAGCCTAAAGTTGATCTGTTCCTTACTTGAGTTGTTTGATTAGAAAATTTGTAATTTAATAGTCAAAAAACTATTTAATAGTGAAACAAAACGATTAAATACATACTAGAATAGTAATTGTGTTGTGCGTTTTTCCTAAAACATATTTCAAAATCATTAAATATGTCAAGATTAATACATTTGATCAGTTCAACCATCATAGGTTTGGCACGCATTTCAAATTAGATTTAGAAATAACACATTTAGCATTTTATTATCGTTTCAGATAATAGTTCCCAAAATGATGACTAAAACAAAAAACGTTTATCACTACTAATGACTTTCTGATTCTCTTCCGTACTTTCTATATGGCATTCACTCATAATTGATTAGATAATCTTGTGATTTGCTTTAATTATTCTCTTGTAAGTAGTTAATTTAAATGATTAAATTAATTCAAGTGTTTCGAAGTACCTCTACATAACTCTAAGCTATAGTGCAAGTGATTTCATAATATACTTTAATTAATTTATATCTTCCATTTGTTTTTAGTAGTTGTTCGCATCGACTTTACAACAGTCTAGATAATATTCAAACTTAATTCTATATCATATTGGTTAATATTTGAATTATGCAAAATATTGCTTCAAAAATCGATTCAATATTAACTGTTTGCAGCATATTTTGCATCGTATGTTCGTGGCTTCAGACGAATACTGCATTCATTTCACTACTAACTTCATTGTTATTATGTCCTCTGGCTTTCACTATATCAATACAATAAAAGAGTCAAACTTTAGATTATTTTGATTAGAATGAATTAGTTTTATTTATAACTATATAAGGGACTTGTTGATAAAAGCAAAAGTTATTTTGAAGTGTGACCCATCGACATAGTCTATAACTAAGGACTCCTTTAAAAGTTACGAAACATAGGGAATTGTCTTTTAATATAATTTAAGATATATTGAACTTGGTATTTAAGTAAATGTCAATATAAACGATATAAGTGTTATGTTAGATATAATAAGTAAAAATGAATAGGTATGGAAAATAATAAATAAGAAGAGCACTTAACGTTTGATACGACAAGCTGGAGACTTTAATCTAAATACACTTAAAGTTATACTTAAGATAACTATACGTACTCTCTTCTAGAATAATGTTTCATTAACAGTTCCTCGTCTTTAAGTGTAACATCTAACTTTAAATTATTAGTTCCTTTTGTCAGCTTAATAAGAGTATAAAATGAAAATTATTTCAATATTTTTAGTTTTATGCCTTATTAATGCCTCTATAGCTGGGTGGTTTGGCGACGACGATGATTCCACCACCACTGCTGAAGAACAACAAACTGAAAGCGGCACAGAAGCGGCTGAGCTATCGGCCGACAGAGACAGACTCCAAAGCAATGAACCAGATAACCCAGATTCACTTTCCAATAAAGGTGACCAAGATGATCGTGCTGAGGGTTCAACGGTCGAACCCAGTGCTTTTGGAGGACAAGCAAATCCTGGTCCAGTTGATCCTAGCATGGTAAATCTCTATCCAGCAAATCCTAATCCAGTCAACCTGCAAAATCAAGTCTCAGCTGAAAAATTTCCTGAACCTGATTATAGAGCGGTCAATATGAGAGGTGATAAAAGTTGCCAAACATTCACAATTTATGTAATCATCTCGTTCAATAATAGATCACATTCCTCAATGTCATAATGGACAATATCAGTGTCAAAAAGCAGATCCCTATCAACAACAGGTTCGTTGTATACCACATGAATGGCGTTGCAATGGTCTCAGAGATTGTGAACTGAATGATGATGAAAACAATTGTAGTCCCGAGCAGTTAGCTAGAGGTAGAACTCAAACCAAATGCAATTCAGACCAGTACCAATGTCATGGAACAGGAATCAATTCAGTACCGCCCCAATGTATTGATAGACGACAAGTTTGGTAATTAGATAGATGTCAATATATTAGTCTATTCTTATTATGCCGACTCAATTTAATCTTATTTTTTCTATCAAGTGATGGAACCTATCAATGTTCTTATGGTGACGATGAAGCTAATTGTGCTGAACGTAGAGACCAGCGAAGGGAACCTAACACTTACGACCAAAGTCAAGACCAGCGAAGACCTGACACTAGCTCAGAAAGCAATGCTCAACGACCTCATGGGTCGAGAGATGGCCATAGACCAAACGTTGGTCCAGTCAGTCCTTATGAAAGAAAGAGTGATGAATACGTTCAACGACTTGAATGGAGAGATAGATGTTTCAGATCATGTCTCAAATATTAGTTTTCCTTTTCATTTAGATTTGAATTACTTTCTCTAAGAATTCTTCTATAGAATGCGAGCATCTATTCTTAAGTTCATGTTTTCTTTCAATACCAGATCTTATGAACGGATGAACTTTTATCAAAATAAACATTTTTGATTATCAGTATGAAAATTGAATTCTTTTATTTACTCGTTCATACAGCCGTAGCCAGCAGGAGGCTATAGCTCCTCCCTAGACGCTTCTTAAAAATTCAATTTTAAGCCTGTAATGAAAAATTCTGACAAAACTTTGAGGCCGTGTTTATTTGATACATTGATCGGTTGCCTATCATTAAACATTAATCAAAGATTTGAGGCAAATTAACAGATGTTTTAATGTGAATAGGCGTTTGCCTCAATAAATCAGAACATTTGATTTGAGACTTGTGGATCTCCCAGGCCAAACTTGACTACGGCACTTCTTATTAAGTGAAGTTTCTTCACGTAAGAAGTAAAGTACAATCTTATATAAATACCACTCTTTAATCAAATATAATTTACTCAAAGTCAATAATTTTTGATGGAAACATTAGCGAAATGTCAAAAGCATTCTTTCATAGGTTATAACTAATTGAAGTGAAGTTTACTTTTTCTAAAAACCATTTGAGCTATTATGGAAAATGGTTTTCAAAAGTAGCAATGTACTCATGTTTTGCTAACTACAAAGGCTTATAAGGCTTAAAAAACTCATTTTCTCTATTTGATCATCAGTTTAATGCATGGAGTTTACGTAGAAGTTGTCTCAAATTAAACTTCATAATGATTCGCACAGAAAATTCAATTGAATTTTATATTCAAAGCATAGTTCCTGAATAAAGCATTAAGAAAAAACGTACTATCTCTGAGTCATGACATATATTTCCTCTGTTTTCCTAAGTTTTTATCGCATAATCGATAAGTTGTTCGTTTGAGTTAATTCTAAGTGAACTGCAATTAAAAATAAGTTCAAATGATAATAAACGCTAATGTTTAGTTTAATTTTGAGCCAAACCATCAAGATATTCAAACATTTGAAGTTAGAAAAGTTTTCATCCCCAATTAATTTCTTGCTAATTAATCAATGTCTCTAAAAGGTTGAGGATCTTGAAAGAAAGTTAGATTAAAGTAGCATTTTGGATTAGTTTCTTCAATTAATAGATGTAATACTTGACAAGGAAAATAGCTCTAGTCATTACTTGCCATTTACATTCTCATTACCTCAATACTATTCGATTCTTCTCATTATCTATCTATAACTTCTCTACTATTTTCATGTGAACTTCATTTTCAATCTACAAAATCATTTATATCTTTTCAATTTGAAATAATTATTTTTCTGTTTACTATTGATTTGATGCAATTGTGGACATTTAATAAATAAACTCAGTGCAATACTTGATCTATACTTCGATCACGACGAATGTCAAGGTTTTCCAACTACTGATACCTAGAGAAGCGGCCTTAAAGTTGTACATAGTGACCCTGAAGAGTTTGACGATGGATCAATTTTACTATTGATTGAAGACATAGGTACAGAACAGTAAAGAATGAATGTAAGTGACAGGTACTGTGTTTCACATAATATTTATAAATAAATCGATCAAAATTATGTTTTACATTGAATATACAAAACTAGGCAACAGTTGTTAAGGATTAGTATACTTAACTGGATTGTCGTTTCCTCACTATATTCTACTTGTTGTCAAGAATATCTAAGATTCGTTTTGATTATGGTTTCGACTAATTTGCTCGTTTACTTCAGTCTTATTGCTTTAATGACAAATGGTATAAAACGCTTATTTTCCAAAATTTTATTCATTCAAAGCTTTTTCAACCGAGAAATCATTTTTAGAATATAAGCTCAAATAATTAAAAATAAACTAAATTTAAGCTATAGTTAGCTCTTTATCTATTGTACTCATATTGAAGTTCTGAAAATTTTCGACATCTTTAATTAATGAACGAACTTATAAGTAGATTAAGCCTTCAGTTTTGACGTATTTTACAACTTTAATGAGTTAGTTTAATGAGTGAACTAACTCAAGCTAAATAAAGTTTAAAAATAATATTTTAAATGTTATTAAAATCCTCTCCGAATGTTCTCATTAAATGAAAGGCTTACCAATGGTTTTAAATGAAAAGCCTTTCAATCGTTTAAGAGGATTGACACTATTTTCCAAAAATTTTGTTTCCTACTAACTTTTATCAATTCAAAACTTAGGAGCTATCTCAACAAGACAAACTGATGAGGATCAAAATGTTGAGATAAAAATGCGCTGGAAAGACTTAAGCTTAAAGACCATTTGCGAAGAAGAAGAATGGAAGGCACAGTTCGAACCTGTTAGGGACAAATTCACTAAATGTTTAGGACTTAAGAAGATAATTGTTGACGATGACGATCCCGACGATGACATCGATAGGATGGGAATGTTTAAAAGTGAAAGTCATAATCCGTACTGCAAGTAATGAACTTTTTATTGAACTTTTTATTTAAGAATTCAATCAAATTATGTTATTTAGTTTTAGTAGAAGATTGACTTTTAGTGTAGAATTTGTGCCTTGTAGTTGCATCTGTGCTGACAATCACAGAAATTATGGTTTAGCAATCCATAGGCAAATATTATTAGCACGAGCTCTTTTCTGTTAGACTTCTCATAGAAGTTTCCAGAAATCTGATTGAGAAGCAGCGGCACTAATACTAACTAATATATTGCTGAGCCTAATCGAAACAGGGAACACGCGCTAATAATGATTACAACTTTCTAACAATTTAGTGCAAACAAGTTTAGGTCAACAATAAGACATAAGTTCTACAAAGCTGTGAACGCAAAGTATTTGCTCGACTGATACTTTGCGTCAATAAACCAGAATTTGATTGATTTTTGTCGAGTTTTCTCAATTTTTTTAATATCTTAATTGAATTTGATTTAAATTGAATGCAGAATTGCAAAGACATGGGACGCATGTACGCATTACCTAGAAAAGCTCAATTGTATTGAACCAAACTCAGAAGAACTAATGAGGGGACGCCGAGACGGAATCGCTGGAATGTTGGACGACAGCAAAGACAAAACACATTACGACACCGATCACCTAAATTCAATGATCAGGCCTTATAAGATGCAGTGCGAAATGGCTAAGTTTGCATACAATTATGGACCATTCGGGCCTCACGGACATGGTATACATTAAATACACTCATATTGAATCATTTCGTAGTATAGACAAATCAATTTAATTTGTCACAGGATTTCTTTAATTAATTTCAGGTATGGACTACTACGGCGATTATAATGGAGAGGGTTTGCCTCCATTAGGAGACTTATAACGCAATTCAATTCACAAATTCAATTATTTTTCAACTTATAACTTGTCTAGCATAGCCTTTATCTAAGACCTTAACAGTTATTTTTGATTACTTCAATACAATAACGCACAATATATTTAACATAAGATTTTATTTACATAAATAGCTAGAAACTAAACTTTGAATTGAGGTCATTTGATGACAAAAGCTCACAATAGATTTCAATGGTTTCAAGTGGTTATTAAACCTAAGATTATTTTTATTGTCAATAAATTAATTCAATCAAATATATAATAAAATCTATTTGCAATTTTTGAACACTTAACCAGTGGAAAAACTCTTGAACAACAGTTGTCTTGACTCAGAAAAATGTTTAGTATAAAACTACAGTCCTGTCCCGGTTATGGTAATTCGTTGGTGCGTTAAAATCTTGTTCCCATAATTCGAATGTCAGAAAAAATCTAAACCATTTTTTGGGCTTTTTTATTATTATTGTTTGCATGGTTTCAATTTTTCTCTGACTTAAAAATTAAGACCAAAGTTACCGAAAATTTTCAAAAATTCCTAATTTCAAATAATAGCTGGCATAATCGGAACCGGACTTAAAACTATAAAAATTATATTAGATTAGATTTCATGATTGTGCTTGTTGTGATGATAATTGTGTCTTAGAGACTAAATTATTGAGGATTTGCATTTCAGTTTGAGTTAAAGGTCTAGAATCACCATCAATACGCCTAATAGGTAGAGTCCCAACGGGTGTCGTACGTATACGACCACTATTCATCTCAATACACTCTCTCAGACTATTTTCTTTATGGCGAACTGCTATTGATTGGTCCACAACTCCAATCTTTGCTGTGCTTCCAATCAGTTGACTAATACTCGACCTATTATGTGTTAGGGAATTGTCATCTTTTTCAAGCTGCTGTTTGGTTTGGGTATTACTAGCTGTCACTTCTTGTTGGTTACTATCATTATTACACTTTAATTGTTGATCAATATCAGGAACTACTTGTAATTGTGATATCATATGTTTTGTTGACAACCACAACGACAATGAGGTTTGCAATGCATCCAAGACTTGTTCGGCAGTCATTCTCAGTCTTGGGTTTAAAACTAATAGCTTTTCTATGATTGAAATAGTACTAGCAGAAACACGGCCATCTTTTGGTATTGAATATTCTGCTGATTTGATTTTCCTAAACAGTTCTTGAGGCACTGAATCATAGAAAGGAAACTGACCGAACAATTGGGTGAACAATACAACTCCTAATGCCCAACAATCTGAAGGTTTACCCAAATATGGTTTCCCACTCAAAACATCTGGACTTATATAAGCCGGAGATCCTCTTTGATCGGTCAGCAAATCATTTTCGTTGAGCAAATGTTTTCCCAAACAAAAATTAATTAAAGTAACTTTTCTCGTTCTCTTATTAAGGACCATATTTCCGAGTTTGAGATCTCTGTGAACAATATTACGCTTATGCAAATCACATACGATCCTAACTACATCATAAAATATACGCAAAGCTTCCCTTTCGGGCAATTTTTTCTCTTTGATCACATGATGTTGTAAATTAACTAAATCTAAACTTTGATCACTGAAATCATGTGCCCAAAGACAGTCGAGAACTAAACAGATGCGCTTCTTAGTATTTCCAGTAAAAACCCATTCACCATTGGGTAACTCTTTCTCTTCGAGTGCTTCATCTTTGAAGAGCCCGTGGTGATGAATAACACCGTCCTGATCGTGTAATAAAGATAATAGTGAGTATTCAGTATGCAAAAGCATTTTGCCTTGTCTGTCATCTTGTGTTTCATCGTATGGTTCTTGAAGTGTTAGTATTTTAATTGAATAAAATCTATCAGGTACAGTATCGCCTATTTTTCGTGCCAAACACTGAACGATACTGCGAACTGGACTATTACCCAAACGCATACCTATTAATACAAAAGCAAATCATAGTTATATTTCATTATTAAAAGTTATACTGTACGCAAATATTTAAATACTAATATAACGGAATAGGTTTATAGCCGTTTTATATTGTTTTGACTTCAAACGCAATGCATAAAAAGTTTTATCAGAAGTTAGAGAAAGGTTTCGGACACAGTCTCAGAAAGCGGAAGAACTGTAGCTTCTTGGAGGTTTACTTTCAAAACTCAAATCCAGAGTCTATACTGAAAAGTCTGAAACGATATTTGATGAATCAATCATTCGTTTAATTTTAAACATTAATCCAAAGCTTGATAATAAATTGACAGATATTTCAATATGAATTAGCGTTTGCCACAACAAACCTGAACCTTCATTTCGAACTTTTAGCCCTTCAGATCAGAAATGCTAACAACGGCAGTGGTTTTGGAAATATTGAACCTTAAATTTTCGATGTGAACAAGTCTATGATTTACAACTTAGTTGTCTCTCGTCAAATCTAACCTAACATAAGGCAGTAAACGAATGATTTACTCATTTGATTGAAGGCTTAAAGTTCAATATCACTAAAACCTTTGACTACTTCTGATTAGGTTTCGTATGAATTAAATTTGAAGTAGTGAAAAGATAACAGAATGGTGTCCAAGAAACTGGTGTCTAATACGTTACCTAAAACGTAAGGTCCGGCGCGTCGTAAACACTTGCTATTCATTGGATTCGAATCATTTAATGATTGTTTCGATGTCTTCGACGTAATACTCGTGTTGTTCTCCACTGAATCGAAAGTTCGCTTCATTTCTCGACTTTCTAAATATTTATCTAAGAAATAGTTTTGTGCCAAATCAGTGGTTAACAAAAGATTAGCTGCTCTTAAATTAGACTCAAATGTTATCAATAATGAGTTGGGTCTAAAATGAAAGTTTTATAAATGTTTTGTATGATTTATGAAGAAAAATTTCCCTTTTATTGAAATCAATGCAGAATTGAAGTGACAAACAAAGCAATTATTTGAAGTTAAATACGAACGTAATTTGTGTTCAATGTATTAATCTGCATTTATGTCAAAATTGACGAAAACAGGTTTGATAAGTTATAAATAAAAGTCAGACGTTTATAGAAATCAGTAATTAGTCTAAAGTTCGACAAAGTCTCGCAAAATCTTCAAATTACATGCGGTTATCAGATTGATATAAATTGGTATAAATTGGTATTAATTCTAATAACTGGTCAATAAGTGATCAAATCCTCTCTCAGTTTTCAAACTATAAATAGTTATCAATAAATTGGTATTAAATCCAATAATAAGTGAACAAGTGGTCGAATTGCAACACTTTTGAAGGAGAAGAAATCCGAAAATGGAAACAATGTCGAAATACAGTTCAGTGATATCGAGATGTCGTGAGTCGTTTAATTCGGGAAAGACAAGGAGCGTGCAATTCCGAAAGCAACAATTGAAGGCATTGTACAAATTTCTAGAAGAGAACGAATCGTTAATCGTGTCTGCGCTAAATGAAGACTTGCGAAAGCCATCATTTGAGACACGAATGGCTGAAATCGATTACGTCATGAATGACATTCGCGGTGCTCTGTTTAATGTCGATAAATACGCGGCACGACAACCTGTTCCCAAGAATCTTGTAGTAGTTGCCGATGATGCCTTCATTCAATACGAACCTTATGGTCTTGTTCTCATAATCGGTGCCTGGAATTACCCGATTCAGGTCACACTGAGTCCACTCGTCGGTGCAATCACTGCAGGTACTTAACAGTATTTATCAAATACCCATTATGTTAATCTTATCTAATTTTAGGCAACGCTGCGATTATAAAGCCTTCAGAGCTGTCTCCAGCAACAGCTAAACTCTTCTCGCAGTTACTTCCTAGATATCTGGACAATGATTGCTATGACGTCATATTAGGCGATGCAGAAGATACTAAACAACTTCTGACTGAGAAATTTGATTATATATTCTTTACGGGCAGCAATAGAATCGGCCGTTATGTGCATCAGGCGGCCGCTCAGAACCTGACTCCGACCACATTAGAATTGGGTGGAAAGAGTCCTCTTTATATCGACGACTCGGTGCCTAATATGGAGATGGCTTGGCGCCGCATCCTTTGGGGCAAAATGATCAATGCTGGACAAACATGTGTCGCACCCGATTATATCCTATGCACCGAAGCTATTCAAAAGAGTCTGGTTCAGAACGCCAAGAAAATTCTGCATGAATTTTTTGGAGATGACCCGAAGTCAAGCCCTGATTTGGCGCGTATTGTCAATGAAAGACATTTCGAGAGATTGACGAAACTGTTGAATAGCGGTAAGACTATTGTCGGTGGCGATACAGATGTTAAGGACAAATATATTGCTCCAACTATTCTGATTGATGTGAAATCTGATGATCCTGTAATGCAAGAAGAAATTTTTGGACCAATTTTACCAATCGTTACTATAAAGGATGCCGACGACGCCATTCGGTTCATTAATAGTAGAGACAAACCATTGTCTCTGTATATATTTTCTAAGCGCCAAAAAGTTATTGACAAATTTCTAAATGAGACATCAAGTGGTTCTGTTTGCGCCAACGATGCTATCATTCACTTGACAATCGATACCTTGCCTTTTGGTGGAGTGGGTGCCAGTGGTATTGGCAGATATCATGGCAGATATTCGTTCGAGACATTTTCACACCCCAAATCTGGTAAATTCAATCAATCATTTATTTAAATACTATTTTTTTGTGAAACACTCGAAACCATTTCATTATTCTCTCATGACATATATTTCAATCGATTTATATTAATCGCTTACGATTTGTTTATTAATATAGTTCTTGTCCGTGGATTCAATCCAGTGCTCGAATGGGTGGCCTCAAAACGTTATCCTCCTTATAGTGATAATAGATTAAAGAGATTACTACGTTTGCTTAAGAAAAGAAAGTCTTGCTTGCCTGAAAATACGATGTATTATCTAATGTTCATAATTGGTTTCACTTCATGCTTGGTCTGTAAACAAACGTTTCAGTATTTTGGCTCCTCTATCAACTAGAGATAAACTTTAAAACTCTTAATTACCAGTTATTTTTCATTAATCGGCTATTGGGTTATACAATATATAAAATGCTTTATAAACGCATCATAATTTTTGTAGACCAATTTTATTTTCTATATATTAATAAATTTTATTTGAATTTCTGAAACTCTTAACAGGTTTTATATCTTTTAACGAGCAATAAAATCAATTCTTGAACTTATATTTAAACTAAGCTAAAGAAAATACTTTGAAGGAGTTAATAATTATTTTGGGATTATTTGAGTCTTATTTTCAGATTCGGTTTCGTTGACGCCATTCATCTTTTGAAGAAGTCTTCCATAAAGGCCGAATCCTGGCCGAAAGCCTGGTCTATTCCAACCGCCCCATCCTCCATAACCCCATCCACCATAACCCCATCTTCTTCTGCAATAAAAACAAGGGTATCTCCATCCCCATTGTTTACCGGATTTAGCGTTCGGATCAAAGTTCGGATCTTGAGCTCCATTTGTATTGTCTTGAGGTACAGATTCGCTATCTCTTTCCTCTTCTTGACTGTCACTGAATTTAACACACACTATGAGTAGCATCAAAATGAACAGTTGCGTCGATTTTGCCATTGTTTTGTTTTACACTTAAGAAGTTAGAAATTTTATATTCGAATCAAGACTCGATTTTCAATACTTGAAAAACTTTATGAATGTTCACTTAAACGAACGCCTTATTTATATCTATTTCAAAGTCAATTTTATTGCACTCAAAATCATTAACTTTAGAATTATTCAAACATGTGCAAAGGGTTTATTGTCATTTACTTATTCCCTTTCACTTCTAATTCATTTGTAATGAAGACTTAATGAACTCTCACAACAAAGGAAGCTTATAGTCAAACTAGATTAATTTACAATTGACTTAATGTTCCGATACTTTAATTCATATATCATTCACATCTTTTTATCTTCTTCTTGTAAAGTTTTTTTTTGTATCAATGTTCGGCTGTATTTTGTGTGAATGAGATTGAGGTCATTCATAGTATTTTGTTCGTCAATGCTTATTGACTTAGCTGTCATTTGAATAAAAAGTTATTTTTAAATTTGAATTTGAGTTATTGACTGAAAAATACTTTTCTTTATAGTGAATCGTTTGGTTAAGTGAAAGAACTATCATATGAAAATATTTGTCTTTACCTGTAAATAAATTCATGAATCATCATTATTTTTTCTTTCTGTATCGATTTGTCAGATAAATCTAAGAAATATCGTAGTTATACTTTTAGTTCTCAATTGTTTTGCCATCTCTTAAAACAATCGAATGCACTCTAAACTGTTTATAGTGAACAAATGTTTGAGGCCAAAGCGTTCACTATAAGTGAAATTGACTACACCCGAACTAAATCAACAGTGGATTCTTTGGTGCAGAACATAATGTTCACTATAGAGAAGTTAGGTGATAGTGATTCATGAGCTAAAATAAGACTACTCTATGTATCTAACTTTAAAAAATATTTAAGGTTAAATAACTTATAGTGAACGCTATAATTAAGATAGAATAAAATAACTGTCACTCCTTGCGAAAGTTCAACCACTGCACTGATAAGTCGAAAATAAGTATTAGAGTGTTGTTTTAGTCAGCATTTTTATCGCAATCCTGTTGGTTACGTTCTCTTATTGGAAAACAATTTATATCGATTTAAACAATCTTTTCTACGAGTTTCATACAAATCCAACTCTTATGAAGAGTATGTACTCATTCGGCTTTTAACATCAATTACCCTACTTTACGGCAGACAACACGTGTCTTTAAGAAGAAAAAAAGTAAATTTTATTGGAAAAACTAGAAGCCACTAATAAGTTCAAAAGAAATATAAAGTTAAAAATTTGATCTATAAGGTAGTTCAATTTCGTTAAAGCCATCAAATAATGACTATTGTTCTCGTGTCCGACTTATAAGTCGGTGTCAATTGTATATTGAATGAAAGGTTGAAATCAAAATTTGTTGTTGCGAGTTATCATCAGTTAAATAGGGTACTTTGCTTTTGTTTAACTTTCACTTTCTATGAATGAAAAGTTGACGCATAAATCTAAATTTTTGCTGTTTAAGTATTTAACTAATTTTAAATCAATTGAAAGAATGAGGTTTGGGGTTTGCAACAATACCAACTATTGTCAAATGAATAATAAGCTCGTATACATTATTAAGTCTTTCTGTGAATCTAGGAAAAGGAAAATCTGTTTGAAATTTGACAAAAATTGCAATTTAAGTACCAACACGCTAGAAGTTGACAAAGGAACCCAATTCTGAACATTCTAAACATTTAAGTGTATGCCCTGTATGAGTTAGGATTTTCTATATTCAACACAGTTAAAACTTATTTTACGAATTGGATGTCAAATGAAAAACATTAAATGGCTTAGCGCTTGTATCGATTCAAACGAAAATTGCTTTATTTACAGACTAAGATAATCTTGTCATCAAATTTGCTGAAAGTGATTGTAAAACAAGCTTTAATTTAACTTATTTGCAATAAAGAACCGAACTTATTGGAAATTATCTAATTTCTAGGCCCCTGAGCTGAAAGCTCTAGTTGTGGCAGTACTAATATGTAATTTAGTTGTTTACTCTTCTAGCATAATTGTTTAGTTATCAATGCTACAAATTTATTCTTTCAAACTTCTATTTATTAATGTTTCCTTGGATTCTTAAATAGATTGTTAATTTAAACATGAATCAAGCAGAAACATCGATGTGTAGATAACATAACTTTTAGGTTTAAAATTAAAGTTTTACAGTCAAACTTATTTATAAAGTTGGCAATTTTATTAAAAAATTCAGAATTCATTTTTTACAATCATGACCATAGAAATAATTGGAGAAACTTAAGGCAAATAATATTAACTCCAAAATATCTTTATACCAAATATGATCCAAAGAACTAGACATTGCTTAAAATTCTTCCATTGTCAGGCTTAGACTCCATATTATCGTTACCATCCTTTCTTTGAGTCATTCTTCCATAAAGGCCGAATCCTCTATAGCCTCCATACCAATATGGATTACCGAATCCTCCATAACCTATGCCATAAGGATAGCCACCGAATCCAAAACCCCATCTTCTAGGCCAGAAACTAGAAAATCCCCATTGTTTACCAGATCTAGCATTCGGATCAATATTTTGAGTATCTTGAGACCCTTGAGCTTCTTGCTGTCCTACTTCTGAGAATTGACCACCTGATTCAGACCTTTCTTGACATTCGCCAAAGTTAGCTGAAGAGTAGATGACGACTATGAAGATGAACGTTAAACTTATTTTTGCCATTCTAGAAGTTATATAACTTTGAAATTTTGCAATTTTTATTTTGATTCAATTCTGATGACTGAAACAATACTTTGAAAGTTACTCGAATGCCTTAGCTTTATATATACTTCTCTCCGAGTCATTTTATCGCACCTGCAATCATTCGATTCTTTTCAATCAAATGTTAATGTCATTTACTTCAGCTTTTAGTAAGAAGTTTATAGAACTTAATGTCAATAACGTTTTAAGAGACCAGTCAGGGTAAGGCTATTCAGTCGATTCTATGTATTCGATAAATTTTATAGATTCTATTGATTCTATAAATTCTATACATTGTATTATTTGTTGATTTAGCTGTCTTTTATAGACATTTCAAATGCTCAATAGATTCTAATCTTCAATATTGTCGACGATTGAAAACTTGAAAGTTGATTAACTTTATTTGCAAACATCAACTGTGAAGTCGTTGAAAGCAACGCATATGCTTTTCATTCTAAGGTTAATCACTTAACTTTCATTCGAAGAGAATTCTATGTAAAACAATCAATGAATCATTTTTATTAAATGGCTTGAGTAAAAACTTTATTCTTAATATAAAAATCATTGGCATTACAGTTATTAAAAGTTATGAATAATTTGAAATTTTATTTTGAAATACAAGTTATAAAAATAGTGATATTTTTCTGCTAAGAATAATTTAAATTAAAATCCATTTACTAATCATAAAAATCATTGTCTCCTAAGTCAATTGTTTCATTAAGTTTGAGATTTTCGTCCGAAACATGACTCTCGGATTGAGGAATAAAAGTAGAAATTAATTTATTCTTGATACTATTGTTGATATAAAAGCCAATAGAATCTAAGTGGTGCATAAATCTTCGTGATCTTCTTGAATGATTAACTAATTCTGATTGTCGTATAGATTCAGCTTGACATATCAATGATAGATAAGGGCAATAATCTAGTAATATTGTCCGCAAATCTGTATTTTTCGCTAATGATTCTGATATAGATTCTATGTATTCTGATTCTATCCCTATCGATTCGTTTGGTAGACATATGGTACAACTTTTATTTATCTTATCGTTCAATTCATTCATGTCACTGATTACTTCTTTAGCTAAACATATACTTTGGTTATCATCTTCAATAAGAGTTGGCTTACAGTTCATCCATAACTTCCTATTTTCGCTATTACTTAATATATTGAAATTTTTCTCCATAATATCTGAAAAAATTAGTGAATCATAATATGAAATCGGATTCGGATTCTCCTCAATGGTCTCATTCGATTGTGTTTCAAAGTTCTTCCACTGATTCCAACCGAACTGCAACTCATTAATACATCGTCTAATGTCATGATTAAAACTATTCGTCAAATGTTCACATAGATTAAAACTAATTTGTTCTTCTAGACTATCAGTTTCTTTGTCACAAATATTTTTTAGGGCATTGACAGTTTCGTTATGATCAGGAATATTAAGTGTTAATACTTGTAAACGATTGACACAGTCTTTGATATATGGAATGAATTGAGTGGCTGTTAGTATAACAGGCTTTTTTGTTATCTCATTGATTTTGTTTACAGCATTCCAAAACCCATTAAACTCTTCGTCGATCATCACATCCACGTCATCGAAAAGTATCAGAGAATTTGAAGCTATCGAAAGCACTTTTGGCGAGCAAATCATTGAGTCATTCAATTTATCGCTTAGTTTCATAACAGTCTCGCATTTGGTTAAGACTTCAGTTTCTTCTTTGTTATCAATTATCTCAATTTCTTCTTCAATTGGACAACTCTTGACTGATTTTGTAGTGTTTTGTTTGGTAAAATAATTCAAAATACCTTTAGGTTTAGCTTTACTTTTCGACTTCTTAATAGGTTTAACAATTTTTTCGACTCTCACTTCACTATCGTTTACATTACAATCACTTTTCTGACTGAACATCGATTGAATCGTAATTGTCTGTGAGGTTTGTGAATCACTATTTCTTTGCATGTGATGCGATTGAGTCGCTTCGCTAACAATTTTTGATATAATTCTAGGATTTCTTCTCATCGAAGCGTTTAATTCAAGCACTTCGTACTTGAGTTCTTCAGCAACCGCATAAACCAGTGATGTCTTTCCGAAACCAGTTGGGCCACAAATTAGTAAACAAGTGTCTGATTTATCTAAACTCTGGTAAGAATCATCTTCACTATTATTCTCAACTCTGTTATTGCTGTTATTCCAGTCTTCGAGCCATGACTTCAGTCTATTAACTGCTATTTTATGTCCGATAACTTCTGAACTATTACTCGGCTTATATTTTTCAGTCCATAAAAGACACTCTTTTTGTCCATCAACTGATGAAATAGACGCTGGAGGAGTCTTAACTGATTCTTGTCTCGGACTGTTGCATGTTTGAGAGAAAACCACTTCAATCTCATCGATTTCTTTATTTTGGTCCAATTGTTTAACACCATTAAAATCATTCCAATAGTCGATTGTATTACTATTTTCTCCAATCACATTAACAACAATTAAATCGTCATTCTGTTCGTTAGCGTAATTTTCATTAAAATATTTTTCGCTATTTTTTTCTTCGATATCACTAATAGTCACAACTTTTTCTTCATTGAATGTTTTATCTCTTAATCGTTTAGATCTTCTGTACTCAACTGACGGAAAATTATCTTCAGTACAGCTATTAAACTTTTTAGCTACTTTATTGTTTTCATTTTTTAATTTCTTCTTTCGCTTCAATTTATTGTTTTTATTATTGTCGCAAACATTGATATTATTATTAATTTTGTCTTTCGATTTAGTTGCAAAAATTGGCGCTAATTTCTTGTCTTTATTATCGTTGACCACAATCCGATTGTTTGCCATAATTTACGATTAAAAGCAAATTAATTAAGACTTGTTGTACTTTTATTTGTTTACAGTATTTTTGCGCCACAAGTATAACAGGTTTAAACATATATTGCATTAGAGGTCAACACTTGAGTATACCTTCGATTTGAAACTAGAGTAAATGTTCATTCTTACTTTCATCTATGTTATATGTTAGGTATACAACTGTTAAGCGGAGCATTCGATGTTTTCTGTGCCTAGTGTTTTATTCGCATCACTACCCTAACCTAACCTAATTAACTTAACTTTCTTGGTTGTATTACATTTCGTCTAATTTAGTTAGTTTAGATCAGACGATAGAGCATGTAGTGTGCTGAGTTTGGTAAAACGTTTGAATACTCCACATGACTGCTGTATACCTAATGGGCTTACAAACTAAGACAAGTATCGAATGCACATTTACCCAAAACTGAACTTCGAGTCTGATTTGATTGGTTCTCAAATTTAGCGCCAACTCAAATATTTGGCGCTTTTCTGTTGATGCGAGAAGAGTACAAATCAATAAACATTGGGCTTTAATTATTTATTATTATTTATAGTTTTAATCGATTTTTTAAATTTAAGTTTTAGTTTAATATTTAATCAACGAACAGTTGATTATCATTTGACCGAAGAATAAGTCTCTGAATCAATAAATATTGAAAATAACTGAATATAAAGTCAATTAAAATGGATTATCATTCGAGCCGAAAGTCTCCGAAGTCCCCGAAATTCATGAAGCCTTCGGAAGTATTCAAAATGAGGAAGAAGAAGAGATTGTTACAACCACAGTCTCCACAGTCAAAGAAGTCTCCCTTAAAACTAATGTATTCTCCTCTGAAATGTTTAGAAAATTATCAGAACTCGAGTAAAGAAGTATTGACTCAAAAACCGTTTTCCCATTCAAACAAAAACGAACTCCAAGTAAACGTAATAAAATCAGAAATTCATTTCCAGTCGTCAAGAAGTCTCCAAAAGGAAAACGACAACTGATTTTCCACACGATCGGTACTAATAGCAACAATAATGTCTTAAATATTGACGAAAACGCGAACATAGAGTCGGCAAATCTATTGCCAAATGCTTCGACAAGACACGAAACAAAACAACATTTAATTGATTGGAGTTTAAAAACTCGATTACGTTTTGTTTCAACGAAAGCGTTTGGATTTCGTGGCAATTTTCGGGCCACTGAAGAGGCGTCAGGTATTAGTGGTTTCGTGCGATGTTTTCCAAACAAGTCAGATCTCGATTCGAGCTCTAGTACTTCACAATCATCTCAAGACTCAATGGACACAAGTTTTGCTTCACTGCTGCATAGACAATGTCTGGTTTGGTCACATCCATCGCTTCCATGGCTGACACTATTTCCAAGAGATAAGACTCCGATTCCCGGAACTCCGGTGGCTTCTAAAGCGCCAACGTTTTCGATCGCACTAAACACGCCGTTAGCAGATGCGTTGCATACTGACTGGTGTGCAAGTCTTAAGTCACTGTACCAATTGCTCAAAGCTAAACACTGTCCCTATTTCTATGTTTGTGCGAATGCCTTCACTGCTCTTTTCAGAGCTTCGGGTATTGCCGGGTGTGATGACATTCAAGTCCTTTTGACTCCGACTACAACTGGTCTCAGAAAGTTACTAACAGACGAAGGAATTCAGTATTCACTACCTTTTTATGACAAAAGACTATCTGGTGATGACATGACTGCTAGTTTTCTCACCGTTAATTCTTGCTCAGTTGTCTCAGAAGTTGTTAATAATGACCACAATAATGATAATTGTGATAACGCTGAAGATGAAGAGCCAACTGTTTGGTTGGAAAGTCTAGGATTGAGTCAACAAGACTTTCCTTCATTACAACCTAAACGAAAGAATAGGTAAATCAAATGACTTCGCTTCTAATGTTATTACATAATAATTTGAACAACAAGTCAAACAAGTAGTATAACTTCAATTATGATGATTTTCACATTTTTATTTAATCATTTCGAAATTCATGTAATCTGACAGTTTTCAACTGTCAGATTAACGATTAATTCAGTTTTGAAGCAGTATTTATGCTCATAATAGTAGCGAAGCAAAATTGAATCTGTTTTAACTTGATTCTTTTAAACTGTTTTTTAGTAAAATTTTATCAATTAGTAAGTTCTCATTTCATTTTATTTTCTCAACCACTTTAGATCTTCTGAAAATTCAGTTTCAAGAATGAAATCATTGGCTTTAGTAAAAGGAATGTCAAGCTCTCAGCTGTTTCTAAACTTTTTAATAAACACTCGTATTTGTATCGCAAATAGTGGTCCACTTTCAGGTGTTCCACCAACCCTGTTATCAC
Source organism: Archegozetes longisetosus (assembly GCA_018873245.2). Lineage (NCBI taxonomy): Eukaryota > Metazoa > Arthropoda > Arachnida > Sarcoptiformes > Trhypochthoniidae > Archegozetes > Archegozetes longisetosus. The sequence goes on from JAEMBT020000008.1 coordinate 3,952,261, forward strand.
CGGTTGCATTTCATGGCTCAACACTTGAATCATTAAAACTGAAACAGACAGTATGCGAGAGCAATGGAAGCGAAAGCTATCACTGTTTGGAAGTGATAGGACCAATACTTCCAAATTCAGTTAATGGACTGATACGTTTGCTCAAAGAGAGTCATGGAAGCTTTAAAGGCTCATTCAGTACTTATGAATCGACTTCTTCTTTCACTGCTTGTAATGTTTCCGTTCCTAATAATCTGAGTTCTAAACCTTTTGCTATTGAAAATCTTAAAGATTGTGGTGTTGATAAACAATTCTTAAACATTATATGTTCTGATGAATATAGATCTAATGATCCCATTTCTGAATTAGTTTATAATAATTTTGGTGTATTTTATAATGAAAAAATGAATTATTAAAATCTCTGTAATTAAATAAATTCCTGATTAATAAAAAAATTGAAAATATCTTATGCTATCTCTTAAGATTTATTACAGAGCTTTCCAACAGTCGTAAACGAGGCTTAGGACTGATATTTAGTGACTATCAGGTTATAATAGGTTTAAGTTTGAAAAGTGTATACAACGATACTAGAGCCAAGTCCTATTGATGATGAGGTGTAAATTATAGAAATTTACTATAACAATAATTGTTATTAACAATTAATTATAAGGTATTGGACAGACAATAGTTTGAGAGTAAATGTTAAAAGTTAAGAAAGTTAGAAGAGCTAACACTAATATTCAATACTAGATGGTAGTATAGTAGTGTCACACTTGAAATCACTAAATAGTGAGTAATACTAGTTTTGCAGTTTAGTTGCAGGAAAAAAGTAATCGCAAAAGTGGCGAATAAGACCATCGATATAAGGTTTTAATACGCAGTTGAGAAATAGTTCCCAAAAATATTTAGCACAAAAATTAAATAAACTCAACATAGTGGAACAATTAAAACTAAATTAAGTCAAATAAGAGAAGAAGGAGAAGAATAAGTGAAAGGAATCGGTTGGAGAAGTAGTAAAAGGTAAGGTAGTTAGACGAAAAAATGTTGAGGCCTTTAGACAGATAGACTCATACGCTAGCGATGTTTGTGTGATAGTAGTTCGCTCGTCAATGTAGAGTGTTATTCGTCACAATAATGTTATGGTCGAAACAGAGGCTATAGTAAGCTTTGTAGAGATATGTTATGTATGTTATTCAGCATATAATGTATCCTTATTTTGGTCCTCATTGTGTTCCTATCGCCAACTTATTTAAGTCTGAATGCCTGCCAAGCCAATCAAACACGTGTTTGAATACTTTGTCTTCAATTATGATTATTAAGAGAAGATATTTGTTTTAAATGTGAACCATTCAGCCATTGGTTAGTGAAGTGTTTGACAACAAAAGGCTTATTTCAGTGCAAGTTATATACTTTCGGATACTTTCGGATTACTTACTCATGGCTACCACTCAGACCTCAGAATCGCTGACTCGCAAAGACGACTCGAATCAGATCCTGAAGAATGGCAATAGTGAAGGCATTGAGACACCACCTAACGATTGCTATTCACGCGTCAAATCGCCTCCAATCCAAGCTATGAATCAGTTGTACGGATCTGATAGTGTTCAGTCGCAAACTCATGGCTCACACACTGAGACCAATTCGTTTAATTATAATTCAAACTATAACGAAGACTCATATCGTAATTCACATGAATCACAAGTAGGACAATATCCTCCGCCACCACAACATCAGACCAGTTATCAAAATAGTAGTGATATTCACTCGAGTGGCGTCCCTGGAGGGGGACCTGGAGGTGGTCACAACCAGACTAATGCCAGTTCTGGCAATTCAGGGCCCGCATCAAACACTGGCCAACAAATGAGTGCTGGTCAGGCCAGTGCTGGTCAGACGGGACAGAACGAAGTCAAGTCTAAGCTATCATATATGCAACAACAGCAACCACAGACAAACCAGATGTACAACCGGACCATGACTGGATCTCATCAACCATTAGGTCCGCCAAATGCTGCTCCAATGCCGCCGATGGGTCCGCCAGGACGGGCTGGCGGTCCACACATTCCAAATAGTGGTGCAAATTATAATAACAATAACTCAAATAACACGAGTGTTAATAACTCTAACGCTAACAATAATTCTAATATGAATAGTAATGCTAATAATCCAAATAATAATAATGTAGTTCGATATCCCGGTCAACCAGTGTCCGGTCCTACGCCTACACTTAACCAATTGCTTCAATCCCCCAATTCGCTGCAGAGATATCAGCAAAACAATTATAGTGACTATTCTAGTGGTCCACAACCACCCAATAAAGAACATAGTCTTACTCAACAACAACAACAAGCCTGGAATACAATGCGCTTTAATCAACAACAGCAACAAATTTATCGCAATCAAGTGAGTCATACTTAGTTTGCTATCGATTTTAACCTAACTTCTTAGTTAACCACTTTTTATCGGTTCAATTATTGTGTGTGTGTTTGGCCGTGCTTTTGATTGAATTGCAGATCGGGTTCTAGTTTGACAATTGATAGTAATTGAGGAAAATTTCTAATATCTCAGATTCTATTTTAAGCACATGTTCACTATTTCTAACTTATCCATACCTTAAGTTTTCGTTTTGATTGGAAATCTTATTCTAACGAAGTAATTAAGAAAACTAGAGAAATAGTTGTGTAGCTGCGAGATATCGAGTAAATAAACTAAGAAATGTTTCACTTATTAACACGTTTGGTAATAGAGAACAAATGAGCAGAACGTTTGGACAGATTTAGTCAAACTAATAGAAGACTTATAGAGAAGTGAGAGAAGAATTATAGAAACTTATCCAAACTTATGGACAGTTAACTAAAAAACGAGGCGAAAGTAATAAAAAAACAAGGAGCACGTGTTTATTAGCTTGACCAGAGAAATATCCGCCGGGACTTAGATTTAAATTTAGACAGAATAAGCTTTGGGCACGTATGACAGCTGCCAACTCGTGTGTGATTGGCTGTTGTGTAGAGCTAAGTCTTGGATGGACGTTGTGCTCTTTCATTCACATGCGAATTAATCACTTTACAGCCTTTTCATGACTTGCTCGATGGCTTGGATCTTGCAGATAGTCACACACCCACTCATCAATGAAACGCCAGTCATAATGCCCAATAGGCAAACCATTGCCTCTTAAATCACTAACTTTTCTTAATAACACATTTCAATATTTCTCTTATAATGTTTCCTAACGTCTAATCTAATTCTTGATTCATATTCTAATTCTATACTTCTCTGTCATTCCATGCCTCTATTGTAAGCTATTCCAGTTTATCGTTAACTGTCTCTAATTATTATAACTTTATTTTTCGTATTCAGTCACATGTCACTTATTCGCAATTTTTACAAAAAATCAGTTTTTCGAGGATTTGAGGCCAAACTTTTTTGTTTAGTATTAGCTGTAATTATGTGTATCAGGAGAGCTTAGCAGCACTTTTTGATACGTGTCTTAAGAAAATTGATTTAATTGAAAGTAAGTTATGAGTTAAAAATCAATGATGAGTTAGAGTATCTTATATTTAGCTATCTTATAATCATAGATATTATGTGTCTGAAAATGAAATTATTTGCATTTAACTATCAGTTTAACTAGCATTTGCTGGTCAAACTCAAAATATGAATAATGAAATATTTAAATATCAGTTGAGAGAAAAATGAAATATTAGTTTGCAACAAAAAATCAAATTGTCAAAAGTTAATAGATGTAAATTTGAACATCACTTCAGTCATCTATTTAAGGGTGTGTTAAAGCAGTTGTATATAAGTCTTTGTAAGCATTTTTTTATCTGACAGTATAGTAAACTCTTTCTCATCTATAAGCAGTCAAGTTTCTAAACCAGTAAAAGGTAAATGTAATCAGAAGAGAACTGTTCACAAATAGTGGCTATTACAGGTGTAGCTCTGGAATAGTTCAATAGGAAATGTTTGCAGCCTTTAAAGTGTTCAGTCTCTAGACTCTAGTCTAAGCTCAATACTGAAAAAGCTTAAGCTGTCCAACTGGTATTGCAAGTATTGCCACTTGTTTTTCTTCTAACTACTTGTTCTCACAACTTATACATATTCTCTATACAGATCTAGCTTATATATCTACCATTTTGGTGAGCTTTTCATATAATAATATGATTTGATTTAGATTGCCAACCAATATTTGTCTTGTTTTCACTTGAAAACACGACTAAACAATTGTCTTCAATTATCAAGTGTTACATTTGTCAGTAATTTCTCTTATGAAATGCCAAACTTATTTCTCTCTATTATGAAATCTGAAATTGGTACAATTTTCGGACAGTTAAGATAAGTTGTTTATATTGGCGTTCACATAGGATCGGAGTGGAAATAAGGTTTCTTACTCTGTCATGGATTCATTGATTACATGTTCTAATTAGTATTTCTCAATGGGGGCACTTCTTGCTTAGGCCAATCTCTCACTGTATTACGGCTTTAACTTAGTTTAACCATTAAATAAATTATGGTTATAATGAGCTTTCAGTCCGGTTTCCAATACCTCTTCCAATAAAGCTATATAAGGGATAGTTCTATATATAACTTATATATTGCTTCAGGTCTGTCTTTCGATATCTCGGTTCGAGTTCTAGGTTTCAGTCCTCAGTTTCAGTTGTTTAGTTCTCAGCTCTTTCTTCGATATAAGTGTTGCGTCTTTTAGGCTGAGTTTCACATAACTTAAACCTACTGTGAGAAAACTGTAAACGTCAAATTGAAAATGTCTTATAACTTGCGATCTGCCTTTTACCCGTTTATGACAATTGAGTGTTTGTGTTTTCTCTAGACTTCAATGTTTTGCTGGCGAACCGCTAGACAAAGAGATAGTCACAACTGAAACTTACTTTTATAGTGTTATTAACTTTTCATATATAATATTTGATGTGACAGAAAATAACTACAAATAACTACAAACATTCCAATTTGATTATTACAGTTATTAGTTTCTAATTCAATAGGAGTCATAAATAACTTGTCACTAAATTTCTATAGATAGTCCTCTTTGCTTAGGTCAGTGCTATAGAGTCCTCTCTCCAGTGCAATTCTCACCCGAGATAGGGCTTTATGACACTCATTCTCCTATTGCTACTTTTAGTCTAATATATGAGAGGCACAAACAAATACAATTACGCAATGCGTACAAAATGCTTTTTTATTGCTTTAAATAAAGCCGGCATTCAAAATGATTGTCACATGTTTGCCAATATGCTAATTGAGCTCGAGTCTGAGAACCACGTGAAAAATGAAATTATTTTTACTACAATGTGTATGTCGTTACGTCATTAGTTTGCTTTTGATAATGAAATGGGGAAAACATTTTTTTACTTCTTATTTGCATCCTATTCCACTCTTATTTATCTCTTATTTACAGCTCTTTGCGAATATGATATATATATATATATATTGAATATTACATTAGAACTGCTTTTTGATAATACAAATGCTAGCCTTATATTAGAGCAATTGATCTATTGTAGTGTTGAGAGAGTTAGTCTTATTTTAGAGTAAGTCGCCTTAGAGTTTGTCTTGTCTTAGACCAAGTGATCGCACGACTTGCCTTAACCGTAGAGTCACATATGGGAGACATTGCTTAAAATCAGTCAACTGTAAGAGTATGTGACACAATGAGAGAAACATTAGTGCATAATACAAACTCTAAGATCATTATTGTATTATATGATTTGTGTGTTTTGTTGCCAATAATAAAGGGCTTTCCCAATAAGTCAGTCTTTAGTTTTTATTGACTAAATGTAGGACTTGAAAACATTAGTCGTCAATTGAGTATTTAATTGGATCAGATGATTAGTTGTTCAGGTCTGAGATGACCCTCAAGGGTTCGGACATGGGTTGGAAGCTCGGTTAGAAAGGGGGTCGTAATAGTTATCAGTGCATACCTAGAGCTGTATTATATAAATGTTTTAGTAATAGGTCGGCATTAGAGAAAGGGCTTGCGAGCAGGAAGAACCAAATAATGTGATGGGAAGGGCATAAGCTATTATGAAACTTAGTAGTAGTGGTTCTTTACAGCTGATTTCCTTTCGACCGTCAAAAGCATGAGCACAGGCGGAATAACTTTTAACGGTACTTGACTTCCAATACTGTATATATAAGCAAATGAACACGTGATTCACATATGGCATTAAACAACAATCACTAACTAAATACTACTTTTTACCTATTATCAATTTATCACTTATCTCTTTCTTCATCTCTTTCGTAACTTTTTCTTTGAGGATCACTTGATAGTGATTTTTGGGACTAATATATTAATTGGCTGTATAATGTATTTACAGATGACTCCAATGAGCGGTGACAAACGTCCGCAGCCATACAATATGTCTCCTTATGGCTCTCCTGCACCTCCGCCTCCCTTGCCATCTCAAGGGCCACCAAACCAGCCGCCACCAGGGCCTGGTCCGCCATACTTTCCTCAACAGCACCCGCATCAGCGACCATTTAGTGGTCCTCCACCTCGTAGTGAGCAGATGTCGGCCGCAGGTTATCCACCGAACAGCGGCCCACCAAATATGTATAATATTCCTTATGATCAAAGGCCAATACCACCACAAGCACAGCAACAGTCATACCCTCCATCTCAGCATCAGCAACAACATCAAAATATTAGTGAACAGGTATTGTATGAAATTTGATTTTATGTCGTTACTCAGCGCTTCACTAAATTAACCATAAATTGTGATTTTATTATCAATCCGTTATTTTATGCCAACTTTTATTTATTCTTTGCCTTTAATGATCTGCATTTAGTTTTTTTAGTTTTTCTCACCAAACGATAAGATTTGAGGTTCTTATCTATATTGCAGAACGAGTATTAGCTATAGTCAATCGTTTTATTACATATTTCTCATTAGGTTTGATATGTGTTTGATTTGGATTTGAAAACAATACCCAATAAATGATATAAGAGTAGAAAATTAGCAAAAATATTTATCTCCGGCTGGTCTCTTGCTCATAGTTAAGGAAATAAATAGAAAGTATTTCTACTCGTTCGACATTGGCATAAGATAGATAATTTCATAGATTGTTTGTTATTGGATAATGTGCTGCCATTTGGTCTAATGTTCTCTTTCTTTATTCAATTATTTTTATTGCTATTGCAAATTGTATGAATTATTTACATTTTCCAATAGTCTAATACTAATATGAAGTCATTGCCCATTTATCTTTCCGAAACAGCTGTTTTGCAAGTATGTGTTAAGTCGAAATAAGTGAAACATCTCTTACAATGCTAGACATGAGTCTAGCATATAAGGTGTTAGCTTTGCTCTACTACTTGTTGCCTATTATTAGTTTACACGCTTTTCACTAATTCACCATTTGATAAGCATCTATTGATCCAATTAATTACAAATTACTCAATTACTGATAGCTATGCTATTTTCTCATTCTTCTCTGTTATCAGTGAAGATTGATATGTTTGTTGGTCAAAACAATAATTTAACGCTTCATAACTCAGGCCAAATTAAATGTTGTGGTTATGCTTGTGGCTAATCTAACCTAACTTTAAGCTACCTAACCAACAATTTTGGGTCAACTTGCGTTTAAATAGTCTCAATAGTTTGGCAATATGTAAATTGAATAGTATTCTAAGTTGAAGAGTAATTATTTATCAATTATCTGGATGTATTGCAGTTGGAAATGCTAAGTACGATAAACTAGGATTTATTGTTATATTCATTATTATCAAACTCTATCTATTTTCTCACATTTGATGCATAGCTTATGTATTATTAACATTTGTATCAGAAAAATGTTAGTAAAAAATTGTCTGACTTAGCCTAACTTGAGATAAGATCGGGTTTGATTACAGTAAACTTACTCCATTTATTAACTGTTCAAAAGGCTTACATATGAGGTTTGTTTTGATTCTGTAGAGCGATTAACAAATGAGATGTGATTTATGCATAGTGTAAGATGAATATAGTCTGGAAGCAGTGATGGAAAGTAATAGTTAATTAATTAGATCTTATTAATTTTTATGAATAAAGGAAACGCTATCATAAGAAATGTTTGATCTCCAAGCCAGTTATATTGAGTGATTGCCCCTTAGGGCCGGATATACAGCCTCGACATAATCGTCTATGTTTATTGTATTTTGTTTTTTAATCGCCTCCTATTCCTGCGTTTTCGGTACCCCTGGTTGTCACTATAGCCCAAGCTATGTTTCACTCTGGCACTCATGAGTTGCTTGCTGCTTTTTGCTTCGTTTCTCTCGTAGCATTGCTCTCGCATTGCTTAGCTCTCTCAGTCAGACAGCTACATAGCTCTCTCACTGTTAATATCTTTGCTTGAGGCCAACAAGTCATACTTGACTGAATGGGAAGACGTCTCTCTGGCTTTTCCCCCCGAACATCAACTCCTAGCCCATACATAGAGTCTGATTTATCTGTTGAGATGAGTCCCTTTTGCATTCAAATTGAGAACTTTCAAAATTGAAGTTACAGTATATATGTATACTTTTCAGTTTATTCAAATGCCTTAAATCAATTTGAACAACAGGTTGCACTGCTCTGGCTCCGGCACAATCGGCTCTTATTTTAATTAAGAAACTCCTCTAACATAATACTGATTTGTGAGAACTAATTGTTGTAGTTATTACTATTTTATATTGATTCTAACCTAACTAAACTAATCTATCCTATCATAACCCAACCCAACCCAACCTAACCTATGAATGAAATGATTTCTTCTAAAATGATTATTATTCATGTGTTGACGTCTCATTTATGCCCTTATACTATTGTGACAAATTCATGTTTAACATGATTTGTTATTGAATCGAGTTTTTTCACTTATTTAGCTCTGTATTAGTACTGGTAATCTAGTCATTCACACAATCTCTCATCAATTGTTTGTCTAAAGCTTTTCTCGAGTTAACAAAAATTTATTATTCGGTCCAAAAATTTGTTCTTTAGTCAAAAACATTGTTCAATAAAAAAAATTGTTCAATGAAAAGTTGTCATTATTCGGCCAAGAACATTTTACTATTCGGTCAAAAACATCTTATTATTCGGTAAAAATAGTTTTTATTACTGTATGAAAAACTACCCCAAAACAGTGTTGTGAAAGTAAGCTATTATTTGCTAACTTATCATTGAAATCATAGAAACCAGATAATGGATTAATAATAAGAGCATTTATAAAGTCATTAAGTTTTTAATTTGAATACAAAACAACGTTTAGTATTGAACACACGCTTATTTACATCTTCTTTCATCCCCTCTTTTATGAGTTTAAACGGATTTCTCTTCAATTCTTTAAGCATTAGTTCACTTTATATTTGAAGATTAGTAGAACTTTTTCTCTACTTTTTCTTTCTAAACATTCTTATCGTTTTGTCCGTTTGCTCTTTTAAGCCTTTAAAAGTCGATTTATTTCTGTGGTCTCGCTCTCTGTGATTATTTCAATTGAATATTTAGTTGTACTTATCTGTTACTTCTCGTCTTTCTCCTTCAATCAATCAATTAATAGCTACTTCTCCCTTAAGTTTAGTGACTTATTTGTAAATGTTATTAAACGTTTCTTTCCATTGTTCCATTCCTTCTCTTCTTCCAATATCTAATAATGATTTGTTTCTCTAATTGTCACCTTTTCACTACTTATTTGTTCATTTTTTAGACTTATTGCTTTTAATTGAAACAAAATCGGTTGCAATTTTAGTGTCTGTTATTATGTTAGTAATTAACTTCTTATGTGTTGACCCACTGGTTCTCTAAATAAGTTAATTGACGCATAACTTAATTTAATTTTCTGCTATTTTTTCTCTATTCTTTCAAAAGCTTTCATACTCACCCCAAAAGAGGCTAATTTTTGCACAAGTTATATATTTTCTACCTAAGTGTCAATACAAACCAATAGATAATGACAGAAACTATAAGCCTATGCATTCACTTAATACTGAACTCTTTCTTCAATTTTATCGATTTAAATATAAAATGACTTTTGATAATTGCATTGATTCTTCTATACAGTAAGACTTTATTGAAAATGAAATAGAGTTTGATTGATGGTAAAAGGATTGATTAGTTTGATTGGAGTGAATATTCTGGTGGGACGCCTAATTGGTATTTGGCATTTAGTCGTGTATCTCTATAGCCTTTTGATAGTCTCTAATTTGTATAACTACTTAACAAAGCCCTCACTTATTGCTAGTCCTGTTATTTAGTTTCAACTAAATTACCATCATATTCTAAAGAAATATTGAAGCAAAAAGTTTTATAAGTTAGTGACCAGTATTTCAGTATTGGATTATTAAACGGAAAGCTATTTAGCCGTTTCGCTCGAATTATTCTCTCTTATGATTTGTTTATTGACATTATGATTTCTATTCGTTTTTTATAACAATAATACAGATAACACTCTATTCTCTCATATCTGTTCATCACTAGAAGCATTGAAACTTTTGTAAAGAACCAAATATCAATATTAATTAATAAGTGTATATCAATATGTTTGCCTTTTTCTTAATTAGGTTTTACGAACAAATTTTTGAAACTGCCATGTGATTGATATGCTTTTTAACGTATTTCTATTATCATTATATGCATTAATTGTTGAGTTTCAATCTTATTTCGTCCTATGTGCTCAACATTATATTCAGTTCTATGCCATAAAATTGCTGCCCATTCAATAGAGTAGGGAAAAGATATGGCAAATGCTAGCAGTTAGTAGTATACGAGAAAAAGCAGTTTGCCTTTATGTGAATGTCAGTAGAAGAAGATTTTGGCATAGCATAGATCTCACTCAACTTATACTTATAGCTATCCTAACTTAAAGCTTTATTTCGTGCGCCAGAAAACTGGATATATCGTAGCGATTTGCCTCTCAGTCAATGCCTTCCAATGTGCAGGAAAGGAGGGTAAAAATGCTATGCTACAGCCGCCCGCTCTAGAGCACGGCCACATATATATTTTTCTTCTTGCTTATTGCTTATTCCTATTCTATTGCTTCTTTTTGGTTTTTACTTATTTTTACTTATCTTTTCTGCTTTTTGCCCACCAACAATTCGCTTATTATTCTCTATTAATTCTAGCTGTTTTATTTAAACACTTGATTACATTGGATAATTGTTTTACGCTATAATATTTGTTGTGAATGATCTGCAACTAGCAATTGTGATAGATCTAAATCGAATTGATCTAAAAGCACTTAAAATTAGATAGAACCAGAAAAGAAATTTTGGAAATTATAAATTAATTTGCAAATTTTTCAGCCTGATTATGTATTTAAAGCATAGATGTGATAGGGCATGTGAGTTAGGATGAGAATATTTAGTTGATGGTCAAAATTATACATAGACTCAATACTAGTGATCAATGCTCTAGCCTGAAATGAAGTTGGCATAGCAAAGCCTCTATCCGGCTAAATTGCTAGTGGTTTGAAACCTGTGGTAGAGAGTAGCCGACGAACAAAGTGAAACTCGATTCATGTGACTACAACTGTACCTTGTATGGAGACTAGCATTTAGGCGTACTATTGCTGTTGTGCTATTGCATTGTGACATCGGGGGAACACTCTTGATAAATGGGCTGCTGTCGCGCTCTGCAAAGCTCTGCTAGAGAACATTAAGCGAAAAAGAGAGATAGAAGTGGGGGTCGATGGGGAACAGCACAAAAAAGAGAGATAGAACTGGGGGTCGATGGGGGCAGCACAAAATAGTGAATTGCTATTACTGCTGCTATAATACACACTCTACTCACTTCTATGACATACACATAACTATCGTATATTTGCACGACTGCTATATTGGTCTCACTCGAACTATGCTATTGGAAATAGTACTGTAAGGCATAATCCATTGCATGAGCAGCACTATTGCTGTTCCTATGCTTTTTGGTCGCAAAACTTGCTCGCATTTTAGTGCATAAAACGTCCCTTTTTCTGACCGACAAACGCATCTTTTCTCACCCAAACTTGTGATCCAAATAGAAGAAAAGTTTGTGTTGATCCTTACGATTGTGACAATTAAAAGTTGATATAAAAATGATTGTTTTTACTCAATTATAACAATTATTTGTGCAAAACTGTTGGATAGGAAACCCCCTATTTTGCTCAGAATGGCTGTAGTCCTGTTTCTGTGTCTATAACTGCAGGCTTGCCATAGCATGTATGCCATACTAAATGTAATGCATTGCTTCTACTATGAGAGTTAAGGCCTTCTCACATCTCATGAACTGGCCCAACTATTCTCAGTTAAGGCCTTTTCACAACATTTTTCTAACTATCTCTTTATATGATTTGGCGCTCTCTATACAAGCTTATAACCACTTAAGTGCTTTCCATCTTTTCAGACCTCAATAATGAGAAAAGTTTGCTAAACTTCTAAACAACTTTTCGAACTCCACTTTTTCATTTACTAATTTCAATCCAATCGATTTGTTCATAAGTTATGTTTTTGTCTTTCAAAACTAAAAACTGCACCAAATTTATGATACTCTACATAAATGGTCATAAGTTTGTTTAGCGACTCGTATATATTATATAAGCTGTAAAGCCTTCAACTCTATTACTTTGAATGTACACTTTAAAGCTTTGTAATCCGTGATAGCGACAAGAGAATGCCGTTGCTATGTCAACCCGCCTGCAATGAGCATTGATTTGTTGGCGAATTTGATTTTTTGCAATTTTCTCTGATTACTATTATATTGAATATTCCATAAGTTTATGAATATCTGAAGACGATGTTATGCTCTGGTGGGAAGCGTGCCATCATAACGCCTAGCTCTTGGTTGCCTTCGTGAACTGCAAAGATCTGGAGTGTATATTATTAGTGACATAGAATGAGAGCTCGATTTGGAGCTCAAAACTTGTGCACAACTAATGCATTTTTGCCGTATAGCCTGTTTTATCTGACATTTTGATGGCTAGTTTTGCCCCTTATAGCTGCTCTCTCTCTCTCTCTCTCTCTCTCTCTCTCTCTCTCTCTCTCTCTCTCTCTCGCTCATAAGTTAGAGCAAGAGATGGAGAAAAACTGGAACCCTAACTATGATATAGTTTTTAGAAGTATAGGGAAGGGGAGTATTAGTTGGCATCTTCTCATCCGTACGATAAAAACACAAACACAAACAGACCACATTTCTCTACGTTCTAAATGTGCATTTATTTCCTCTCATTTCTCTATCTCTTTACACTCCTAAATACGATCCAATGCTAACCTTTTCTCTTTTGGTTTCTGCGAACAGTTCTGTTTGCCTTATTTTGGCATTGATCCAGTCATTAGCTATGGATCGCAGTGGCGGTACTTATAAAAGCATAAATAAAGTATATTACTTTCTATTGAACACGTGGTTATGTTTATTGCATCAAAAGGTAGATTAAGCATATATAGACAATATCAATGTAAAGACACAGCTATATAAGCACATATCAATATAAAGGCATCGCTATATAAATACATTTCGATATAAACACATTGCTATATAAACACATTTCAATATAAAGATATCGCTATCTAGAGATGTGTTCTCAACTTGAATCCGATTATTCTTTACTCTATTCGCTAATATATGCAAATTCGATGAGTTATTCCCTATTTTTGTTTTATATTAAACTTGTATTTTATATTCTTCGAAGTGATACATTAATGATAAATAGGTTCTGATTAATGTTATTAAAGAAAAAGATTCAGTTCTAAAAAAGGAAAGAAACGGATACAAGATTATAAGAAAAAAATAATTTTTCAAATGTTGACCCTTTTTGGTAATTTGCGCCCGAAATGATACTCAAGTGCAATGTCCTGTCTTGCATATTGAAAAACTTGTGCAATTGGGACAAAAAGTGTGTTTTATAGTAAATGGGTTTTTGTCAAATACCAGCGCTAGACATTCATGCATTACGTTTTATGGTTGAAACCAGTATTTTATATTCTGGCGCTGCCTATACCCTATTCTCCCCTTTGGTTTATTCAATGATGCGCTGTTTGGGGCGCACAAAGTCTCTCCTTTTCCGCAGATGTTATTTCCCTGAACTAAATCATCAGTTGGACTGTGTGTCTGCCAGTCTAGAGGAGGGGGGGCTCACACGTGGGGTGCCATCACTTGAAACTAGAACTGAATAGAATTTGGATTTTTGTTTTTGAACCAAATAGAAAACGGTATTTTATTCGGAAAGCATTAAATACACGTTGTTTTGAAAGTATCGTATATTATGGAGATGGTTTTGGTCTGGATAGTACCCCAAACCTCAGTTCAATTAAGTGCTGTGCTGTAGAGAAAGGTTGACGTCTATAGTGGACGTCAATGGTATGAATGCAATACCGTATGAAACTATAATCACATATTTAATGCATGTAATAATATGCTGCAAATATCACTCTTGTTTGGTTTATGCATCAAAAATAAGTTCTGTAAACCATTTTGAACCTTCTCCACATTTTCCATGCCTAACAAATATTTTTTAGTCCACTTTGGCGTTGGCTATACTTTTTCATTATATTTGTTTTGATTGTTTCATTTGAAACTTCAACATAAGCGCTTGTCATAGTCTCTGTGAAAAGTTTTGAATTTAGTTTTTAATTGAATAAAAGCAAAACTCGCAAAAGTTGTATAAATTGATTTTACTCAGCTTTGAGACTGAGCATGAGTCGAATTACTATTTGGCGATCAAATTTTTGTATCAGAGAAATACCGACAACAATTTAGGGAAAGTTTTAATAGTTTTCATTTAGTATAGATGTTGATTAGTGTTTATATTTTAGAGAAATACTTTGATTAGAAGCTACTAAGTAAAGCTTTAGAGTGTGGTCCCTTAGGTAAAGGTTTAGAATTTCGTAGTAAGCAGTGCAGTCACTTTTAGCTATGTAGTACACATTTAGCAATGCAGTACATATTTTGCAACGCAATACACATTTTCCAAAGCACTACACTCTTTGAAACGCACTACACTCTTTCCAAATGCAGTACACATTTTCCAATGGCAACTAAAGCTTTAGCAAAGGCAGTACTTAGACTGGATCCATAGCTGCATTGCATACGTTGGCAGCTGGAACGATCGAATAGAAACACCACTGCCACCATAGCTCTCATGCTATTCCCATATTTGCTTGAGCGTATATACACTTTTCTAACAACCACTACACTATCCCTAACTCTCTGCCATAGAGATACATACATTACTAGTACGCTCTTTCACCAAGCCAGCACTATCAGTTGTTTAGTTTCTTTTCTGCTTTATGTGAACAACTATTCAGTTGAACTCCCTATTTGTTCAGTACTAATCACACTTTGGTCTATTCCCGATCTTATGGACTTCTGGTGACACCACTTTTCTGCCAATTTATGCACTACTTTTATCATTGGGTAAATTTTATTAAAGGAAATAAATCACAAAACTTTTTTATATATACAGTTGTTATAACTTTACGCATCTCTCCATTCGATATGTTTTCATTTTTGTTTTACTAAACTCACTGTTTTGTTTTTATTCGTTTATTTTATTTATTTATTTCTCTTTTATAAGTTCCAAACATTTTTCTGACTTTCCTCAAGATTAAGACTCAATTAAATTGATTGAGTTTGAGAATGATTGCAATAAAGTTTAATTGAATGGTAGATAAAATGAATATAGTTGGGATAACTTCACAAATATCGGGCAGTTGGGTAATTAAAATGATTTTTTCATTTCAATTCATGATTCATTGGTATGTTTACTAAAGAGCGTTCTCTAATCAATCGAATCATTTTCAGACAACTCTTATTCCCTAATCAGTATATATTAATTACTATCACTTTTTCAGCTCCTTCTCATTATTCTTTCAGCCTTTAATTGATTTTAATTTACATTATTTGCGCTCAACTAACTTTCTCGTCGACTGAAAACATTTATCAATACTTTTTTGCTTTAAAGACTGATGAAAATCGCCGTCAAAATTGTCGTCAAATAAAGATATTTAAAGCAAAAAGTATAGAATTAGATGATTATTACTTTATATGATGAGGTTTTATGAGCAGCTAAAGCTATATGTCGTGAGTAACTCATATTATTAAGACGAATTGATGAAACTTTGTTTATGTCTAGTAACTTATATCTGTCACTCGTTTTTCTTAATCATCTAAATACTTCAAATCTATTTGCCATCTTTTAATGTCCTCTCATTTTTACCTTTTAATTTACACTTTTTAATATTCACTTTATATTCCACTTATTTAACTTAACTTATTTTTCACCTTTTGATCCTTTAAAAGCGACAATTGTCGCAATTAAATATCGAACTTGATCCTCAAAATGGACATTTAGAAATAAGAAAGTTGATTATTGTTGCATTATTTTATAATATGTAAACATAAACATTTAGAAAAGGGTTTCCCTCTTTTCTGATTTAGTCTTTTGAAGCCATGACATTTGGCAAATTATGTCGGACTGCGCATACTTCATAACCATTGCTAACTTATATGCATTTTCAGTAGAATAACTCACAATAACTTTTTGCTCCAATTCACCTGTCGATTGAACTGTTTGTGTAATTCTTTTCAACTTTTGACTAACTGTTTGTCTGATTTGCTTTTGTTGTGTATAATTATCCAACTCTATTGAATTTGATTTATGAAAACCATATATGTTTACAACTATTTCATAATTAATTAGTTTTGATTCAATTCTCTGGTTATTAACATTTAATATCTAGTCTGACATGTAATGCTTCCGCTCAATGTATTTGTGTTATTGTTTAGTAAATCGATAGGTAATTGTTGAGAAGGAAAAGGAGATTTTGACGATCAACTGTGGAGGGTTTGACACCTACTCCAAGTCTAATTTAGATGTTTATATTATGTTAATTTAATGACATAGTTTCTAGACCTACCGAAAATTGAATCCATCCTGACAAGCAACTAGCTATGAATTTAGCTATGAATTTATATAAACCCGGTCTAATTATTTTTTAATCACTTTACGCTTATTTAATTCTTTACTTTGTTTATATTTATCTTAGTTTATAGACCTTTTTTGGCCGCATCAACTGCTCATTTTTTTTATTCTTCAGAGTCCTCAGTCTTAACTATTCGAGCCTTTCTCTCAATCATTCATGTCTTGGTCTTAACCATTCATTAGTCATGTCTAAACTTTCTCTTAATTCATAACTAAACATATGATTCCTAGAGAGAAAAAACAGCGCAACAAAAAATCATTACATCGTTTAGTGTAGGTTTTGGATTATGTAAATAATTTTTTCAAATTTTTATACTCTATAATAATGGTGGCATTTGTTAGGCTTACGAATTAAGACGTTATAATAGCTATAAATGAAGTCTAAGCGTATGCGATATTCGTTGGGAGCAAAGCCTAAACGTATGCGAATATTTGCTGTCGAGCAAACCCTAAACGTATGCCGTATTTCGTTGTAGAGCAAACCTTAAACATTACGATGTCTTTCTATGAAATAAAACCTTTCGTATTCGCTATTTCTCTATGAAATAAAGCCTAAACTATGTGATATTTTCTTATGAAATAAAAAGGCAGAACCAAAAGCAATATTTTATTCTAAAACCTAAACTTGGGGCAAGTCATCGAATGGGGAAATCACGGGAAAGACACTGTTAGCTAACGTTATATCGACTCTTAGCCACGTTTTTTGAAGGTTAATAGTTTAAAGGCATTCACTCTAACAATAAAGACAATCAATTGTGGAGAAAGCTATCAACTCATAAAGTAAAGAAATGATGCAATATTTAAATTATCTATTCTTTTAATTGCCCTAAACTGATAGTCTTATCACCAAAACCTTCTCTTTTATCCCTACTATTATAGTTACAAACACCTCTCTTGCTACACTTCTACTGTGTCTGATCTGTCACCTGGTGTCGGCTTCAGACATACCATCCAACTACTCAACTTTTACTTCATCCACTCTGATTTTCAGCTAATTACTAATTATTGTTAGTGAATTTTCATATTTTGTTGTCTCAGTGCTACCATTAGGCATATTAGCATATTTTCAACATGACTATTCTCTAACACCTTTAATAGCTCAAAGCTATCCTTATTATTTGATTTACTTGCAAGTGTTCACTTTTCAACGTGGTTATTATTCCTGCTTTTTTTCCTTTTAAGTCTATTTAAGTGATCAAACAAAGCACCGTCACATTGTTTGACCCTCAGTTTAATCAACCATCAGCTAAATCATTCATAATTGTCTGTTTTGACGGAAGGTTAAATTGCATTTAGGCTAAAGTTTCTTTATCAAACTTTCGATTATTCTTTTATGTTATTTGATGAACAAAGAAACAACTTTTGTTTATTTTTATTTTTCTTTAAACATTTGATAATGTATTTGCAATTACAACCAATTTTAGTCTACTGCCCACCAATTAATAAATAGTGGCCACTGTTTTTTCAGTTAAATTATCATATGATTGCTTTGTTCTCATTTTAGCCTCTAATTTGTTTGTCAAATACTTATTGCGAGTACGTTTTATTGCCTTAAAACAAATATTTGGGTCCATAATATAAGTTTTCTCTTTTTAGGTGTAAATTAATTATGAAATAACTTATAATATATGCGATTATGTCAATAATAAATTACTGTGTCATTAAACGCTTAATAACCCATTATATATTCATTTTATTGAACCTTTATTACATCTTACTTTAATTATTGCTCCAAGCATTCAATCTTCTCTCATACTAAAAACATCCTTTTATTCCATTGTGTTACTTTCATTTCTATAGTCGTTTAATCTGTCGTTTCACTCTTCATTATCCTTTTTGTCTTAGTTGTGGTCTATGATTTTAATGTTTTTCTCAAAATGTGTAATTGTATCTGACGTTACTCTATTTATTTAAAAATAGCATTTAATTGAAATTAATGCTCAATGTCGTAATTAGCTATCAGATTTCAAAGTTATGCACCCAATTGATGTTTGATTGAAAAATTGCATTATATAATAAGTTCTAAAAACTATGAAAATAGAAAACTAGTATGTGAGTGAAGTATTGTATACAAAGTAAATTATTAGATATACTAGTATCTATCTATTTTTAACTTTCATTAATCGCATTTCATATGCAGTAATATTTCAAACTAATAGTATTTTGAGAGAGAGAGAGCTATGAATTGAATGTGTTAATGAAAATACTTATTGAATAGTAAGATAATAAGTGTGTAAATTTATTTGCGATTTAGTGAAGTTTAGTGTGGGTTTGATGAATCATTAATATATGACAAGGTCGCGACATTGATCTCACATTACGCTAATAATGATAAAATTATTTATTTTCTTACTATTGCCCTACTCTATCATCTCAATAATTAGGTTAATGATCCCATTCTCTTTTCTAGTCAATCATATCATCGATTCTATTAGATACTATTGCCAACCTTACTTCTTTCAGTTACTCTTCTCTCTCTCTCTCTCTCTCTCTCTCTCTCTCCAACTTCTTTTAATACACCAATTAATTTCAATAGATTTTGTCAATACTTTTCTTAACCAAACCTTAAAAAGATTTATCAAAAGTTTCTTATTCCCAAAGGTGTGCAATTTTTATTTGAGTTGAATTTGAAGTCCATCTCTTTACTAGAGAGTGAGATGCTTTGAAATGCCTTCTTTTTATTCATTACACATGAATTGATTTGATCTCATGTTTTCGTTGCGACTCCCTTATCTATATGAATACCACTAAATTGACACGAAATTCTATCTATTTGATGAACTCTTTATTCTATTACTCCAAACTGTGTTTGCCTCAAAAGCTGACTATTCTTTTACTCTAATTATTGTAACAGTTGTCCATACATTTGGCAAAGTTTTTTTTTCATGCTGTGTTTCAATTTTGTCTAAGAATTTGCAAAACTGAATTGATTTTTGTTTTTATTAAATGATAAAATGTTGATAAGTTTGCTGAAAAAGTTTTAAACACTTATTTTTATTCATCTACAAACATAACATTTATTGTTTGTCACCATATAGATTGCGTACAAAGACTTATTGAAATGTAAAGATAATTTGCTGAATTAGCGTTCAATAAACCTCGAAGTGATGAGCATTTTTTGCATTTTTCTCTCATTTATGTATTGAAAACACCATTCGCTTAAATTCTTTACGAAAATATTGTCAAATGTATACCAAGTGAATGAAAAGATTGAGTTAATTGAACCAGTCCTTAATTAAATATTCTGTCTAAATATTCATATTAATGTGGTTTAAATTGTTTGTTTAGGAGTCATCTGCACACTCAACAAATATTCATTTGGACGAGACATCTAACTCATCGGAGAGGAGCACTCCGGGCAAACCAAGCACTCCGGGTCCTCAAACAGGTCAGGTTCGCTTAAGTAACCATCATTCGGCACATCCAGGCATGTCTCCCGGTTACGTCAGTGGCAATACTAATCCGCCAAACAATGCTTACGGTTATGGCAACCATCACGGGTACGGCTCTATGAACAACAACATGATGCCACCACCCAGTTGTTATCCCGCAAAGACCACAATGCCGTCAACGAGTCCGACAGGAGCTCAAGCGGCAGCACAAGCAGCTGTTATGGCAGCTGAAAGATCTGCCAATTTCACCGCTAGATCACCGCATACTTCAATGTATTTAAGGCAACACTTACAGCAAAAGATATATCAGCCCAGCGGTCCGTTTTCACCACATGGCCCACCAGGAATGTCACCGATGGGGCCCTCAGGTCCACTGATGCACCCTGTCGGACCAATGCATGGAATGCCACCGAATGAACAGATACCGCCAACTGGCAGTGAAGCGCCTCCCAATTCTGGCTATCCATTAGGTCCAGCGGGTTCACATTTAAGTGCACCGCCAACTACAGAAGCAAGTGGTGGCGCTTCCACTTCTGTCACACAAAGCATCACTTCTCCGCTTTCGGCGACACCTTCGCTCTCAAATAGTATCGCCGAAGTCAGAATAGGACCACAACCGCCACCCATTTTGGATGAGGCCAGTCAAGCTTCGACCACCTCTTCGCAGGCAGAGGACAGCTCTGATACACCGAAACCTAACTCCAAACCTCCTGGTCTTTCACATCCGCCAACACCCAATACATTGGGATCACCGGGTGCTGCCAGTTTGTCATCATTTCACGATGAATTCGAATCGGTTTCGAGTCCCAGTTGGCCCCGAACACCAGCTAGTCCTGTAAGTCATTTGGTTGAGTGTTGACATATCCAAACAAAACACTAAATGCACAAGATTTCAAATACAAATTCAAATGAAATTTCAGTACAATTTCAATTACAAACTCAAATTTAATGCACTTTTGCTTATCGCTTAATTAGGTTGTCAACAGTCAAGGTTATGAGTCGCACGGCCACAACGTTAAGGTTAACCACGTTTTTCCATCATTTTCTTCTCCCAATTTATTACTAATACTAATTATTTGAAAAAAAAAGTTTATGTAACTATTTATCTTAATTGTTACATAAAATCATAACCTTAACACTACATTTGGAAACATGATAATCCGCATTAGCAACGAAAAGAGACTTTCTATTTTTATGTCAACCTGCCTGTCATACGCATTTACTTTTTGCTAATTTCATTTCGTTACTATATTTTATGTTCTATAAGTCTCTTAATATCTCAAGATATTATCATCTGGTGGAAAACATGCCACTAAAATGTGGTTGTTATCGCGGGTTATTAAGTTTTTGAGTGTATGATTGCTTTGCATGCTTTTATGTTATCCATCTTCGATTGTGTTTGATATTGAATGCTATTCTTGACTGAATAAAAGAGAATATCTTGTTTTTTATTGATACATAGCGTCCGGATGGTTTGATGAAACTGTATGACATGTCCGATGAACCTGAACGAAGAGCATTTCTGGACAAACTGATCCAATTTCAAGACGAAAGAGGAACTCCTATTACTCAATGTCCAACAATAAGTAAACTTCCACTGGATCTTTATAGGCTTTATTTAGCAGTCAAAGAAAGGGGTGGTTTTGTTGAAGTGACTCGGGCCAAGTTGTGGAAAGAGTGTACACAAGTGTGTAATATCGCCACTTCATCGAGTGCTGCCTATACCCTAAGAAAACAATATATGAAACATTTATTACCGTTTGAATGTAAATTCGATAGAGGAGGCGTTGATCCCCAACCCATCATGAGCTCACTTGAAGGTGGGAATAGAAAAAAGAATAAGAATTCAGTGCCACCGCCAGAGTCAACATTTCAGGCACACACTGGAGGGCCACCCAATATAGACGGTTACGGTCCCGGCTCTTATCCTCCGCAGCCGTTCCCGCCGCCAAACGCAATGGCCAATTCGGAATATCCTCCTCAGCCTCCATCTCACCAACAAGCTGGTGGTTATCCGCACCATTCATCACAAATGTCTGGACCGCCAACACATATGAGTGGACCGAACCCGCCATCAATGCAACCGTTAGCTAATCATAATGAAAGCGTTAGTGTTAAGGATCCGTTTGCTGACGATATGCAGCACCCGTCAGGCTATCCTTCGCGATCACATCCCGGGGCGCCTCCGCCGCAATCGCAGCAGCCAACAGGTCCGCAATCACAAACTGGTTCGAATTTTACTTTGTAATCTAACGAATTAACAGTAATTGTAATAATTATTCAAATATTACAGGGCATAATTCATATTATAATTCAGTCGCACAACCGACTGGTCATCCGAATCTTCCACCGCCACAAAATCATTTTGGCGAGTATAACGAACCATTTAATCGACAAACTGGTCAAACAGACCCATACAGTGCTCCTCCACCGTCATCTCAAGGCTATCCGCCGAACCGTTTGGCTCATCCTTCAAATTATTATAATCAACAACAAGGTTATGACCAGCATCGCTCTGATAATCGTTTTGACCAGCACACTCAACGTCCGCCATCACAAGACAATATGTATGGACAACAACAACAACCACCACCACAAGGTTCTGGTCCACACCAATCGAGAGGACAGTACCCGATAGGTCCCCCTCCAGGACAACCTTCTGTCCCTCATCAACAGAATCCTCCGCCAACTTCTAATTCAAATTATTCGAGAGGTGGTTCTTCTCCGTTAGGACAATACGGAGCTATGGGTCAACAAATGCCGTACAATAACTCAAATCAAGACGCTTTTAAAAATAGTGAGATGTCTAACTATCAGGTGAGTGATAAGGACTGAAAGCAATAATGTTTTTACTTGGCTTGAGTTTCAATTGATTCAATGCTTGTTTTACTTTTCAAACACAAGGATCTCATTTGTGAATGTATTAGTTGCACACTCCAATTCCGTTATGAAGGCCTAAATATTATTTATCTTATTTTTCTTATTGTTTATATTAATAGCTTTTGTTCTAAACCGTCATTTATTATTCCTTTAATTATTTCACATAATTCTTAGGTCAGTTGTTATTAGAAAATATTTGAAATTGAAAAGAAACGAAAAATTAGTAATAGAAGGAAAGCAATAGATTATACTCTTAAGAATGGATAATATTTGGGTCTTGTTTTGTTTTTATATTAGCGAATGTCTGAAAATGTCTCACTAATTAATTACTCTCTAGTCAAGGTAATGCTTGTAGTTATCTTTCTAGCTAATGATTATCCTATCAGCTAATAAACCAACTTTTCAATTGTACTCCCATTTAATGTCAATTGTTATCTATTATTGCGATCGAGCCTTGGGTAGACTGTGTGATAAACTATATTTCTCTCTAGACATAGTTACACGTGAAATTATTTATTTATTTATAATTTATTTAAAATTAGTTGTAAAAAGTCAACTTGAACTGTATTTTGATTAGAAGTGTCGACTCTATTAACTACTACACTGATAACCATATGTTTTTTATACTTTACGAAATATTTTGATTGCATGCGCTTTGCTTAATACTATCTGTCGTTTTCTACTTGTTTCATTCTTTTAATTAACTTCACTTTTGCCATAACTGTTATTTTTATTATTTATATCCTGCCTTTGTGTTGCTCTTATCTAAACGTTGCACTGATTTTGTTAATATTTCAATAAGTCATATTTACTAATTTGAACCAATTCAACATAAAAGTTATTCTCAATTCGGATTAGCGGTAAATCCAAGTCAATACTTGTTAGCCATTTTAATCAAGCTTAAAATTTAGTAAATCTAACAGCCATCAGTATTAATTTGTAACTAATTTGTAAATTTGCTCACATATTTTAAGATATTAAGTTATTTTAAGACATTTAAAGACATTTTCATGAGTAGTCATATAAGTGAGACATTTTGAAGACATAGCTTGACAATTAGTTGCAACATTAGATCCAACCTTTGAATGCATGAATCGGTTTGCAAGTCAGATTTGATATTAAGTTTGAAAAGCAAGTCTTTCGTTCTTATTTATTTGATTTAATTTTCTCTTTTTTATATTCGTAATGCACTCCACTTAGAATGCAATGTTACGCATCCAAAGTCCTCTCGCCCAGAGACTCCTTGCTGCCAAAATTTCTCAATCATCTCAAGTATGTTTACTAATTATAACATTTACTTTTCTTACAAACACCTTCCTCTCCACTTTTACTCCACCAACACCCCTTTCATTTTGTCCTCACTTATCTGTTATCCTTTCTCCCTAATAGAGTTATCCTGGTTCTCAACCAATGTATTCTACCGGTTCATCATCACCACAACAAATGGGAGGAATGCCATCGCAAAAGTCAGGCCCAACCACAGGTGCGAGCGTGCCCCAATCGCAATCAGGACCTGTCCAACAGTCTGCGACCACATGGCATCCCAGTCCAAGTGCTCAATTTAGTCAGAAAAGGCATCCCGACTTCATGAAACAAGATCAACATTATCCTCCGGTCAACAACACTTATGGCGCACAACAGACATCGATGCCGCCGACCGGACAATATCCACCATATTCTGGAGCTAACAATAGTCGACAAACGCCTCCAAACCCGCCATCAAGTCAGCCATTATGGAATCGTGATAACCAATATCGAGCTTATGGTCCGCCACCGGCTTCACATATGCCTCCAAATGCTCCGACGCCTCCATTTGGTGCTCCAAATGCTCCACAAGGAATGCCTCAGGGGAGAGAAGGTTGGGATCACATGGCATCGCGTGTTGACAATGGCTCTAATTGGCCGCAGAATAGGTTTAGTCCATCACAAACTGGTCCACCTGTTCATGAGCTCTATTCAGGTCCGACACCGTACGGTGGAAGCCATCAAATCAATAAAATGTCGAACTTTTCGCCGCGAAATGATCAGAACCGACAATTCATGTCAATGTCATCGAATATTCCGCCGCCTAACAAAGTGCCGCCACATATGATGGGACCCCAAGGAATGCATCAGTCGTTACCGCAGATGCAGTACTCACATCCACAACAGCAACATCACCCAGTGTTCCATCAGGTGAAGAAAGAGATCATATTTCCACCGGATTCAGTTGAGGCGACACCACCGATACTAACAAAACGTAGAAAGTTATCTGCTCGTGATTTGAGTTCAGTCGAGGCCTGGAGACTAATTATGTGTCTGAAGTCTGGTCTGTTGGCAGAGTCGACATGGGCCCTCGACATTCTAAGTGTTCTGTTGCACGATGACTCAACTGTTCTTTACTTCGGTCTTCAGCACATGCCCGGCATGTTAGAGGTATTGCTCGAACACTACAAGCGATACTTAAGTGATATTTTTGATGGACTTTTTGATGACACCGAAATTGGTTATGAGGCTAAACAATGCAATAAAGACGGCAACGGTTTGATCACTTCCAAGAAGAAGAAAAACAAATTGTGGTATCAGCTCAATAAGGATTTGAGTGATAGTGAAGACGAAAATGTTGAGGAAGAAGATGAAGAAGAAGAACGATGTTTAACACCTAAAAGGCTTAACATTCCATTAGTTTCTGAGCAGATGGTTCTTCTGAATACAACTAATTATACGTTTAAGTCTCGCGACGGCAAACCTGTCAAATTCAAAAATGGCAAAACTTTGTTCATTGTCGATCCCGACAAGAAGTGGGATTACATGAAGAATGGCTTCACTGGTGGAGCTGATCACTGGGCTATGGGTGGCGGAGAGTCAACTAATCACATTCAAACTCACTTCGAGTCTGACGAAAACTTTGTTCGATTTGTTCGAGTTATTAAAAAGAGAAAAAGAGACCGAACTTCCAGCTTCAGTTGGAAAATGTCCACTTGCAGTGAATGTAAACGTCAACTCAATGGCACTAATGACAAGTTGGTCACAATTTGTAGTAAATGTGATTCTAAGAAGAATTCAATTATTACGCACGAAACAGAAGTTTGCGAAAAACAAGAGAAATCAGATTCAATCGACAGTAATAACAATTCGGATAAGAGCTCAGACAAAGACAGCACAAAGTCAGATGACATCGTATATCCGCGAATAAGAGACTCAGATTTAGAGCGATATAAGAAGCGAAAGGACAGAGAAGACGTTGAAGAAGAGTCTTACGATCAGGACGAACCTGCTGTGCACGTTGGCGAAGACTATCAGGACTCGCTGACTAGAAGATGTCTTTGTCTGTCAACACTAATACGCAATCTATCATTCGTTCCAGGAAACGATGCCGACATGTCTAAACATTCGGGTTTGCTATTAATTTTATCACGTCTATTACTTTTACATCACTCGCATATAGCAAAGAAGCGTAATTTCGAGCGTTCACTTGAAGACGACTTGTTTGCTGTGAATGATGAGAAAGAGAAGAACGAGAAGATAAGTGAGAAGGAGTGGTGGTGGGATCTACTTCACTCGATAAGAGAGAACACATTAGTCACAATCGCCAACATTAGTGGTCAATTGGATTTGTCACCATATTCCGAACAGATAAGTCTGCCATTCCTCGACGGTCTTCTGCATTGGGCAGTGTGTCCGTCGTCCTACGCTCAGGACACTCTACCCTCTGCTTCTTATTATTTATCTCCGCAACGGTTAGCGTTTGAGTCATTATCCAAACTTTCCATTCTTGACTCGAACGTGGATCTAATACTGGCTACTCCTCCGTGGTCCCGCATCGATAAGCTTTACCAAAACTTGGCTCGTTCTCTAAGTAGACATGAAGATCAAACAATACGCGAATTTTCAGTGGTCTTGCTATCAAACCTGTCATCAGCCGACTCTTCATCTGCACGTGCCATCGCTCTGACTGGTTGTGCTATACCATTATTGATATCATTTGTTGAACAGGCAGAACAGTCAGCACTACAGGTGGCCAACTCGCAAGGAATAAACGCGTTGAGAGAGAATCCCGAACTAATGGGCACCACATTAGATATGGTCCGTCGATCGGCTTCTACTTTGAGGTGTATATCACGCGTTCCCGATAACCGTCCGTTATTTTTACAATTCCAACAAAGGCTATTAGCTTTGGTTATGTCACAAATATTAGATCAAGGAGTGGCCGGTATTATTGCAGATGTTATTTACGAATGTTCATTAGCTACCAGTGTCGACGGTTATAGTGTGACCAGTGATGAAAATGTTAATAATAATGAAAGTAACGATAATAATCATAGTAATCATAGTAGTAATAATGATCATAGCAATCATAATGAAAGTAACGACAATGAGACTAATGAAAAAAATGATAAACAAACCGAAAACACTTGTGTCGCTCAACCACAACCTCAACCTATGACTGGTGTTGAAAATAAGACCAACAATCACGATGATTTGACGAGTACATGAACTGCTTTTGAGTTGACCACAAAATTGATATACATTTAATTTAATTTATTTTCTGACTTCTAAATTTGTGATTGTGTGCATTAAGAAACTAATCATTTAAATGGTGTGCCTCCAGATATCAGTTGAGGAATAACTGTAAGAATAATTGTAAGAATAACTGTAAGCAAATGTAACGAATTGTAGCGAACTGTAACGAACTGTAAGGACAACTGTAAGGAAACTGTAAGAATGAAATATTGATATGAGACGATGGCACAGCTCTTGGATTGTGTGGAAAGCAATTAATTTTAAAGAAAAGTGAACTTGATTTTAATTATATACACATTTCGGCATAATTTGTTAGGATATATTTGCTGCTAATATATTAAAACTGGTTCATCGGATGTACAGAAATCTTTGTCATGAATCAGTTTGAAGTTGTCATTTTCAATATTATAGCTTTGTTTCTATAGTTCATTACAAGAAAACAATTGACTTCTTTTAGTAATATTATTAAATATAAATAAATTTGATGAGACTGTGATTTTTCTGTTTCTAATTCAATCATGTCTTTTGTTGTAATGCCTAAAAGAATGACTACATTATTATAAGTATATATTATAAATATATAAATATTTGGTCCTTAATATACTTACCGGTAATGATCTTAATATTTATTGTACAGAATTATTAACAATCAATTGGTTTTTCATTCGTTTAACTATAAATATTGTAATTTGAAATTTTAAACTCTCTTTTATTTAATTTTAAGATACGCTTCAGTTTCCGATTGGGAGTCATTAAAAACTTCATTCTTTTATCGTTTAGTTAGTTATTTGCCGATGATCATAACTGCTTTCTATCGCTTGGACCTTCTACTTCTTGTCTGGTATCTTAGTATTTGTTGCTTCTATTGTGTGACTGACAAATCTGTTAACAATAGCCTAATACAACAAAAAACTTGTTCACTCTTTCTAACCATTGATTTGTTGAGTTGATAGCTCTATCTGATTTATTGGCAACAATTGTCTTCAATATGTTTTTCCAATAAGTTATTTAAAGCTGTGGATTGGCAGCAATTCTTTTGAAACTGTTACTTTTATGCTAAAAATACGACTTAGAAGTTAGCATTGAGTCTAAACATATCTTACGAACAAAATTTATTGGTGAGTTTGAATGATTAATCGAGATAAATGACTCGATAACAAATTGAGGCAAAAATCAGTCATACTTGACATTATGTTATGTCAACTCAAATTACTATTGAATGGCAAAAAATAACTCTAAACATGAAAGTATGCTTCAAATAATTCTCAAACTTTATTTGGTCGACTAGTATTTATTCTTTAAGTTTTGATTATCAAATTTCACTTAGACATTGACTGATTCGGTTTATTCAAACAGTTGAATTGGTTACAAAGTTTCCTTGAATGCACGTGAGATTTTGCTTGAACCCAGTGCCAACATATCTAGTCGTTGATGATGCCGTATGAGCCGTTTGTGTACTGATAGAATCGCCGATTTTCGTTAATATCTCTTTATGAAAATAACATCGAAGTGTTACAGATAGGATAATCTTCTGGTCGCTCACATCGCCTCCAGTTTTATCGCATAGAAGTTGACCGAAAGATATGTTTTGTTGATCACCAGCTTTTGGCTTAGCTAAATCGAATTGATTTGTTTCGGTCGAAATCTATTGAATAAGACATTAGAAACTGAGATTTACATCCAACTTTCAGAAATACCTGTTCGTTACAAGACTTGGCACATTTATCGAAATCATTTCTGTCACATTTGGCCGACTGGTTGGTCAACGATTGGTTGCCGACTTTCATTTGACCGAATCTGATGCCATTCGTCAAACCCAATCGACAAATGCATTGAATTTCAGTTTCAGACTTATCTTGAGTGAAACTGTGGAAAAAATAATTATTACTGAAGTGAATCAATTTGATTAAAGGTATACCAGTATCCAAATAGAAGTATGAAGAGCAAAAGTTTCATTTTAGTTCAATGTAAAAGTTGATGCGAAGTTATGGTTCTATTCGTAAGCTTTTATTAAAACTATATTGCGCTTCGATTTTTAACACTCGTCTGTTTTTAAAACTTCTAGACATTTAACTGTTGTAGATAGTGGTCGAAATGATAGTTTGCTTTTGTATAATTTAAAGGCAAATAAATAGTTAACAGGTTCAATCCATTCAGATATTATTGAGATGCAGAGCTTGAGTATGTTTTGTGTTGAGACCGCTACAAAATGTTTCGATGATAGTATCATAACTCATTCATTATTCATAGTTTATTGTTAAGTTTTTCTCCCAGTTCAAATCAATTTTGCATCTGTTAAACAGTCATAACAACAGGTGTGCGGATACGGGCTTCTAATAATTCAATAGAAATCTACCATATATTTGTTGTTATTTTACTGTTAATAAAAGCCTTTTCTAACTTTATTTCTTAATAAGAGTCGGTGGAACTTAAGTTTTCTTATTCTCAAATATAATCGAGGTTTTTCAATTGAAGTTAAAATAAATTTACTGGTTCAGCAGTTCAGATCGGGATGTTACTTTGGTCCAAATGAGGTTTTTCAATTTTTCAACATTTTTAAAATCCTTAAATTTAGTCAAAATCAGATTAAAACAGATAAAAATGCGTCAAATCTGTTGAAATAAGATTTAAATTTAACCTTTTCCGAAATAAAAGTGAATACAGATTTGACATTTACGAAACCACTAAAACCATAAGTTAATATTGAAGCTACTTGACATGCACGTATACATGCTTATGTCTTTTTATCTTCTAAATCAAGATAAAGCAGTTCAAGCTCGCAATATTATATTTTAATCAGATATCAACTCATCGATTGAAAATTTGATACTATGAAACAAACTTTTAACAATCGAATCAATGTAATACGGTTAGTGTTCAGAAATAGCAATTCAATACTTTACAACATATGTTGAAAATGTTGTCTATTAATTTCTAATCAAAACCTTTTGTTAACATTTTTGGTAAATTTTTGGTAAATTTTTGTTCAATTTGAGCACAACAACAATTATTTAATAAATAAGTTTTATAAATAAACTGTCTCTTTTATTGTAAACACCTCTTTGATGCTAAATGTGTTATCCAACAAAACATAATGATTGCAGAACAACCTTTTCTGAGACTTATTTCAAACTTTGTTCAGTCGTTTGGTCTGATTGATACCTAATATTGATGAAAAGTTGCACTCAATATATGAGTTTGGAGGATAAAAGGGCTGCAGTATAAGTATATTTAGCTTTACGTAAATATTCATACAACATATTGGTATTGTTTAACCTACTCTTGCAGTATTTTCCTCTTTCTTCCCTCTATTAGTAGCCTTTGTTATTACTTAAATTTAATAACATTTTAATAGGCTTTCATTAATACATTGAGTGATTCAATTTTGCATTAGTTTGTAAACAAATTATTTAAAAATAGAATCAATTATGAAAACAAAGCCAGTGTTTTTAACTGACTTGAATAGGAGAAGCACCTATCAACAGCTTATAATATTAAAGTTTGGTATAATAACAGTTTTAATTAGAAATTGGAAAAGTTTCAAATTAATAAAATTCAAATTAATATTCGTCAGCCATTTTAGAATCAAATTTAACCATTTAAACTAGATTAGTCATAACTGGATTCGGTAGTTTTTATCAGTTAAATTGGTTAAAACCATTAACCCGGAACCCGAGATATAATGCTAATTAGACCTTGTGAAAAGTTATCTATTTTAGGAGTCTCATTACTGTACGATTTGTTTC
Source organism: Archegozetes longisetosus (assembly GCA_018873245.2). Lineage (NCBI taxonomy): Eukaryota > Metazoa > Arthropoda > Arachnida > Sarcoptiformes > Trhypochthoniidae > Archegozetes > Archegozetes longisetosus. Next base: position 3,983,678 of record JAEMBT020000008.1, read on the forward strand.
GCTCTCAATGTTAAATGTAGTTAAAAGTAATAAATGTGTAGAAAGCTGTAAAACAAATCCTTTAAGTGTCTGAATAACTTTATTATCATGTGTTTCATTTGTATTTAGTATTTATTTGATACTTTTTGAAGATTTAGCTCAAAATGATATGATTTAGCATTTGATTTAAAGTTAGTGATGAAGGCATTCGTGGCACTTAATTCAAATTATGTACAAAACAATTTACTTCGAATAAAAGAACTTATTTTTAACGAAGCTTATATATGTCTCAGTTAGTCAATCCAGTCAGTTATTGTTAAAATATTGTCAATCAATTAAAATCAATTAGTGAACGTTTAAAAACTTAAAACATATGAATTTGAGGCCAAAAGTTTAAACGAAGATGACGTAAACTGAAGCAAAGTTAGCGTCTGCGCAGTCAGAGTATTATGAATGGAAGAAAACATTGTCATAATGTATTGACATCTGATCCTATCATTCAATTGATTAACTATTATTCATAGTTATGCTTCAATAGCAAAATGACTGAAGCCTTGGACAGTTTGTTAGCTGAAGCCCTCTCTAAGTCTTTATTTAAAGGCAGAGAAATAGATCGCGAACAAGAAGATAACAAGTCTAAGAAGTCTAAACACAAATCAAAGTCGAAAACAAAGTCATCGAAAAGTAGTGATAGAAACAAATCGATTAATAGTTCAAAGAATGAAATGAGTAAAAATACAAATAATGAGAACGAGAGCCAAGTGGTTAAACAATTGAAAAGTTATGCTTCCATTCCATTCAAAGACTCTGAACAATCGAACCACAAATCATCTAAACATAAAACTTCTAAAAGAGACTGCGAAAGGCATGAGAAGAATAGAGATTCCAACAAGTCGTCCAAACATAGCGATAGTTATGAACATCACAAGTATTACTACGAAGACTATAGTGCCAGACATTCGAGTAAATCATCGTTAGATCACGAAGACTACTATTATGGGTCTTATTATGAGGGAACGCCCTCAAAGTCAACTCATTCCTCGAGAAAGAGATCTTCACGTCCGTTGAGTCCCTTGTATGAGTCCAAGTCAAGGAGCGACAGATCAAGAAGTCGCTCACCTAATAGTTCAAAATATAGTCGAAGGTCTTTGTCGCCAAATCGGAAGAGAAGTAGATCACCGCTTTCTAAGACTAAGCATTCTAGCCAAAAATCCGATACTTCTCGAAGAAGATCATTGTCTCCCAACAATAAATCGAATAAAAAGAGAAAAGATGACAGACACGAGAAGATTGATCGACAAAAGCTATTAGAGATTGCGAGAGAAAACTTACTTAAAATGATAGAAAGGGGAGATCTACCGAAAGGGACTAATGTCAATAAACTTAAATTAAAACATTTGAGAGAACTCACTACTCAAAAGTCTGTCCAACAGTGGACTGAGTTTTGTCGCGCCATCTCAGCACTCGAAACAGCTAGCGATTCCGACTCCGATCTCGATTCTGACTCTGATTCTGATGACCAAACTCGATCTGCTAAGTCTGACAATCTCTTTGCTTTAAGACATCCGTTTAAGTTGAAAGAACGAAAAGATATTGAAATTAAAGTCAAAGACTTTGTGCAGTTGAAGAGTAGGACTGCATCTGAAATGGCACAAGAGTTAAGACAAACATTTCCTGTGTCTAGTGGTGATCAGCACAGACGGAAAGAACTGGAGTGGCAAGAAGTGGAACAAATGCCACCACCAGCCAAAAAGGCTAAAAAAGCAGAAACAAGTCCAGCAGTTGTGAAAACTTTTGATTCAGTTGCCACTGAAAGTGATATTTCAAACAATAGCAATACTGTTTCTGATATTAGTTGTCACTCGTCGACATTAGCAACAAATCAAAATCAACTGAAAAGTGATTCAGTTTTTCCCCAGTCATCAATGCCAATAGACATCGGGTCAATAATGGCTCAACGATTGAGTGCTATGAGAAAGCTTCAAACTGATCCTAATAATGTGGTGGCTCTCAAACAGATGTATCAGTCCAACCAAATGGTATCAACCATTCATTTATTGATTTAGTTTTCAAACCTTCCATGAGTTCAACTAATAAGTCCATTGAAATTAAACTTACTGTAACTCTCATTGAAGCCTTGTCAATCCTTTTTATTCTTAAAAATTTAGTCTTTCATAGAATGCGTCCTTTTGTGTTACCTAAATTTTAAGCAATGCCAAATCTAATTCCTTCAGTCCTCATTATTCTCTTTCAAAGCTAAAAAAACCTTATTGAAAGTAATCGCAAATAATAGGTTTGAAACTGTATGTAAGTCCTTAAGTTATAGTTGCAAACATATGATCGAAACTTTACATTATTCAATTGTATTGCTTGATATTATCCTAATATGTTTCTACCTTTAGGACACTATTCAGTTGAGATCTGGTAATGAGCAGACCTCAGATTTTGCACTCACTCTAAACTCATCAGTTTTACGAAAGTTTGTTCGTAAATCCAATTTTTTCAGTAGATGATATTTAGGTGCACACTGTCTTAAATGTTTCATTTAGAAGAAGTAAAGGCTATCTAGATTTGAATTGAGACTTTAATCAGGCAAATTTTGACATAGTTCCAATTCAAAGTGCAATCAATTGGAAGCAATCAAAACCAAATTCAATCAATTTACCAAATAGTTCTATCGATAATCTGTAAACTTCCGACTCGAGGGTTAGAATCAGGAGTTGCGAAAAGTCGAGGTCTGATAATGAGTTACAAGTTATTTTTATTATTAAACAACTAACAGTTTCATACCTCATAAAATTGATACTGAAATCTACATTATAAATGATAACTAACTAACTTTTATTTCAGAACTTCCTTCAAGTGATTCAATGAAACAAAATATTAGAATAAATTAATATTAATGTTAAGTTGAATGATTTGAAAGAACTTCTTTTGTGAACAATTCAAGATTATTTGGGACTGATTGAAATTTTCTAGATTGAAAATTACAATCAATTCCAATCACTTATAAAAGTGATTATATTTCTATGTTTGAACAAAGCGCTCGAATATTTAATATGAATTAAGAGCGTTTTAATAAAACGCTTTAACATTAAATATCAATTGAAAGCGTTTTATTAGTAAAACTATAGAAATATTGAATCACTTTTCTCTCTTTAGACACCAATGTTTAGAGGATTTACATTATTAATGAAAAAATATATTCCGATTGTTGTGACGTTTTTTAGGTAAGCTCACAGATAATTACATATTTACCTTTTATTTAATTCATTCGTTTGCAATCCTTTCGTACACGAATACTATTGCAGACAATTGTTTTATACAATACTTTCCAAGTCTATTAAATTAAACTTTTGCAAACACTCAAATGTGTCAATTATCTGTTGAGAGCATAAAATCATTCTCCAAGAACAGTTTGTTTTAGGTCAAGCTAATCCAAGTGTGTATGTATTAGATGACAGAATGGGCCGAATCAAAGATTGTTCCGGGACAGTTCACGGGAAGTACTGGTGCTAAAGTAATGACAGGAGACGTATTGAACGGACCCGTCAATGCCTGGACACGAAAGGTTCCAAGAGCATTCTTAAACTTATTACTCATTAACTCAATTATTGATTGATTCAATAACTCTCAGGATCAATTGAAAACTGCCGCCCCCATTACTGATGGCATTGGAATGTATCTATTGATTAAAATGGGATGGAATCCTGGCCAAGGATTAGGCAAAAACAATGAAGGACCAGTCGATCCAATCATGTTAGACATCAAGTTTGATAAGAAAGGATTAGTTGCAGAGAAAGAGGAAGTTCGTAACTTGCCGCTGCAGTTGGTCAGTGTTCCAAAAGAAACAGGAAAAAATCCAGTTTCGATATTACATGAGTTATGCGCCAAAAAGAAATGGGGTACTCCTATATATGAACAAGTCCTCGAACAAGGACCCGATCATAGAAAGAACTTCTTGTTTAAGGTATACACCAATAACTTCTATGCATTTCAGAAGCTCATCATTGAGCTTCAGTTCACCTGTTTGGGCTAATTTTCTTTATCTATTTTGTTTGTCTAATTTTTAGGTCTTAGTCAATGGAGTCGAATATCAACCATCAGTTTCAAGTTCTAACAAAAAGCAGGCCAGAGCTTTAGCTGCCGGAGTCTGCCTGCAAGCATTCGGACTTTTACCTAAAGATAAAACTTAAGTTACAACCTCATCATAAATGACATTCTCATTAAATTATATGATAAATATCTAAAATTTCAATTCTATTTACTTGACTCGTTATTCTAATTTTTGACTCGCAACTGGATTTATGTTAATACTGGTCGTTAATATAATATTGAACATTGTGTCCAATCGACTCAAAATTGATTCAAATTAGTCTATTAGATTCAATTTCGAAGATCACTATCTGTCAACTCTAATTTTCAGTTGTATTTTTGTAAAAAAAATATTTAATCGCAAAACTAAACATTCTTAGCTCTTATTCATGTATCAATTTATTCGAAGTCCCGTCTTTTGAACTAGACTCTCAAACTGTTGCCTCGACTCTGAGATATTTTTGGCTGGAGTTTAGTCAATGCTAATTCTTAATAATGTATTTATTAAAAAGTAATATAGCTACGCGTCATTCGTGTAAATTTGCTATTTATTAAATGATTTAAGCAACGACTTAGCTATCCATTAATGCAGTCATAAAACAGCTCAAGTTTTTGGCGGTTAAATAGTGACAAATTCAAGATAAAAAATATATACTTTTTCGGTTAATATTTTTATTATTTAGCTTAAAATCTATAAATTTGAAGTAATTTTTTCTCACTTAACTAAAATGAAGAATTGAACAAATTTGCAGTTAAGTAGAGACAAGTTTAAGTTAAAATCGCAGAACAGCGCAGAACGAAATAGAAATATATGAAACGAGAATAATCGTAGCGCAGCAGCTTTTTATATTGATTAATGTGTTATTTAATTACTAGTAAAAAAAATTTAAGTAATGGTTCAGAGCTTTGTCATTTTTTATTGATTGCATTACACTTGTCGAACGCATTGAAATTCTATTTGATTTTCCAATATAAAAGTTTTGAAAACATCTTTTCGCTTAGTTTGAAATCTAGGCGAGATCACTCTTTGGTTCTAGAAGACTTGAACGCTTTGGACCAATAGCAATACAGAGCTAAGAATATTTTAGTATAACTATTTGAACTTACCTTAGACCTAGACTGTGCTTCTTCTCCTTCACAGTAATGCCTTCAACTATAGCGTTCGCGTAACATTGCAACATGTTCTCTTTAACTAATATAATTACAGAAAGCATTGACGAGAAGACCCCTAGCTTGAGAGGTTGGCGCAATTTACAAAACTTTTCAGCCACCTATTCATATTAAGCATACAGAGATGCAGTTAGACATGTTTATATAAAGCTTCGTTTTTCTTATTTAATAAAATGTATTTTAATCATTAAAAAAGGGCTTATGTTTACTTGATGGGCCTCACGTGGTTTGAGCATGAATAACGCTTTAAAATTATTTAGTTTTAAAGTCTCTAAACCTTTAACTGTTTGAACGAATAAAAATATAATAAATTAAATAAGACTAATCTAAACAATTAGAAAGATAGTAAACAATGTCTTGAACGAATTGTGCGAACAAGCCATTCTTCGAAATGTTGTGATGTATTCGCAATTGTAGAACCATGTATTGGCAAGTAATCGATACTCTTATATTGTACTCTCTTTTGCGATATCGAAACTGTCCGATTTCGCTACTATTTGTGATTTTCAAAATGTTTTCGTGAGAGTTGGATTACTTACCCCTATCTCGGTAATAATAAATGAATACAAGGCCGAGGGCCATGTGTAAAGCTAATTACAAGAGTAATGTAAAGGCAGAAGGCAAATTTTGGGTTGTATGGCGAAGAATACCATACAAAGTTGGAAGACAGTGCACAAAAATAATGGCAGAGGCGCGCACAAAATTGCGATTGAGTATTAGGGGGTTGTAGTTCCATTCAAATCTAATGATTAATAGTCAAAATATGTGATTATTTGCTATAATTGTGTTTTTTATTAAAACGATTAATAAATTTTCGTAATTTTAAACGGCATCAGCACTTTGCCGAGCATCCCTGATTTCAGAGTTGTTCTAAATTTAAAAATTTGAATTCACCTCATGTATATTCAAGTATAACCTTAACTTGAACTCGAGTCCGTGCCATTTACAACAATTAAGGGACGCTTTAGTCCGTGTTTTACTAATCATTTACGCCATCGGATCTTAGGCGGCACATCACAGCTCAATTTAGACATGTTTGACTTGACATTTAACCTAGCGTCGCAGTACGAATCAATTTGAGGCAACTTTCGCTTCAATGTATCTGTCTTGTTAACAATATCTTCCTCAGCCACTGTTTCAACGTTTGTTTCAAGTTGATTTCGATCAGAAAAAGCTGGCAATCGGTTGGATTTGGTCTGTGAGTTAACATTCGACTCGTTACTGATTGTATGGCTTTGTGAGCAACCTCCAAGTACACTCTTCTCTGTTTTTAATCTGAAAGAACCAAACAATTAAAAGGACTTAAAACTGTATTAAAAGCCGGTTTTGTTGTAAATCACATTCAATAATAATAAGCTATAAATTAGAGCTAATGTTTGATATAAATTCATCCGAAGTGGATTTAAATGGAAGCGCTATTCATAACAATACAACTTTAATTGATGAAAAGCTATAAATATAAAAACTTACTCATGATTGCGATCGGTTTGCTCCAAGATTTTTGTTACATATCTCTTCCTGTCATTTAATTTCTCTTTAGTCTCGTGAATAGACTCCAATTCTGGTGCATAACAAACATGGAGAATAGATCCTAAAAAGTTCTTATCGTCTAAACTCTTTTTGGCCATAACTGCATTGACAAACTTTTTGTACTTAACTAAATAAACTTTAGTAAACTGTTCGCAATTTGGATAATCAATTAAACAAAGTTTTTCAATTTGACCGAATCTTTGGCACAATCTAAACAATTCTTCTTTAATATTAACTTTGATGTCAGGAACCTTATGAATCAGAAGATATTTTGACTCATCTGATATCGTAAACACTTTAACAGCTGTCTCACGTCTTCCGCGACGGTATTCACTTCTTGTGTTACATATCTTACTTCTAATATGATGTTTGAACGCTTCAATTTTGACCACTTCTTCGGATGACATCTTGGAATGAGTTCAAAGTTAGAGATTGAAATAAAAATTGAAGTGATTTATAATGACAAGAGATGTGAAGCGAAGATAAATTAACGTCAATTCTATTATTAGATCATGTTTTCGAGGAAATCAACTTTATCTCAACAAAGTTTCCATGTTTCCTATAAATTTATAAAACTGGTTTCCTTTAACACATCACTAAGTGGTAGATATAAACTAATTTGGACTAAAGTTTGTGACTTTTTTTCTAGTTTTGGATCGATGTTTACCATTCAATAGATGTCTCACTTTCTTATGATATAAACAAACGCAGTAAATGTTCTATTCTTGCCTTCATTTGTGATAAGTCTTGGGTACACATCGATTATATGGAGCATTCAAATTTGCCTTCTGTGCCTAGAGCCCCGCGCGCTACTCCTAACCTGACCTAACCTATCTTAACTTGACCTAACCTGTCCTGATCTAGTCTAACCTAACTTAATCTAAGTCCGATACCACTTTATAAGCTGTTAGATTAAGTTAGGGAGTGGCACGAGTAGCACTCTAGGCATCAAAGGAATGCTTGATTGCTCCATGTCACTGCTGTATACCTAAGGTTTGAATGAACTTTTGCCGACCAATGTTTATGCAAAAGTCTTTTTTATGTGTCTGTCATTTAATAATTAATGAAACATCATTTTATAAGTCACTGAAGACTCGATATATTATATGAAGTAATTTATTAAAAGTAGACATATATTTAAACAAATTTGAGTTTAAGACAAACATAAATATAGATGAAAACAATAGATATATATTGATGTTAAGCATAATATATATATATATATATATGGACGCCATTACAGTATTGATCCCTTGTTTATGTTTGGCTTACTATACATTTCTTTGTCACTCAGTTCTTAAACAAAAGCATTTAACAATTCGTTCATATCGACTATACACTAAATCGTAACCATTTTTCAACACTCTTTTAATTGATTACAAGTATTTCTATGAAATCGGTTATTATTATTGTAAACTATTGATTCATTTAATACTAGTATTAATATAAGATATAAATAATTTAATGATAAATGAAATGACTTAAAAACTAATTGATATATATTTTTATAGGTATTTAAGCGCCGCATGAATTACATGACAAAAGACCG